>JAGFMF010012288.1:5725447-5827035 GCA_019455555.1 Galemys pyrenaicus | reverse complement strand
CTCCCCGCTCTGTCTGTGGTGAATCCTCTCACCCCCCACACCTCTGGCCTGTACCCCAGCTCTTGTATGCATAAATAAATAAATCTTTAAAAAAAAATTTATTCAGAACCACAGTATTCTAGTATGGGGAAAGGACTTTAAAAATCTTGTGGTTCAACTCCTGTGGAGTTGAATGGATGAAGATTCTGAGGTGAAAGAGACTCAGGATCTTGGCATAATTACATATTACTTAGTGATAATATTCATCATCGTAGTCGTCATCATCATCATCATCATCATCATCATTTTAGTGTCAGGGTTGAAATTAGAAACCAGGTCATCTGCTCAGTGATTCACTCTTCTTTTCTCAACCTCATTTTCCACTGCACTTAAATTAATTCCCTTGATTATTACGACACTTTTGTTTTTAAAGTATGACACATGTATTCTAATGGATGGTTGGATGGATGCATAGATTCAAATGTTTTCTAAAAAAAAAACAAATACTCTACTCTGGAACAATGGTTAGAAGATTTGAGATTCCATAAGGATTACCTGGAGGATTTGGTAAGTCAAACATTCCTGGGCCTTAATCGTAGAAAGTCTACTTAGCTCTAGGATAATGCTGATGTAGCCAGTCCACATCTTTATTATTTTTCCTAGCACTGATCTAGAACACAGACAGTGGTTATATAGTGAGCCCGCTCTTGGCGATTTGAGTGAGAGCAATTAAGAGTTTGCAATCAATGAACAACATGAAAATCATTACCACTATTGAGTTGGTTGACTTTAGCTCTAGCAATCTTTCATTTTAGAACACAAGAGACTTTTTCCATGCCAAACAGTCTTTCACAAACTCTTCTGTCTACCTACAGGCTCCTCCTAACCTCTGCCTGTTTGTAGCTGGTAAATCCTTTATCTCCAGAATGGCTTCCAATTTGAAGCCTTCCTGGTATCTTTCAGCTTGCTACCACGTTCCTTTGACTATTTTCTCTTTGCAGCCCACTCTTTCTCCACTGTAACTCTTGTCAAATTGAGGGCCTCTCTGGTGGCACAGCGGGTTGAGCGCCACACTGTGAAGCATCTGAGGCACAGCAGCGTGAGTTCCATCCCTGGCCAGGGAGGGGACCCACATGGCACAGCAGACCTCTCCTGCCTCGCCCTCTGCTGCCCTCAGCAGTGTGTTTCGGTCAGTCTGCCTGTTCTGCTCCCCACTCTGTCTCTGGTGAATCCTCTCACCTACTGCAACTCTGGCCTGTACCCCAGCTCTTGTATGCATAAGTAAATCTTAAAAAAAAAAACAAAACCCTTTTCAAATTGAACTGTAATTAATTACTGCTTAGAGTGATTATTTCCTTTTTATGACTAAACTCCTGGAGGCACTCTTCAGTTAGACTTTCAGTCTAGCACAACAGGCACATAAACATTTGTTGAATAAATGCTTACAAAAATGAGGATAATGAGAGAAAAAAACCAAAAATGTATCTAGTAAACTGACGTTTTGTGTGAAATTCATGGTTCTTAATTATTATTTTTTTTTTACATTCTTCACTTCTACCAATCATCCATCCATCCTTTGACCTATTTATCGACCTACCCTCTTTCCATCCATTAATTACTGGTATCATTTTAGCCCTGGGTAGGTCTATAAATAAAACAAAAACAAACTACTGTCAAAAACCAATAAGCAGGCGATGTGATTTCACACAATACAAAGTCTTCATTGCCAATATTCAAGTGCCATATGAACGGTCAGCCCTATCAATGATGATATAGCCTTTTATCGTTGAATAATAAATGTCTTTTAGAAATTAGTGCCTAGAATGGGAAGGAATCTCTGAAAGAACCTGAGTTCCCTTTTTACCACATCTATCTTAAAGGAGATAAGTCACTGAATTATTAACACCTTTGGTACCAACTATACACCTCACAATTTACCCATTTTAGCTTCAAGAACTCTAATTTTTGTAGTTCTCTCCTTTTTACTATATGTATGTCTTTATTTCCATTTTTCAGGACCTACAGAAATAAACATAATGCTTTCTTTTCCTATCAGTCCCGCAGATTTCCTAAGGTAGTTATCATGTTCTGGCTAGCATAGTTTCTTCAATAAGAAAAGGACAGAAAGAGGAAGCTACATTTTTTAATTGAAGAAAGAAATACTTGTCAAGTGCATTTGTATATTTACCCCCCATATATCACCATTCGAATATCCATCTGAATAAGATCTTATACAGAAGGGATAAATGAGAATGCAAATCACATTTGAACTAATAATAATGATATACTCATTATAAATTATACTAATTGATTACTGTATTATCCTATGGCAACTTACAATTTTATAAGAACTTTTGGCCATTGATAATATCTTTACTTCCATATTTTTCATTTCTAAAATTATATCCGTGTGAATAGTAGTGGCATTATCAGAAGGAAATTTCAAATGGCCATCAAACATTCGAATCTGTCCCTAATTTTGTTTTACGGTGACACTCCCACCCAGTTCAAGACATGGTTGATAAACCTCCCTTCCACTTGAAGTCTCCACGTCTGATAAAAAATGGAACACTTGAGTTTATGCAGCTGTTCACAAGCTAATTATCTGCAATCATTTCTGATTACTTAATAGGCCATGGTAGGATGTGTGTTTGCTGCTATGTCGAGTTTACACATTAGGCTTTAATGTGCTGATATGGTTAATTGTTGTGCTCACTGCTGCCTGCTAATAGACCATTCCTGAAAATGAGACCATATCTCAATGGAATTTGCTTGTTTATTTTAAATAAGTAATAACTACAAACTCAGATCCTAGATCCACTGTTTACCATTTTAAGAATGCACTTTTTAATGCTGTATCATTGCTAATGCATTTAAATTATGCAAGTTTTGAGAAAACGAGTTATTAAACTAATGAGTCAATCACTAACTCAAATACTTAGATTTAACATTTTTCCTGCTCTATTCAGTTTTCTAAATTGTTTTCTGCCATTGATAGTCAAATACATTTTTAAAAAATGCTGCCAAGCAAGCTGAATGTCATAACATAATAATGAGAAAATATCTGATGTTAAAAGCAGACAAGTATTGGCTAATATGTAAACCAAGATGCAATGCTAGCAATTGAGAGATATACATATGGAAGGTAGGTGTGTAACTTTTTTAATGAGAGGCTAATTTGCTTTGCAATTGTGCATTTTATGATAACAGTTAGTCCAAAAATCTATTGTATCATTTAAAAAATTTAGAAGGCTATTCTTTGGTTGACTCCCCACATATTTGTGTTTCTGATTGCCAAAAATGGATGCAAAGTGTCCATATAGATGTTTCACAGCTGACTGTTTGTAACTTTATTTTTCATGTCCCTTTGTCATTTCTTCACATCTTTTAAAATTCCTGTCTTTTTCCCTCTCTCACTACTCTTTTTTGAAGAAGCCAACAATAAATAGAAATTTGTAACCCTAAACCCTTCAGTTTTATTCTACTGTGCCCAAGAATAAATGTTCTTCCATCGTCTGCCTTCTCCAGGCCTTGATCTGGCACTTTTAATTGCATTCACCTGACTCTAAAAAGATTTCAGGGTTCAAGTCCAACCCTGAGGACTGCTGGGGCCCATCACTCTGGGTGAAAACTATGACCTGTCACCCTGTCTTTCCATGCACTGAAAAGCAACTCTTCTCCAGTCGAAGAAATAGTGAGTGAATGGGATCGGAGTAATTTTAATTGACAATGACTTAAACTTATCGTTGGGATAAATATGGTTACTCTCTAGAATAGAAGACCTGCCTTATTCTGAAGCTTTGGATTTTGCCATCTTTTATGAATTAAGGCATTTGTGAGTCCTTTATAGTTTCTAATTCTTAACTTTTGTTGTGCTGTTGGAACAACAGAATTCACCATACCATCTCCTTCTTATTATTTTCTTTTTTAAAAGCTCTGCACTACACTTTGTATGTGTCCACACGTTTCTTGTACTGCTCTGCTTGCAGGCCCTATTCTACCAGGCGAAATTCTAGTCCTTCCTTAATGTTACTTCCTCTCAGAAACTACCCATGGTGATGGTTTTGATGATAATGGGAGGAGTAAGAGTACTTTTAATAATAAATACAATAAAACCAGCTCAGGAGTTTTAACCAGCAAGAACTGTGCAAAGCCTTGCAAGGGCTATGGAGCTTTGTCCTCACCACAGGGCTGTGTGACAGTCCCTTTAAGATCTCCATCTAGCAGTTGAGTCACTGAGACTTAGCAAAGAGTAGCCCAGGCTTAATAAAATATCATGTTCAAGGTCATGAGGTCAAGGCTGTGGTAAGGAGTGGGGTAGGTCTTTGAACTCCATCTCCCAAGTTCTGAGTAACATGGCTCATTGTCTACCCTCTCCTACAATTTTGGCAGACAGATGCCCTCCTTCATTTGTTAACTGGCTCCCTCTCTGCATCTTTTGTCTAGCACAGGCCTCAGGGTGTCTTGGTGCTATCTGCCCAAGGACTCCTTAAGCGGGAATAGTGACTCATGTTCACATCTTCAGAACATTGAACTGTCCCATCTGAGGCACTCCTCGCAGCAATGAAATGGAATTGATTCTTCCTTTATAGATTTTTCTCTGCGTATTTTTCACTCACATATCCTGTGATCTAGCCAAACAGGACTACTTGATATTCCCCACACATTCCCTTTGCTGTTGCTCTTAGATATCTTCCCTTATGCTGTGCCTACTGCCTGAACTGTCCTTCTACATATGCTAATGTTCACCCTGGTCAAATTCAACTGCTGAATTTTTCCTGAAGCTTCTCTAGCTCATGAGTCTGATGTGAGCTCTCCTCGCCTGTACCCTTCAGCACTTCACTTCCAGTGCTATTAACTCTTATTTTCGACCTCATCTGTATGTTGGTAAGATCATTGTTAAAAATACCACTTGTGGATTTTTTTCACATAGAGGTGTTCAGTAGAGATAAGCTGAATTAAAAGCTAAGACATTTAAACCATTTGACTGACTCAGTTACTATAGAATGAAGACTTTCAACTCATATGTATTGTATTTACACTTTTTAAAATCTCTATGTTATTTAACACAGTGTAGCCTGAAGGCTACTCATTATTTTTCTATCTTCTTCCTTTTACATGAATGCACCCACTTTTGATCCAATTAGTATTGGCCTGTCCATTTGTAAGCAAATTTCTATAAAACATCAAAAAGAAACTTTCATTTAAATTACAAGAAAGATTTAACAGCTCAGACACTGAGGGATTTCTTTCTTTTTATAATAAGCCAACAACATTCTTTTTCAATGACATGTAAGTGCATTCATGTTTGAATAGTAGTAACAAGGTTAAAAATGTCCAATAGAATGACTTTGTATTAAGCCTCAATCTAGTAAATGTAACAAGTGTTTACTAAGTTTATACTGTGTGCAAGACACAATACATGGTAAAATTCTGTGAAGAATAAAGACAAGTTATATACAGTACCTGGAGGAGGTGAATGTCAGGAAACTCAAATAGGACAAATAACAACGCCAGGCACCTGTCATGTAAGTTCCAGAAGAGATAAAATGCTGTAGAGATACACAAAGAAAGAAGAGCTTATGTCTGAGGGAAAACTTCATTTCCTATACCACTTAACTTGCTAACAAGGGTGACCTAGAAAATACATCTTTAGAAAATAACATGAAAATAAATGATTTTTTAAAAATTGCAGAGTAAAAAGTAAATAATGAAAGCAATAGAAATTGAAAGTGAATTTACAGATAGCTTAGCATTCCACATTTAACATGACAGATTTTAGACAAGAAAAGTTAGTGTCATTATAATACCACACAATTATTTTCATTGATGTATATGAAATATTTGCACATATTAATGTCATTATGGGTGTACCTGGATCCATTCAGATGGCGCTGAGATCCACATCCAAGAACTCAGTGAGGACCACAGAGAAAGCAAAAGCGTCAGCATTTATGGAAGGGGAAAAGAAGTCAGAAGCTGAGTTCTGAGAAGACCATTTCACCGAGCAGTGGTTCTGAGACCAAAGAGTCTCTCTGGCGCTCTATAGGATTCGGTTTTGTAGCCAGTACAGGGAAGGGTCTGGCACGTCTCGGTGCTCCTGTCTTGCAGGTTCCAGGAAATCTCTTCACAGTCATGGCATATGTCCCCTCGTTCGCAGTCTGGAAAACAGGGGCCGCCTCTCACCCAAGGGCAGCGATCTTAGTAGGACAGTGACCTTTGGTTACTTAGGCCACAGCTGTGCTGTTTTGCACATGCCCCATGAGCTGGCCTGCCTTGGTCTGAGTTAGGGGCTCAAAGCTTCCTTCTTCTCCGCCACAGGCTTTGCGTGACCACCAGGAAAGGTGAGAACTAGTTGGCAAGGTCTTTCCCAGCTGCAGGCCCCTCCTGCCTCACAGGTATGGCCACTTACCTCTAAGACGTGGAAAAGAGAATACCATATTGACCACCTGGGCTCTCCTGCTTGGCAAATTTCACTCAAATGTGTGACAATACATTTCTTAGGAAGCTGCCTACAGCCAGGTTTCCCAGACTAGAAAATCAGCATGAACACACAGTAAAGTCTACTTCTCGGGACCACCAGGAGGATGAGGTGAAATAGCGAAGCTGTCGTGAAATTAGGACTCTGTGTAGGGTAAAGGCTGATCAGGTCTTTCCACCCTCCCACCACTGATGATGGACACCTGAGGTGCTGCGCGCATTCCAGGGTGGGCATGCGCAAGTGGGTGCACCTGAGTTGGGACACGGGCATAAAGGGGCGGCGTCATGAGGACGCCAGAACTGCGAGGACCAACGGACAGAACTGCGAGGACCGACTGACTGAGAGAACCGACAGCAGCAGCAGCAGAGAGAGAAGAAAGCAGCCGAGAGAGTGAGATGCGCCCGGGACTGGGAGGTCTGCCAGCCTCCCGGCCCCCCTGCCCCCCTGCCTGCCATGTACCTGGCCACCTCTACTAAATAAAGTATGAAAAGCCACTGAGGGCTCCAAGACTCTCCTTCCCTGACCCATCTGCCCAGGACCATCCCGAACCTTGCTCCAGTGCTGCCTTCCTGCCGCTACACTCTGTGAACAGTGACTTTTAAAATTATTCCTTTTCTTTTTACCATGTTAAACTTCCACATTCACCCATTAGTAAAATATTTCATATTCTTAAGATGGTGGTGTGAAACCAAAAAAGAGACAGATTCTAAAGAGATGAATACCAACAAACCACAGAATGTCTCACGAAAGTTTAGCACAACGAAGAACAGAGAGATAAGGATCTAAAAGCTTAGAGTACTGCCTGGTTCTTCTGCACAGGGAATCAATGTTGTTGATATAAGACAATAAATACCTGCCTCCTTTCACCTGATGAGATGAGATACAGACACTCCCCTGTAGAAGGTGGTCTGGGAGCAGTGGGCTTCTCAGGGAGTCACCGGGGCCTGATGAGGCATGAGAGGGACTGATGCAAGTCACAGCAAAACCAAAGTGAAGAAGATCAAAACGGTACAGAAAGAGCTCTGAAAACTAATGCCCAGAAAATAAGTCAGAACCGACACACTCAATCTACATTGGATACCGACATGCTAATATAGAAGATTTAAAAGGAATCTATGACTCCTATCATAATAACAAATTCTCAAGCTGTAATGAGAAAAGAAAACTACTGTCTGTAGGAGAAAAGAGATTCAATTGATAATACTGAGATGAATTACATCTTAGAATTCTCCAAGGATTTTAAAGCAGTTACTATAAAAATACTTCCAGAATCAATAAATTCTTTTGAATCAATGAAAATGATGGAGAATCTTGGCAAGAAACAGAAGTTATACAAAAGAACCAGGTGAAAGTTATAGGACTGAAAAATACATTGAATGAAATTATAAAGTTTGCTGGATGGTCTCAGTAATAGATTGGAGATGTTACTGAGTGTTCAGAGACTTTGAAAACAACAATAAAATTTACTCAATTTAAACGAGAGGGAAAATGAATAGAATCCAAGGATCTGCAGGACTATATCAACCTAGTGATCTAATACTTGTATCATTGGGATCTCAGAAGAAGGGGACTAAAAGGATATTTAAAGAATAGTTGATGTAGCCCCAGTAGTAAATACTCTTATTTTTCTTGTTATTGGAGATGAATCCACAAAGACATCCCTGAAGACTACGTTGTAGAGTGTTTTGCCTATATTTTCCTCTATGTATGTTTTCAGGTCTTACATCCAAGTCTTTTATCCATTTTGAGTTAATTTTTGTGATCTGTGTGTGATAGTGGTCGGCGTGTCATTCTTTTATAAGTGACTGTTCAGGTTTTGCAACATTACTTGTTGAAGAAGTTTCCTATCTCCAATGTATATGCTCGGCTCTTTTGGCATAGATTAACTTCCATATAGTGTGGGTTTATTTCTGCATACTCAATTTGCCTGGGTGTCTGCTTTGTTCCTACACCATACTGTTTCGATTATTACAGCTTTGTAGTGTAGTTAGAAGCCCAGGAACATGATACCACTGTTGTCTCTCTTTATCAGGATGGTTTTGACTATTCGGGGTCTTTTGTGGTTCCAAAATTTCAGTAATTCTTATGGTGTGTTAACATTACCTGAAAAATATCAAAACCACAAAATCATATGCAATGTTGTAAACCAATATTACTTCAATAAAAACTAAACAAAAATAAAAGGCATTTAAGAGGAACTAAACATACAGCGGTTGAAAATGTCCCAAATCAGGTAATAGGTATTAGCTATACATATGTGAGGTACTATGATACCACTTCAGATAAAATGTAAAATCTTACAATCCTGGAGGTTCTTCTTCATCTTCTATGTCCTTATGGTATTAATAGTTGTCATATATATTACATGCATTGTAAATCTCACACCACTATGTATTTTTTCTTTGCTTTGAACAGTTCCATGTACTTTATAGAAACTAAGAGGCAAAAGTAATACATGATATTTATTTAGATATTTGCCATTTCCATTTTTCTGTATTACTTCTTGAAGATTTGAATCTCTATTTGTCATACTGTTTTACTTAGCAGTTACTTTAAAATCCTTGTTTACTAATTTCAACCTCTCTAGATTTGTATTGGAATCTAGTAATGCAATGAGAAAGTGTGTTCAAGTCATCTACCATGATTTCCTTTGGATACAAAAATTGAACCAGCTATGAATGAAATTTTCCAGGAACATAGAAATACCTTCAGACTGATATTTTTCTTCTTTTCTTTGGGGGAAAAATATACTTACATCAATTAAAAAAGGGGCACTAAAATAAAACAATAAATAAAAAATAACAACACATTATTAATCTTTTGAAATGGTCTATTTAAAATTTAACAGATATTAAATTCATGACTAGAAATATTTAAATCAGTTTCTCTGATTTCACTTTGTGTAGACACATACAATTAACTTCTATTTGTAACTGTTACTTTTATATTATGAATCCCCAGAGTTTTACATGAAAATCCACTTGAAGTTATACAAGTGCTTGGCATATCTCTAGCAGCTAACAGAACTTGATGTTTGCTGACTAGGACAAAGAAAAGAAAACATTATTTTAGATAAAGGAGATCTCATTTCTTACATTTCAATTAGGAAAACAAGAAATACCTTTAATCATATATAATGAATAGTGACAATACCTGAGAAGATTCTTTAAAGACAGAATAACTTACTTCATTGTACTACATCATCCTCTCCTAAGTAAAGAAAAAAACACTGCTTCCCCAAAGAAGTTAGAAGAGGTCAAGAGCATACTAAAAATACTTTATTGCCATTACTAAATGCACTAAATATATATTCAAAGTGGAATATGCTGTACATTTTAGGTAACACAAACAGCATTCATCAAAGCAGTAAAAATACACAACGATGGAAAGACCCAATTTAAAAGTGAACAATTCTCAAAATTAGAGTAACTTTACAATGTATCATAAGTAATCAATCTTTGCACTACAAAATGAGACTACACACTGTACCCAGTTTGAAAGGATCAAATGCCAGCTATTGTATAGAAGGAGAAAATATTAGCATCCTGGAATAATTTTCATTCCTGGCCCATTTTCTGCCCACTGAAAAAAGTTGCACTGCTTTTCTTTCCCAAGAGGACATGCAAAAAAATTCTTCCCATTATTAGGTCCAATCTTCAACACTGTCCTCACAATGGAGCGTTTGCCATGGTGGCAGAACGGGAAGGACAGATCTGCCCACTGTGGGAAAAAGAAAGAATGTCAAGTTTATACGAGAGTTTCACACGCAGAGCCACTGCTCACTGAGTAGTGTCATATTGTCATCACTGCTGTAACCATCACTTGGTATTGTGAAAAGAGACACTGCTTTTTTGTTGTCCATAAGCAAAACTCTATTTTGAAAGAAGCACCTCCAACAAATTTGATTGCATCACACATAAAATGGCCAGAATTCTGAATTTGTCTAAGGGCTTATTTATAGAGTTCTTTGCCTTATTAAGAATAAATGAAAACTACTAGAATCTTGCTATAAAGTAATCACCATATTTTAGTTATAGGTCTGTTTAGGTTAAAACATTTCAGTTCAGAGATCTGTGATGATTTTACTACTAGACCCCCTTAAGAAAAAAAATCCCATACAGAATAATTTAGACAGAGTCCATTGTAATAGTTTTCTTAAATTTGCCCTTAAGAGAGGCATAAAACAGACTGTGATATTATTAATTTTAATATTTTTCTCCATTCCATCTATAGATGCTTCTTGAAGAAGAAAGCTCTAAGTAACGATGGAGTCAGACCATATGCAGGGGTTAAGATCTGAAATCATTATCCATTTTCCCTAAGGAATTCCTTAGGAAAACTACACTGAAGACAGACACAAACTGTCTCAATAAGTCCAACCAGTAAAGTTTTGTTTCAGCATTGAAGCAGATCAATTATTTCCTTTCTTCAACTATCTACCAGATGAAGCAGTCGGAAAAATACTTACTTGTAAACACTGAAATCACACTGTGTAGTGAGGTGCTTATGTGCTGAGGAACGTGGAAGGGGAGAATGACTAAGAGGACCCAAGATTCTTGTCTCAACTCACATGCACTTCCAGAGACAGACTCATAGGTCGGAAGGATGTGAGGAGTCGTTTATAGCTAAATGGCTCTTGTACCCTCACTTTTTCGCTTCATCAAGCATACATAGAAGGCTGTGCTAAACTTACTTATTAAGTCTGACAACTATTAAAATCCACACGATTTTCTCATAGAGCTCTATGCAGACACCATTCTGATATTGGTGTCTGATACAGCAGACACCAATATCAGATACAAACTGATAACAGCATTCAAGTTTGGAAGAGCAAATTCTCATCTTGTATTATTAGCCATGTGAGTAAGTCACTCATTATCTTTTGTTCTTAACCATAGGCAACACTTTTACTCTTGTGGTTACAAATATCACCTAGTCTAGTAAAAGTGATGATTTAATGTTTTTCTATTTTGTTCCATGCACCTTTTTGAGTGAAGCTGTTCTACTTTCAGTCTTTAGGGTGAAGATCAATAAGGCTATTTCAAATGTAAAGGTAAAGTCAGAAAAGGACTGCCATACATTAAAGTAGAGTAACCCAAGTACTCAACTACACTGTGGTAAGCTTGTCAATCTCACACGTACTTGAAAAAATCCACATTGTGCTTCTCTGGGTAGAGGACACGCATAAAACAGTCTGCCCTTGTTTTCACCATCCTTCCTCACAACTCTGAGAACGCAGAGGCGGTCATGTTTACCGCAGCGAGGACTGCCAGCATTTAATGTACAAGTGCCATCTGTCGTATTCATTTGAAGTACACTGTAATGACAGGTTACAAAATAGCGACAGAATAATAGTGCTAAGGGGATCATCCACACTACCTCACCCCAAGTTACAATTCCCCTTGTCCAAAGAAATTCTACTAAAGAATGGTCCATGGACAACATCAGGTGATGATGCAAACTGTTCAGTCTTGTACACACCTTGTTTTCCCAGGTAATTCTAATTTATTTCCAAACTTACCTACATACTTAAAGTATATCATTGAAATGGCTGCAAAATAAAAACACAGCTAAATTATACATCCGATACATCCCCCATCTTAGTTTTCATTTGTCATGTTTGTCTCTTACCCAACATTTCACGTGACCCCTTTTATTTCCTCTAAAATATTCCCCAGTCCAATTGTCCTCTGCTCCTCAAAGTAATGAGTCACAATCATCTCTAATTATTTTCTCATCAGTTGCAAACTCTCATCAATGGGTCTGACAAGGCTGAAGAGATCACTCTTTCTCCAGTCCACTTCAAAGACAATTTTCTATGCTTTTCTTTGATCAAGGCCACTATAATAGTTGCAATCACATTTCTGCCAGGAACAGGCTGCCTGGCAGAGCAGAAATGTGTATTTTGTAAAGCTAATGGGGAGCTTGATTCCTCCCAAGAGGAATCAAGGGAAGCTTGATTTTCTCCCACGATAAAGATCAAGAGAATCCTGCACTGTGAACAAAGGTCAAAGGTTGGACTTCCACTGTAGCTGTATCAGTGGGATTTTCTCTTTGAAAAGAAACTTCATTATTATTTTTAATTTTTTATATTTTGCATATTTTAATAATGCCTTTATATGAGTTATTCTCTTTAATAAACCAGATGAAGAGAAAAAGGGATCACATTAATTAAAACCAGAAGTCCTCCTCCTTAACTTCCCTATTTTTAACTTTTTAATGATATAAAAGTTCATCCTTTTTCATTAATTTCTAAGGAACAAAATTTCATTCTTAAATAATTTCTTAAAAATCAGGGTAGTTCCTCTTTCCCTTGCTTCCTAAACTACGTTCTTCAGACACTTATTGCCACAAAGATATCCTCAAGGCATCATATCTAATTAAAATGTTTAGAGAGCTTTCTTCCCCAGTTCAGCTGAAATGTAATTGACATAGAAATTTGATCTTTTATTTGTGCAAATAACTTTATATTTGGGATGAATGCAAACATTTTGAGGGCCCTTTCTGAAGTTCCTCATAATGCAAAGCCCTTGCATAATCAAAGTAATAGTTAATATTGGGAAGGTAATTAAATCACAATTAAATATTTTGCCTGCAAGTATTTTAATGGCACCTTTTTGAAGGTGGAAGACAGTAAGTTATATTTTAAGATGATGGATGGGTGATACCACCCAGAAAGAGTGAAAAGAAGAATATCATAGGCTTTTCTTTTCTATAAATCTCCCTCCATTTCTTCTCCACCCCCACCCCAAAAGGCAATATTATAAACTCAGAAGTTAAAAAAAGGTAAATATCTAGACGGTTATAGAGAAGATAAGGGGAAAAAATTGAAGCAATTGGGTCACAAACACTGTCTTTAAAAAAAAAATGTTAAAGGAGAAAATAAAAGAGGTTAAGAATAGTAACAGCTTAGGTAACAATTGGTTAACATTTTCTAACTTCCTTGTTTCAACCTAGAAATCTCCAGGGTTCCACATAGCCAGGGAGAGTTTTACATTCTCATACTGGTAAAGCTTTTCTGGGGAAGAGGCAAGGTGGAAGACAGGATCAAGGTGGGAAGAAAAGATCCCAGGATCTCCCTGCACTCCCTTTTTTTCTCTGTTCGAAACCATATCTTCGTGGTATAAAGTTAAAAAGGAAAAATAGCCCTATGCTCTGTTCTATACAGTCAGTTGCCTGGAAGTATGACCATCCCCTGGCTGGCGGTGCCTTAGAAATGCAGGTATTATCCAGCCTCACTCTGGAACCATGGTAGAATTAGAATCTACTTGTTAACAAGATTCCAGATGTTTCCCAGGCACAGTATGTTGCAAAACTCCCCATTAATGTAACCAAGATATTGATGCCACCTGTGATCATATTAGCTCTAAATATGAACAGCTAATCTTAATTTTATGCTAGGAAACATTATCTAGACTAATTAAATGTCCTGATTAATTGAAGACATCTTGATTCCTATTTGTTTTAATCATTGGAAAACTTTCTAAAATGTTGCAGGGCATTTTGTTCAGTAAACTTAGCATACAGAACAGTTAACTAAATTTGATAATTAGAACCATTATTTGTCTACTAATATAACAGGCTAAGGGTTGGCGAATCTCTTCAGGTGGCTCATAATTTAGACTGTAGTCTGTGATATCACAGTTCTGTTCTGACTACGACATTGTGCTCTTACTGTGTGAAAAGCAGTCATAGAAAATAGGTAAACCAATGGCAATGGACATGTTCCAATACAACTCTATCTACAGAAACAGGCAGCAGGTTGGATTTGGTCCCATTGGCCTCAGTTGCTGAGGAAGAGGTCATTAGTTTTGAGAACAATGCTGGCTACATAGCAGGTTCACGGTAAATACTAGTAAATAAATGACACTGAACAGAGATCTGGTAAAAACTATTGTCAAGGAGGATGTTATCAAGTACAGGCTTGTCATTTTCAAATGGATAATGTTTTCTATGACTGGTATATCATGGTTGAACTTATAGATAGGGTAATTCATTATTATAAAAACATTGTCTAAAGTTTTGAAACTAATTAGTCTCATGAATGTAGATTTCATAGTTCAGCAGTATTTCAAGGCTTAAAACAAGCAAAGGTTAAATGAAACATTCTGGAGGATGCCAGGTAGTTCTGAAGTCCTTGGGGAATGAACACTTAGTATATGAAAAGTTGGTATAAGGTGTGAGTACTGGCGCTGATGGCCAGGGGTAGATCTTTGGCATCGGGCATGAGAAAACATGACTTTGTTAGTTTCATTTCCCTCCTCTCCGTGAGCCTTTGCCTCAGCTCAGGACTAATTTCAACCAAAAACACGTATTAGAAAATAAATCACTGGGCCTCCCTGGTGGTGCAAAGAGTTAAGTGGCAACACTATAAAGCTACAGGTGGCTACTGCAGCATGAGTTCGATTCTCAGCCAGGGAGCTGATCCACATGGGGCAGCAGACCTCTTCTGTATCGTCTGCTGCTCCCCTCAACAGTGTATTTCAGTCACTCCACCTGTTCTGCTCCCCACGCTGTCTCTAGTGAATGGTCTTACCCCCCCACACCTCTGATCTGTATCCCAGTTCTTGTATGCATAAATAAATAAATAAATAAATTTTTAAAAGAAAATGAATCACTGTTTTGCTCTGTATTTACAATGATTGCATCAAAGACTTAAAACCATTTCTAGTAGTGATTCTTGATTGCTTAAAAACTGGTTCAGCTATTTAATTTATAATCCAGTAGCTGGATAAAATCCAACTACATATATCTAAAGACCCATCTGAAAACATGCCTCCTCACTATAGCATGTATATGTGATGATGAGATCAGTAATTAAGAGAACAAAAGGCAAATTAATTGCCATCTAATTATTAATGAAAAAATAAATGGTCTATGAATTCTCTGAGTGGACCACCTGCTTGACTCGTATTATGTTGTGAGCTTCTGCCCGGCATCTTGTCCACAAGATGAACACTATCGCTGCCAGACAAGGAGAAAAATGAAATAAATGACAGTAATTTGCAATTTATTCCTTGTAAAGTAGCTGGGTGCAGAAAGGCTGCTGGGTGAATTTATTTCATCACTTGACATTTATTCTGCTAGTTGATCTTGATTGATTGTGGAGACTTAGTCCTGGAGTTCTTATATTCCACACATACACACTGCAGCATTTCTAAGTAATGCTGTGAGCTGTGATTAATCATCTGACCTTATTACTAATGGCTTATAAAGAAATCATTTAAATTTAAGGTTACATTAATGTTTTCTTAAATCCCTAATTCATTAGTTAAATTGTCTGAGATTTTCTATAAAGCACTAAGGAAATAAAAATATGTCAAGCTATTTCATCTGGGTGCAACAAATGTCACAATATTTTGTAATTGATCACATCTCCTTTCCTCTTCAGCTACAGAACAGAAAAAGCTGTTCAGAAGTGATGTTCTCTGCCACCTAGCCTCCTCCCTCAGACACCCTTAACTAGCGCTTTCATGAACTTTTGTCATGAGATCTTAATTAGAGTTTAAGTGAAAAGTCGGTGTGCTAATCTAAACATATAAAAGTGGTCCCACAGCTTAATTCAAATGTCGATCATCTGTGGATATTATGAACAAAAGTTGAACTTTTTATTAGAAATGAGCGTAAATAAAAATCAGTTAAGGATAACTCATCCAGATTAACTACACTACATTTAGAGACTACATAGAAAATATGAGATAGAAGTGTCTATTGACCAAAAATGTTCTTGGAATTCTGTTATGAAGTCTCAGTTTGTGCCTCCCTGGTAGTGCAGGGGTTCAAGTCTCAGTGCTATCAAGTCATGGCCAGACACTGCTGCATGAATTCCCTCCCCAGGCAAGGAGCTGACCCACATGGCGCAGCAGGCCTCTCCTGCCTCGGCCACTGCTCCCCTCAGCAGTGTATTCAGATCTGCCTGTTCTTCTCACCACTCTGTATCTGGTGAATCCTCTCACCCACCACACCTCTAGACTACATGCCAGTTTTTCTATGCATAAATAAATAAAAATAAATCTTAAAAAAGAAAAGAATTCTCAGGTCAATCTAGGAGAGTCTACCCTGTGTTTTCCCATCTCACTGCCAAGAGGAAGAATCTTTCCATCAGCAAAGACATCATTCAACAGCGGGAAAGCTGGCTGCCAGTCTTCCTGAGGTTACTTTATATCCCACCAAGAAAAGACACCTGGGAAGAAGAACCTTCACCTTCACCTTACTTAAAACTATTAGATATGAGCCTCCCTGGTGGTACAAGGGGTTGAGCGCCACACTGTGGGGCTTCTACAGTCACTGCAGCACGAGTTCCATCCCTGGCCAGGGAGGGGACCCACATAGCTCTGCAGACCTCTCCTGACTCACCCGCTGCTCCCCTAAGCAGTGTATTTCACTGGATCTGCCTGTTCTGCCTCCCGCTCTGTCTCTGGTGAATCCTCTCACCCCCCACACCTCTGGCCTGTACCCCAGCTCTTGTGTGCATAAATAAAAAATCTTTTTTAAAAATACTAGATATACAGACTTTCTAAAGCAGACAAACAAATCAGCACGGAGAAGAAATTGTAGAGAGATGTCTTTCTGGAGATTGTGAGGAAGGGCAGGTAAAGGGACAAATCCCAGTGGAGGAAGAGCTGAAACTCTTCAGGGTTCAGAAAACTGCCAATAATCACTAAAGAACAAAGGATGAGCTAGTTTATTTAAAACTTCTGTCTCCCTGGTGACAGCAATCGGGGTCTACTCAGGATGTATTCTCAGAAACCACGCTGGGCTGCTAGTGCAGAGTAAATGGAATTGCAATGTTTCCATTTCAGACACAAAAATAGCATGTGCGTTCCATGTCCCTTGTCCCATTCAGGTTGAAACTCAACGATCATCCCACATGGATGTCTGAGATTCAGTCCCTTTCCTTAGCAAATATCACTAAAATATCTGAGATGCCCTTTCTCTTGAAGACACCTAGCAAACATCCATGTTCAGTCAATTAAGTTAATACCCAGTAAACTTTCCTTTTTATTTTTTTTAAACTTTCCCTTTTAGAACTATTTCATTAGAAGGAAATACTTTAAAATACTTACAGACTGATAACCACTCAGATGATATGGGAAGAGAGATGGTAAACATTTTTCATTATAATTTTTCACATTTTCTATTTTCTTTTGAGAATATACAACCAGTAAAAAAAAAAAAAAAACAAAAACAAAAACCCAAAACATTTTTATAAATGTAGGAAATTCTTTTTTTCATTCCCATCCCTTTCCCAACATTACACTAGAGATGGCAAGGGGAACTAATTACTAATCTTTCAATTTGGCTTATATTACCAAAATAAATTCAACTTTCTTAGCGATGGATGACTTTTCTGTCTTCTCAATACTTCATACAAACACCTTAAAGATCAAGGTTACAAGCATCATACCTGTTAGAAAATCCAGGGTTGTAGCTCTTGAGATCTGAGGATGAGTAGTGGGTTGTCTTCAATTTTTTATGTGCTGGGCTAAATAATTTAGACTCAGAGAAGACCACAGGTGATATGTTTAGCTTGTTAGACTGTTGAGTTATGTAGTTTGTTCTCTTCTCGGAGGGGAGCGGTCTATCACTAAAAGACACAGTGTTGGAAAGAGAGCAGGGAAATTCTCCACCTACTGTCCGGTCTAGGCCTTTTGTTCTTTCTGAAGGATTGGACTTATTGCTAAAATCAGTCAAGACAAGGGTTGTGGTACCAAATGCAGTTTTCCTGTTGATTTTCACTTCTGTACTTGGTTTTCCAAAGTTATTACAAGGGTACTTCACTAAGTTGTTAATGGCAACCAAATTTTCTTTATTGTTGAGTAATAATTCTGAAAGGAGAGAGACCTAATTTAGTATTCCTATACATATAATACATAGATTATTTGAAACATCTCTTTATTTGACTAAATAATTTACTCATTTATTATCGTGAACCAATCTAGAGAACGAGTAATACAAAGTAAGCATGGATAATTTAGATTTAACCATCTTTTGATTAGGAAAGGAAGTGTTATATAAAGAGCAAAACTCTAACAACTTAAAGGAACTCAGCTGGGTTTACAAAGATTTATATTTACTTTGTTTTATGTTTCAGTCTTTAAAGGTTATTCAGCTATTAGTTTTGTTTTCATAGGAAAGTGTTAAAACAGTGGCAATTAAGATGTGACATCCCACAATTTTAGATGAGCAATTGGAGGCGAATATTAAGAATATCAAGTATATTTCTTGAAGCACCAGACAAAACCAAAGACTTATTTAAACTTAGTAAAGATGAACTCCAAAGATTTAACATTTATTAAATATGCTTCCACAAAGTATAAAATAGTTAATGAAGTGGGTAAAGCCATCACAGAATGTTGAGTACAGCATGGGAATCTAACGCTGGTTTCCCGAGGGTTCTACTGAAGGATTCTGGAGAGGGAGTGGGGGTGAGAAACAGGAGTCCCAGGCCCCCTTCTACCCCTTAAAGCTATTCAAGGGTGATGCTGTTTTCCTGGTCCAGAGAACAAAACTCAGTATGATGGTGAACACAGTGTGGAGGTTCATAAGTCAAGAATGAACTTTCTCATCTCTAATTGAAGAAAGAAAGAACACTTGGAGAATACAATGGAAGCCACATCAACGAGACAGTTCTTAATCACAGGTTTCCTCTGAGGTTTTCCATTCTCTGAACGCATGAAATTGTGAGCTCTAAAGAGTTATTTTGAAGGATTTCAATGAAATCAGTACAATTGTCTGGGTAAAGATTTTAATAACAAGGGGTGGGAAGGATACAGAAGAGAAAAAAATTCAGCCTTTTCCTATTCCACCTGCAAAGATATTCTTACAGAAATCCTCCCTTTCAATTTATGAAACACTTGGACTGAATAACAAACTCAAAAGTTGCTGAAATCTGCATAAAACAAAGCTTTATTGAATAATTCATTAGAAACAGTAGAGAACAGATGTGATCATCTCAGTTTTTTGAGATACAAAGGCACATAGTCTTATAGCAAGCATGTTTTTCCTCCCTCTTAAAAAAATATTCAACAGGATATTAGCCTGGTATACAAGCAAAGTCTGGTGATTCCTTTAAACCTCTCAAAAAGAAAGCTATGAAATACCAAGTTGGAGCAAGAGACATCCCTCATTTCTTGTAATTAACCTTCTTGATTATAGAACTCAAAGTCAAAATGGCTCTTACCAGTTGGCCTTGATGTCAGGCAAGCCTCACATGTCTCAGAAGAAGGCTGGTTTATAAGTGTGCAGGCCCCACACACCCATTGCTCTTCAGACTTCCGAGCCACAGAGTCCATAATTCGATATCCCCTACTGGATGTCCAACTGAGTAGAGTGTTTCTCGTCGGCAGCTTGCTAGAAAATAATTTTAAAGTTCATCATTAAGCTGTTACTATTGCCTTGTTCTTATACATTCTGGATCCTTTTTTTTTTTTTAAAGATTTATTTATCCATGTATACAAGCACTGGGGCATAGGCCAGAGGTGCGGGGGTGGTGAGAGAATCCACCAGACAGAGCAGGATGCAGATTGACAGAAGCACACTGCTGAGGGGAGCAGCGGGCGAGGCAGGAGAGGTCTGCTACACCATGTGGGTCCCCCCCCTAGCCGGGGGCAGGGACCGAACTCGTGCTGCAGTGGCTGCAGTCCGCTTCACAGTGCGTTGCCCAACTCACTGTGCCACCGGGGCGGGCCCATTCTGGATCCTTTAGAAGCTGTTACAGACCCATTAATATCCAAGTGTTGCATGTTTATTACTGCTCATTTCTAGCCCAGAATAAAATGTTTTCACTTGGGCCTTGCTGATTGCTGTTAGAGGCAGAAAGAACCAATATATGGCTTTATTTCAAGTTAAAAAGTGGCATTTTTTAAAAACTAAGTAAAAATATTTGCCATAACCACTAGGCAGTGTTTCTCAAGTAATGCTTTAATTAAGTGACACTCAAAGCAAAGCTAAAATGCAACCAAATATGGGGGGGAAAGTGAATTATGCAAAAAGTAGAATATTGGAAGTAAACTGAGGAAAGTCTGACATTTATTTCATGTACCTAGGAAAAGTCACGTGCCTCTGGATTTTATAGTATCTACTAAGCACTATGTCGGTTTGTTGATAGAAAGAGGAAAATAGTCTGGTGTTATTTCCCTTCAGGGAAAAATGTTACCTGATGTGTTGAATATCTAATTAATAAATTAGTAAGCAATTTATTGGCGATCTAATAAATTAGTGAGCAAATATTAAAACCCACCTTGATTTCTGGTCATAAACATAAATCATGATTTTCTACCTATAATAACACCTTGTTACCCAAAGGCTTTAAAAAGACCTGACCTAGCCCTAATCCAAGATGCTGCCAAGTTGGTAAAACTCATCATGTGGTTGTGGTTAAACCACATGCCAATGTCAGCAATTCCTTTCATGATCGATACTGAATATTTGATACATATATTTTTAAGTAAAGCTCTTTGAATTCCTGATTGTTAACCACAAAGAATTGGGAATGACTACCTATTCCAAAAAAAAAAAAAAAGTGTAATTTAGTGTTTTCAATTTTTATTTAAAAATCAGAGGCATCAGAGGCATTTTTCCCCCTAATTTCTCCATGTCTAAATCATCCA
Source organism: Galemys pyrenaicus (assembly GCA_019455555.1). Lineage (NCBI taxonomy): Eukaryota > Metazoa > Chordata > Mammalia > Eulipotyphla > Talpidae > Galemys > Galemys pyrenaicus. The sequence goes on along the minus strand of JAGFMF010012288.1, from coordinate 5,805,963 downwards.
CCCATAATTATTTCTAATCTCCACCTGATGTGTAACAGGGATTTCAAATTTACTAATCTCTCATTGGTTGAATACTGGCTTCCCAAAGGTAGTAGATCAGGATATTAGGTATCTGAAAACATTATTTTATAGAGAAAGAGGATCTTTGCATATGTAATTAAGGACCTTGACCTGGGCAAATTGTCCTGCTTCTTCAGTCCAATCACAAGTGTTCTAATAAGAGATAGGGCATAGGACCAGAGGGCAGAGATGGGAGTGAAGAGGAAGTTGTGGTGGTGGCCTCCAGCTGCCTAAGGCAATAGTGGATTCCCCCTCAGAGCCTCTGCGAGGAGGACAGCCCTGACCACATGTTCATTAGGGCCCAGCGCCACTAACGTGGACCTTCTAAGATCCAGAGCTGTGAGAGAATATATTTCTGTTGGTTTATGCTATCCAGTTTGTGGTGCTGTTATGGCAGCCCTGAGAAACTCGGAAAATAAAATTTATGATCCCCTTTCCCCTTCAATCTGCAACTCTACCAGTTTGTCTCATGTCAGTAAATGACATCCACAGGCACTCAACTGACCAGGTCTAAAACCTATGAGTTTGTCACAACACTTCTTACCCACACATCCCACATGCAATCCATCAACAAACCCTGCTCTGCTGCAGAAGTAAATTGACCGTGAAGCTAATGAAACTTAACCTTCCATGGCTTGGCGTGTTCTCCTCTATGGGCTGGGGAGGGAAGGCGTGGAGAACGGAAGCAATGATTAGATGTTGCGAGTGTCAGTCCTGGGAGCCTAGAAGGACTACAGCATCCTATCAATTGGATATCTCACCATATGTCAACAAGTTGAGGATCTTCTTTTTGACAGTGAGGACAGAAATATGTCATTCTGCTATTCTCCCCTAAGCGACACACTGTGACTTTGCAGCAGCACTGACCACAATTAGGACGCTTGTAAACCTTATAGTGTTTAGACATTGCCAATCCTGCTTTACGGAACTGCAAAAAAAAATAAATAAATAAAAAGTAAAATCATGTTAGCTATAAGATAGTATGGCTAAGAAGTCATTTCTGAAAATAATTTTCCAAAAGTCATTTCTGACAGGAATTTGTTAAGCATTTACTAAGTTTGTACCTACGTCCATATAATCTTCTCTTTCATTTGAGAAAAAGACATTGACAGTAATAAGTAATATTGGTTAAATACAATTTGTATGAAATAATTGACATTATTTTACAACATTAGTATTCAAAACTGTTCTTTGCATAGCTTTACCCTCTTATCTAGAAAGAATATAAAAGTTCTATAATTTAAAATGTCTTCCATGCTTTTGAGATTTTTTTTAATTAAACATAATTATGTGGTTAGAAGAAAAAGACTAGATTAGCTTTAAATCTGATTATTTTTAGAACATTGAAGCTGTTAGTTTCAACAACAAAAATCTTATGTCTAGGAGGAAAAGTTTAACAAGACCATCCTTACTGTTGACCTGAGAAACAGTTATTTTTTTTAGTCGCATATACTTATTAAAAAAGAAAATGAAAATACAAATGTAATCCCAGTATGTGTTCTACTTTGGTATAAATTCTGTTTCAAGAAACATTTTGATATTTTCTGTCACCATTTTATTCTGCTCAAATACATTTAAAGCTTTTACAAAGAGAATATATTTAGTTTACACCAGCAATGTGAATTTAAAAGTCCAGAGAATGAGTTCCCACAACCAAGCTGACAAACTAACTTACATTTATTTAGCAAAATATTGAAATAGGCAATTGCCTATAATTATCTTTCTTTGGAAGAATAAGTGAGCATAAACAATATTAAAACAGTCACAGATATTCTAAGTAAATGTGTAGAGCAAGAGTTCATTAACACTTGAGAGCAATTAGTGAAGAATTTCACAGTACTCGCCTTTCTGATCATAGTAAAAGTATAAATTTTAAATACATAAAATGAGTTATGAGGGAAAAAAACAGACATATGTATGGTATTTTGTTGTAAGAGGCATATATACTACTTCCAAAACATACTATTTGGTAAGTATTTTTTTACCCTTGTAACAGTTTTGAATGGTAGAGATATGTTACAGACCCATTTTACAGATGAAGAAATTAAACTTAAACAAGTTATGTAAACTGAAACACACAGAACAAGTGGCAAAATCTGACTGATAGAGGAAATCTACTTCCCTCAAAGTAGAGAGTCTATTTCTGTAGGCTTCCTCTATTTTATTTTTATAGGTCCAAAAGTAGAACTGGAGTGAAAGTAAATGCTAACATAGTTGTTCCCCAACTTTGTATAATGATAATTCAGTCTACTTAGTTGACTTTGGAATGAACTATGACCTAAGATTTCAAGATGTCAATTACGCCCATAACAGGCTGCCCTTCCTTAGTGTAGCTCTACGCTCTCACCACTAGATGGCTCTAGACAGCTTTAACATTTTTGGTGCAATCGAAAAGAACCAAACTAACGTTTTATGTAGACAAAAATGTTTGCTCTTACCCTGTAAAAAAGAATGCTGAAATCACGTGTCATTTTTACAAGGTGATGGATTTGTTCATCTGTTAACTGGCAAACCTTAAAATAGAAAACAACAGAAAATAGTTTCACAATTTGTTCATTACTGTAGAAAAATAATACCACTTGCCAATGCTGTCAAATAAAACTACAAATAGATTGTAAATATAAGCATTATCTTCTAGAGCTCTATTTTTCATACAACTACTGTCATTAAGGTAATATTTATTTTTAAGAGATAGTGTAACAAAAATTATACCATTTTAATTTTTTTAAATAAATTTTAACTCTAAATTCTGTAGCAGATGTCTTCAGAGTCAGCCAAGTTGAAAGCCTTGCTGGATTTGAAACAAACCAAAAAAAAAACTAACAGAAAGGGGAATATAGGTATAGAGTGGATGGCCATCAAGGTCATGAGCAAGCTTTAAAAAGACCTGAATTTATATATATGCATTAATATCGAAGTACTTGTTAACACATGGAAGAACTTAGACCTTACCAAAGATACTTTTTTTGGTGACACAGCCAGGCATAAATCTCAGTGTCACCCCTGAAGGCTTAATTATCATTTGGCATATATGTTTGCAAGGGTAATGCCTAAAGAAATCCAGGCTGACGACTTACCCTTATTTTAGGTATATGGATGTATAAATGTATTTATAATACAGACAGTAATTTATTAGTGACTGTGAAATCTGAAATCATTGATTCACCATAATTACCCTAAAAGTAGCATATATTTTTAATTATTGACTTAAAAGTTAAAAACATGTGTGTTGCTGAAACTCATTTATTTTCTTACCATACCTTATAAACTATGTTCAGTCCACCTTGAAATGTTAAACTGTACTTTTCCCAGTAATAGTGCATATGCTTTTAGCAAAAAGTCAGAAATGTCATTAATTTTTACACCTCTCAGACATTATGGACAAAAATGTTTCACTAGAAGAATGGCTGGCAGACGTACAATGTATAGATAAAATTATTGACTTAAAAGTTAAAAAACATGTGCATTGCTAAAACTCATTTATTTTCTGAGCTAAATGCTCAGTTTAACAGAGACAATAATAATAATAATAATAATTGGAGTAAGAATATTCCAGGTCTTTTTTTCTTGAAAAAACACTTTCCATATAAAATCTAAGTGGTTTTAAGAAGCTCATCCTTGTTAAAATTCTGTTCATTATTCCCACTTTATAGACATTCATCAAATAGCAGAATGAAATCTAAAAATATCATGAGTGGTTTCTTCAAAAACCTTATTTCCTATTGACTTGAATTTTACAAAACCTAAGAAACAGCTACATAAAATAAAAAGGTAGCTTTGGACTCCTGTGAAAAAATGACTTATCTGATAGAGACTATTTGAATGCAGATAAAGGCCCTAAGGTAGATTTCTTCCCTGGAAACTAAAATATACATAATCCTTCTACCTGGATTTGGGTTTTAACCTCTCTGACCTTCTTCTCTGTCAAAGTAATTTATCACCATTCTCCTTTCTACAATTTTAACCTCTTTCTTCTAGTCTTTCTTGTTCCTCAACAAATAAATTAGTTCAAGTCCCTGCAATTGAAAAGCAAGAAAAATAACAAAATCCAGTTCTTTTCCTGACATCTTCGCCTGGCAGTCTAATATTACCCTTCACTCCAAGCTAAGCTACTTTATTTTTTTTTAAGATTTATTTATTTATGCATACAAGAGCTGGGGTACAGGCCAGAGTCGTGGGAGGTGAGAGGATTCACCAGAGACAGTGTGGAACAGAACAGGCAAACTGACCAAAATACACTGCTGAGGGGAGTAGCGGGCAAGGCAGGAGAGGTCTGCTGCGCTATGTGGGTCTCCTCCCTGGCTGGGGATCGAACTTGTGCTGCTGCGCCACCAGGGAGGCCCAAAGCTACTTTAACAAGCACAAAAAGCCCATTTCCATTTCCTCTCTGAGCATGTGTTCCCTCCTCCCTGTTTCAACTTTCATACTTACCATTCCACTGAAACAGCATTCTGTAAGGCTCTCGTCGATAAAAATAAGGACACGAGTGTGCGTAGAATGTGAATTGAATCATATCAGACACAAAAAGAAAGTTGTGGGCTTCACTCAACAAACAAGTCTTTAATGCCTACCCTGTGCCAGATGCCATTTGAGAGAGTTGGCTTCGTCAGTGAGGAGAACAGACCCCTTCCTGAAAGGGTCATATACCAGAGTAAGGAGACAGATCCTAAACAATATATCTTACAAGAGAATATTAGGTTACATTGTAAAGTGATAAATGGCATGGAGAAAATAAAAAGCAAAGAAAATTTTCAAAGCTTGGGAGTAGAAGAAGGAGGATGTGGCTGACAGACATCTGCGGTAGAATTTGAGGCATCCCTTGCTGAGGAGCTGACATGAACCATGACTTGAAGGAGAAACCCCACAATCTGCGGAGAATGATACTGCCACAGAACTTCAAGTGTTCCATGTTGGTCCCTTCATAGTATTTAAAAATACAGAAATCATTAAAAAAAATCCATAACCTACTTTAACAGCTGGGTGGAGACCGCTGTCCAAAAGAGCTTCATTTTTGATGATGTTCCCTACCCCCGGCAGCACTTTCTGATCCAGTAACATATCACAAAGCATCCGTCCTTTGTGCTTTTGAACTTCACTTTCAGCCCTTGAGAAACTAAATTTAGGTGAACATACATCTAATTCTTCCATCATTCTTATTCTCTGTTGGCTTTCTGCTGAGTTTCTATAGAAAAGAATATAAAACCCATGAATCATAAGTCAGGTTACAATTTCACAAAGTATCATTTAAAGTGAGATGTGATAAAAATATGCACACTTTTGTTTAATCAGGAATAATAGTTAGATAACCAAACAACAAAGACCCTAACAAACTATTTTATCTGAAATTTCTTTTAAAATGAGGGTCTAGCACTTGCAAACCATTTATGTATCCAATCCATCAATTCATCCATCCATCCATCCAACCATCCATCCATCCATCCATCCATCCATCCATCCATCCATCCATCCATCCATCCATCCATCCTATATTTATTGATCTATCCCAAACCAAATTGTTAAGAAACTTGGTTCTGTAACTGAGGTCCATTTCTTTTATTTTTTACCTGAGCTCCACCGATGAGTCAAAGAAACAAATCAAATCTTTGGTGAGCTGCACTTCAAAAACAGGAGAAACTCCATTTTTACTTTTATACTCAGGTGGATTTATCATGAGGAAACCTTTCATTCCAAAATGAATTCTGAAACAAAATGAAACCCATTTTGAATGACAGAGAGTATATCAAGTATCAAATCTTTGTCACCTCAAATTTTAATTGATAAGCAAAGGTTCATCAGGATAGGTATTTTTAAAGAGCAAAAAATAGTAGCTAATATTAAATATTTTTTTGTGTTAGGGCTTTGTATCCTCATAAAAAATGAGATGACGTGACAACCAGTTTTCCAACCCAAATAGAAAATAAATTCCTAGAGAAATAATAAGTTCCTGACAATAAGCCCAAGAAACAGTCCTGTTCTTTTCTTGTCAGATGAAGGGCCTTTTATTCAGGCAATAGTCTAGTGTCTCTCAGATTCAAAGTTTTGGGATGAGACAAAGCTAAATTTAAATTGACTATAGTATGTGTTTTCATAAATTCTACAAAGCTACGAACATTTAAGTTCCTTATTTCTAGCTACAGTGGTTGGGAAAGGTTTACCTCTTTCAAAAGAATACAATTTAAGACACTGACTCTTCTTCCCCTGCTTTGGGCTACATCATGACATGTTATCATTATTTTTTGTTTGCAAAATCTTACATCAAAAAAAGAAAAACAAGTCAAATGCTATTGTCTCTGATTCTTTTAGTTTTCTTCTGCCTTTATATATGTTGGGAAGAGGGGATTTATAAATATTTACGGTTATGCTTTGAAAGCCACAATGCTGCGATGAAAAATTCATAAACTTTCAGTTTTACAGGAATGATTAGCATGTCCAGTTCCAAAAAAAAAGTGATTTTGTGAGAATGCTTGATGATAAAGAGCAAAATGATTCTCAAGATGAAATATTGTGTTCTGGCTTTCAAATCCCTTCCTCCTTATAGCTTTCTTGAGTTAATAAATATGACTGTTTGGGCAGCAAATGTTAGTGCTCCATGCTTCTAATTCCAAAGTACCATATTACAGTATTGTACAAGGCTAACCAGTCTAACTTTTAAAATATGGGTTTTAAACTCTGTGTGTCCGACTATCAATCATAAATGCATTTTACATGCCCCATGATTCCTGACAGGAAAAATGTGTGCCTGTAAGTACTCCAATATTTAGCTTATGGAGGTTCAACCCTAGCAAAAGGGGTACAACTGTCATGCCCAGAAGCCATCATATCTAAAGTCTTTTCCGTTGCATGCCTCATAAAGTGGATTCTAAATCACTTTCTATAATGAAACTGTATTCACATAAAACAATCTCAAAGGTTAAGACCCAAATCAAGTGCAGAAGTAGCCACAGTGAGAATCCTGAATCAAATAAATATGCCTTGTTTGGTCTTGTTCATTTATACAATTGAGGGAAAATGTACATAAAGTGAATTTTTCCCACTTTATTTATTAAAGAGCTAAATCTTATGATAACTGAGTCACGTAACCCAGCAAATTTTGTGTTTTATTGTTAAGTGCTTCTTATATTAAGAAAAATATACCAATATTATGATTACTTGTGAGACGCAGTAGACAGCTGCACTGCTATAACCACCATTCTGATTTTTAACAGACCAGGATACATAGGCCCACATTGTATTGACATTCAAGAGTTAGATTTGTTTTTCAAGATTCTTCATCATAATTAACCTATTTTAGGAAAATTGCATTAGATCCTATGTCTATCTCTTGATCCTCCCAAGCTCTCTCTTTCCCAATCACTCACTCTGCATAGCTTGGCTCTGCCTATGGCAGGTGGACAACAGGTTCAATCTTGAGTGGGTTCTGTCCTCTCCTCATCCCATGCCTTTGACACAGATGATTCAGGATCACACACCTAAGTCCAGCTGGATCCATCAGTCTCCAAGTTAAATTTATCAGACACATTTAAGGACCTGGGACCAGGGAGATCAGTTCCTGTTAGATCTGGGAGATTTAACATGGAAGCTGTTTATGGGAAGAGTTCCCAATATGGGCACCAGAAAAGCCCGTCTGTGAAGGGGGAGACCCTAACAGATTTCAGTGAGGAAGAGAGTCTAGAAATGAAGACAGCTCAAATAGCTTTTGGTCTCTGCTTCCAGTTTTCCAGGAAGCCTGACAGCCGTATCTTCAGTTATCAAGGGAAACACCACACGTTTGTTTTACTTAATTACTGAACTTGTTTGGATTGGATTTCTGTTACTCTCAAGCAAAGTTTTAACACAAAAATTGTAACGAAATTGAAATTGAATTGATATAAAAAAAATTCCTCTAGTTAGAAATAGCTTCCTAAAACAAGTCAGTAATGAAGCAGTGATATTCTTTTAACTGATTGTAATCAGAATAATCTGAACATCCTCAAAAAAGTATAAATAGTATAAATGGGTTCATGTTAATTACCACTATAGCTTGGTAATAAGGCAATTGTTTGTGAAAATTATCAAGTGTCAGACATGTCCTAAGAGTAAGTGCAAACTAGTTGGATATGACTTAGGCTAGAAATCTTGGGTGTTTGCTGGTGGGTGAGTGGGACATGTGCTGTGCACATATGGAGAACAAAAATGTGACCTTAGAGATAAAAATAGAAATCAGGGCTTGATGCGCAAGTGCTTAAGTCTCAGCACTATGAAGTTCTTGGCAGCCACCGCAGCATCACAAGTTCAATTCCCAGCCAGGGAGCCGACCCACATAGCACAACAGACCGCTGCTGTCTCACCAGCTGCTCCCCTTAGCAGTGTATTTCAGTAAATTCACCTGTTCTACCCCCAACTCTGCCTCTGGTGAATCCTCTTACCTCCTACACCAATGATCTGCATCTCAGTTCTATGCAAAAATAAAATCTTTATAAAATAGAAATAAAAAAATTTAAAAAGCAGATATGATTTTCACCATTTTTTTTAAAGGGAGTCCAGCTTCTACTTCGAATATAGGAGGCTGAAAGTGACTAGCTCTCATACTCATAAGGAGAGGAAAGTACATTATTTGCAAAATCATAAATTATCTTGATCCCACCAGAGACATGAAGTTGTAGGCAATGAGGTAAACTAAATTCCAGAGTGTCAAGCTCCTTCAAGCAGCAGAGGAAGAGACAGCTAGCATACAAAAGGATTCAGAAGAAAATGGTTAAAAAATTTTTATAAACTTTTAAATAGTGACTGTGGCTGATGGTACAGTATAGGATTCCTGCAACTCATGATGCAGGAGAGTAAACTTGTAAGTCACTTTCCATGGCATGCACTGGTTGGCTGCCTGTGAGAAAGATGTGAGTCATGGCTGGGACCCAAAAGAGCCACCCTTGGTGGAAAGGCTCAGCCTATAGGAAACCCTGTCTGCTTCTCCAACACGTCTCTCATATGAAGCAAGGCTCTTAAACTACTGTAGCTTAAGGCATAAATGCCCCCTATGGTGAGTAACAGGAGTAAGAAGTTGGCACCGACTGGGGAGGGGCAGGAAATCATTCTATCATCAGGCCTGGACAAACATGCGTTATTGTTGAGGATAAGTAGAAGCAAAATATCTCCACTCCTAGGAATCAGCTGGGTACAGAATCCTGCAATGCCATGTAGAGACATCTGTTCCCACAGGGAGACAGGTGGGAAACTTCCCAGAGGGAGATGCCAGCACACAGAAGCAAGAGTTTGGCTGCCTTAGGGAGGAGAGGTACAGTAGCCCTGGGAAAACTGCTCTCTTGAGGTCCATGAGCACAGGGTGACCTGAGATTGAGGCTGGGGTAGAAACAGGAACTACATTTTCTCATCATGAACCTGAATAATAGGCAAGAGTTGTCTAGTTGTCTGCCACTGGAAAGGGGGAAGAGAGTGGACAGATTCCTTTATGATCCAAATATGCAGAATCTGTTGCTAGTAATCAGTGACGGCCACCCAGGTTCTAGCCACCCAGACCTCCTGGAAATAAAGCTGCAGCAGCTGCAATTTTTGAAATCACGGGCACATTGAAGGCAACTACAACATGACAAACCCAAACCAAGCTCAACTGCCTACTAGACGCAATCCCCCATACTAATGACCTGAGAGAAGAGGTCCTGTTTCTGGGTTTAAATATTGTTTGACTCAATCACTACTGATCTTTTAATATGACATCTAAATTTCAACAAAAAATCATAACATATTAAAAATAAATTAATAAGATAACATCAAGAGATAGAATAGATAACACAGTTAGATCCACAGATGGCCCAAATACTGGAAAAATGAGGGAGGTAATTTAAATCAGTTTAAAAATCTATGTTATGGAGAAAATCATGCCAGGTGAATTGGCTGTGATAAGCTCCCCAACCTTTCATAATGAGTGTAGCGCTACCCATGTATGTTATGTTACATGTTTGGGAGGTTTTATAATCTGCAGAGAGGTGTGATAAGTACTACATAATCATCCACTGGCCATTCTCCATTGGGCAACCAGTTGCATGTTCTTGCTTTCCATTTGTGATAGATTTCTATATGCCTTCAAAATGGATCTAAACAGCACCAGTAACAAAGTCTGGCAAATTCACATATTAGGAATTTACACTAAGAAATCATCAAAATGGTAAAAGATGTGTGGTCAAGTGGTAACTGCGGAGTGATTTATTATAATGGAAAATATAGGGAAATGCTAATCAGTAGCAACTGATTGAAAATATGATGTATCCATATAGTGGAACACTGCGTGCAATAGAAATAATGATGTACAGGTATCTTGGGATACTGACTAATGCATAATGCATACTATTTGAAAAGGTCAAATACACATTAAAATTCCCATTAAATACCAATTATAATATACAATATCCAAATATAAACCATAGATATGTATAGAGACTATATATATACATATATACAGTGTATATATGTATATATATATATATATAATTCATATATATTCCAAAACTGTTGAGTCTTTTTCAGTGGCAGTAATATAGGATTATTATGATATTCACTTTTCCTTTATACATTTTTGAACTATTTTAATATTTAACAATAGTTTATATGTCGCTTTAAAGGAAACATTGCAAGAAGATGATGTGCATTATGAAAAAAAAAAAAAAAAACCAAGAAAAGGAAAGTATTGGAATTAGTGATTCTGAAAGTGGGCAGGAACATAAAGGAAAGTGAATGAATGAGATAACAATTTCCCTATATTTTCCAGCTACACATGAGTGCCCTATGGTAATTAAAATAGAATATGAAAGTCACCATTTCAAAAACTAAAAATGTTTATTTTCTATCTGAAGTTTACTTTAATGGTAAGTTTTATGAAATTGCAAATGACAGAGGTCCAATTCAGGAAGACTTTGCCATTAGAGAAGATTTAGTAGCTCCTGGAATCAGATTGCAGGAAATCAAGAATCAAATTGCAGGAAAGGCGGGGATCTAGCTAGAATGCAGGACCAGATGGGATAAGGAATATCTTCCGCTGTGTGTAGCTGGTTTTATTTTCTATTGCCTCACACTGTCTTCTGGACAAGACAAGTCACCTACAAGAACCAGTGCCCCACACTCCCAGCTTTCCCACATCTCAAGGCCTAGTCCTTTTCAGCTGCAAAGAGAAAGCCTCATGGGAGGACTGAGACTGAATCAAATGACTATGAGAAAGGAGGTTATGTGAGATTTTTGTTAATTTCAACATTCGACTTTAACTCCGTGGTTATTGTTACATAATCAGTTTCCAGTAGAAATGTTGTCCCTAAAAGACAGGTGGGGATGCTAGACAAACAGTGGGTATTTACTCTTCAAAAGTGATTAGTTTAGAATCTTTATCAAGCTCAGTGTTTTCTAATATGTTATGAGTAGATTACAGAAATTATACATAAACCATATAAATGATTTTGTGGGGAGGGGGTAGATATGGGATAAAATAAAAATGCTTTCATAAGTAGCAGATAATAGATTTCATGACTTTATAAAAAACTAAAAAGAACTGTTGTATTACCTCTTGCATATCTGTTTAACAGGAGATCACATCACTTAAACTCCAATAAATTACAAAATCAATAATGTATCAAGCTTTTCTAAAATGGCAAAGACTCCAAAATAGTTCAGATCTAGTTTCTGGTCTCTGAGTATATATAATTGCAAACTATCAGAGTCATATAAATCACAAATTGGAAGAAGCAAAGTGTTTTGGAAAGAGATCATCATTAAAAAAATATATCTTTTAAATGTTAGTCCAAGATGTAACAGCTGTTAACATTTTGACTGAAAATGGCAGCTTATAGGGCAGCGTGTCTAGGGGAATAGACTCAGAGATGTATGTCCGCTGAGCAGGAACATCTATGCATACACAGTTAACAGAGATTACATTCTGCAGTGGGAGTGTGAAGCTATAAATTTATTCTTGCTTGTTCATTATTGCTCAGCTTGCTCTAGTATTTGTTACACTCAAAACAAGAAATTTAGAAATGACTTGTTTTGTTTCAGATAAAGAGCTTCTGAAAAGTGTTCAGAAATAGTAATGGGTATTAATGATACATAACACCACAAATGTGCTGCTACAATAAATGGATATGGAATAATTTTTAGTATTTGATGGCACATTCTGAAACATCTTTTAAGAACAGAAATAGACACTGTCTAATTTTTATCTTTCTGAAGTGTGACCTTTTCCATGGCAGATTTTCTTACGGAGGGTTATACTTGCATTTTACTCTCATAACAAATGAATCCCATGAGCATTTATAGGTCTGCCCTACAAAATACACTAAAATTATGGGCAATTTTAATTGTGAATTATCTGCTATTAAACGAAAACTGCAAGTGATTATTAAGCACATGCCTTGCGATCTGCTTCCGAAATGCAGTCCAGTGGGTTGAAAACTGAAATCACAGATGAAGACTGCATTTCTAGCTCCTGCTCACAGACTCGCAGTCTCACATAAGATCACATTTCTTGACAGTCATCCTTTCTCCACTCTAGAAGTGTTTTTTGGTTTTTTTCTTTGAATTTATATTAAATGGTGAAGGGGATACAGCTGATTTTAGTCTCCTTAGTTCATATTCAAACAGTTGATGTGCCATTGACCTTGAACTGTTTCATCAAATAGACATTAAGGCTGTAGGAAATTGAAGAAACAAACCACTACCCCTCTCTCCACCCGTGTACTGAGATACACACTCTCCAGGGACATCACTAGTTCACTTTGTTCAAAAAAGTGATTGCCCTTGGTTAGAACTTCATGGAACACTTACTGACAGCCTGGCACTGAGAAATGATTTCCTCCTTATCACTCTGGTGGAGAACACTTGATAAAATCCTCCCTCTCATCCTACAGAAATAAATCAGCACCTAACACCAGAGAATCAATAACATGTCAATGTTTCCAACTATCTTACATGGATCCATTGTGTCTTACTCTTTTCAGAGCTAAGAGTTTTCAATCACATCAATCTACTACACAGTAATGTAACCTGCAGTAGATCATTACAGCATGAACTGGGAGGCATATGCTGATGTCATCAATTCCAGACAAAGAAAAACCATAAAGTGACAATGTTGTCCAAGGGCAGCCGGCTGACAATGAAGAGAGAACACCGGAAAGGAGATGCAATCATATAAAATGCGAAGACTCTAAACTTGAGGTGGATGAGATGCAATAAATAATCATACAGTCACATTATCTTTCTATGACCACTACACCTTGACTTTGAGGCACAGGGCTCAATATTATGACTTTTCTTTTAAGCAAGTGAAACTGTTCAATATCTTAAGGAAACATTTAAAAAGATTGAAGGAAGCAGCACCAATCTTAAAATTTGCAATAGCTTAGTCTAAACTCAGAGAGAACAGAGAAAACTGAGATTTGATAGATACATTAATGCATAGGTAGTTCAATACCCTACAACAAATAAACAGGTGCTATGGTAATGGCATACATTTTAACATTTTTTATCACCAAGAAAACCCAGGTAATAGACTGTCCTTCTTGGACAATAGATTGGCAATGAACTTTCATAAAAACTGTGAAACTATGGAGAACCTGTTATTTTTATGGAAAGCTTTTGAATTCTGTAAATAACCTTCCATATTCCACTCAAGGCTTCAGAGAAAGAAGGAAGACAAAAGAAATCTATCTATCTATCTATATAAATCCATAGACACATTTAATCCGAACTGGGAGCTGTCATAAATGTAAAGAGCCCCATGTCAGTAAATGTAACGAGTATTTGTTGAACATAAGCTGAGAGAAGAGCAGTGTAGAGACTTTAGGGCTAAAGCAAAATAGAGCTTGTTCTAATACCTCTCCAGAAGCCCTGCCAGCCTATCCATATTTTAAAAAGAAATTGACTAGCCCTCCGTGTAACGATGACATCATAATTTATTCTTCTTCTGCTTCCTTCTTTCCATGATAGAATCTCAATCTCTTATGTTAGAGCTCTCTTCAGAACAGAGTACTTTCTACATGATTAAATGTGACATTGACAAACTGCAAGAAAAGCCTTATCCCCATCTTTAAACAGAGAGAAGAAGTAAGATGTATTGTACAGGTTTATCTTACCGTAAGGCTTTTGGTCCGAAGTACATAAAGAGTTCCTTTCCCAAAGTTTCCACGCCACTGTAAACACAATCATTAAGTAGTTTCAAGAAATTCTGGCTGGAATCTTTATTATTCAGCACAGCAGCCTGGTAGAAAATACATACACACTGTAAACACACACACACTCTAAACAAAATTACAATTTAATTCTTAGATGTATTTATATTACTTCATGCCCAGGTGCATCCCAATGAGAAGAATAATCTCAAAGTCAAGTAATGTAATCAGCTGTTTACATACATTTTGTCAATTACTATGCCGTTGTTTAAAAAGAGAGAGGCCAAAAAAATTAAGTGGAAAGTAATTGGCACACAACCAGAATGAGTGTCTTCCAGAAGCACCCAGTTCTACACACAGGAAAAGAAAGCATACAAAATAATGTGAATGCTTTCAAACCAAAATCTATTGTAGATACAGTCTTCCCTGTCTAAAAGTATAGTCAAGTTCCCCTAAAAGACCATTCCATTAAAACAGCTAAAAATGGTAGGTAAAATAAGTAAAGTATTTTCTTTTTAAAGATTTATTTTTGCATACAAGAGCTGAGGTACAGGCCAGAGGCACAGGGAGTGAGAGCACTTACCACAGACAGAGTGGGGAGCAGAACAGGCAGACTGACCAAAATACACTGCTGAGGGGCGCAGCGGGCGAGACTAGAGAGGTCTGCTGCACCACGTGGGTCCGCTCCCTGGCTTGGGAGCGAACTGTGCTGCAGACAGCTTCATAGTGCTGGGACTCCCTTGTGCTACCAGGGAGGCCCTGTAAACAAAATATTTTCAACTTCACTGGTGAAATCATAACCAGGTAAAGGGTAAGAAGAGGTCAAAGCCAAGTCAAAGAGGCAGAGAACCCCAAAATGTAGTGCCTGTTATCCTACAGGCATTTATGGAGCTTAAAGAATGTGAGCTTTCATTTTCATGGTGTTTTCAGGAGGTGTAAGGGATCAGGGATTAATCTAGCGGTACCTAAGTCACATGTCCTCAGAACATCTGCCTCTGATTTCTCTTTTGTGGATGAACTCTAGAGGCTATTGTGATTATGAAGCACTGACAGGGCTGCCTTGAGTACTCGGGAGAGGGAAAACTTACTTTCACATTTACTTTGTTTTCATACATGAATCTGTTAAAGCCCTGAATTGAGATGCACCAAGAGTCTTGTTTTTCTGCCTAACAAAAGACTTCATGCCAGTTATATGCACTCAAGTCAAGTGTAGATTAAGACAGAATTCAGTGTAGGTTTCCATGGTAACCAATTAATAGATAAAAAGTTCTTATAAACTAGCCAGGACATTTTTAAGAGGATGATAAACAGGGCAGATATAGATTTGTTATGAACAAGCTTTGCCTCAACATTGATTAGGTTTCATACTTTCAGGATCTTGGATTTAAGGTCTTTTGCGACATTTTAAACTTTGGCTTCTAAATGAAAGGCTGCTTCCCATCACCCCCCAGAGCAACAATCTATCGTTTTCTTTCCAATATCCCTTACTAGCAGCTGTTTTTGACAATGCCCTCTGGAGTCCTCTGGCTTCTTAGCGTTCCCAGCAGAGTCTGGGTGATGAAACTCCTAGAGTGCCTTCTTCTACTTCTGCTGGGAAGGAATTTGCTACAAGGGCCACACAGCATCTCAATAACCTTACGTCTCACAATGTCAACGTGCAATGCTGGGCAAAGTCATCTTGAGCGGTATCTCACCTCCTTCCACCTGCCTTGGCTGCAGAGATGGGCCTCGGGCTGGAGACAGAGAGTCCCGGAGCCCTGGGGTTTGTGCCGAGTAAGGGATCTAGACTTCCTGTGCATGCCTTTCTTTAGTTAAGTATGTGAGGCTGTAGGTCAGCCTCAGGCACACACTGCTTCTTTCTTCAGAGCCCTTGGCAAAGGGCTGGGTCCCCCCACTATAGCACACCCTGGGGTGCATGCAGTCACTTTGCCCATGCCAGCTTGAACACATCCAGCAAGCAGTAAGCACCGAGGCAGTTTAGGGGCTGAATCTTGTGCATTCTCTCTTCTCTCCTTTAGCTGGAAGTAAACACCGCACCACCTGAGCCTGCTGTGTTGTCTTTTCTCAGTGATGTAGAATGGGGCACTGGTTCCTTCCTGTGGCATTTGACCTGCCGTGAAACCTAGGCCACTGTCAGGTTCTACGTCCCCCTTCGGTACAGCCTGACCACCTAGTAGAGGGCGAAAACACTGTCTCTGACAATTGAGAAGGTCTTGTCAGTTGCCACATCACCATTTCTCACTAGGTTGCCCTAAACCTAACCATCAGGCTTTGCTACTTTCTAAAATGGGTTTCCACATGACTGAGCTCACTTACCCAAGGCTTCTTTTTCCCCCTATCCAGACAGCTTTGCCTTGACTTAATTCTGACATTATAATGTTATATAATAGTTCCTGGCAACAAGACAGACAATGTGACCTTCAACCAGGAAGTGATGTCACAACGCCAAATAAAACAGCAAACGAGTCCCAGTTGTCACACGTGAAGTCTACTCACATTACTAAATTAACAGCTTTGATAAGAACAGACACCCTTTAGTTTAAAATCCTAACAGGCAACCACTGTCACAGTTCATGTTATGCACTTGGTTTTGTTTACAACTTTGTCATCCTCCAACAACAAAGGTGTTATGTGACACCTGGAAAGACATCCCTCTCCATAAAAAATACACCAATGAACTACATTCATTCATTCTGGATGACTTTATTGGCCTTTTGCTACGTGTTAGGGCTTGTACTGGATGCTGGAATGTATCAATGATAAAAACAAAACCTACCCACCCTCTCTCTGCTTCATGGACTTTATATAGTAGAGTAAGGAGAGAACAAGCAAGAAACATCATAAGGTACAGAAGATCATTTTGAAAGAAATCAAGAAGAGAACAAGGAGGGTAAGATTAGGGGAGACATCACAGGTGGTATAAGTTAAATGGGATGGCCATAAATTTCTCACTGGGAAAATGATATTTTTTTCCAACAGGAATGAAATAAAATGTATAATCTGTATTAATTTTATAAATGCTGTCTCTGGATGCTAGAATAATTCTAGCTAGGGGAATAAACGGTGGTGAAAAGGGGGTAGATTTCTGGATGTATTTTGAAGGTAGAACAAAGAAGATTTGCTGGTGTTTTGTGGCCTGAACAGTGGAAAATAATAGTACATCAACTGTCATGAAGAATTGAGTTGACAGGGGAGGGAGAGTGGGGTTTAGTCTTTAGATAAATTAAGGTTGAAACATGTATTAAACATGTAGGTAGACTGTTGAGCAGCAGGTGGACATGAGTTTGGAGTTCAGAGAAGTCAAATGAATCTGTCCAGTAATAAGCATTCCAACCACTTCTAAAGCTTTGAGACTGGATAAGATCAGCAAGAGCTGAGTATAGATAAAGAGAAAAAGGGGCCTAAGAACTGAGGTCTAGGGCACCCCAGTAGTATGCTATTTGGGATAAGAGGAGGAATCAGCAAAGGAATAGTATGATATCAGGGAGACTAGAGGGAGGAAGCAGGAAAAGGAGACTGAAAAGGCAATTGGCAGGTAGGAGGAAAACCAAGCAAGTGATGTCCAAGAAGCCAAGGCAAGAGCCTGTTTCCAGGAAGAGACATGCTAAGTACCGTCCAAATGTCAAGATGGAGGCCTGGCCAATGGGAAGATTAGTCACAAGACTGTTGGAGAAGTGGTAGGAGGCAGCAGCCTGGTTAGAGTTGGCTTAAGGGGTCTGGGGAGGAGCCTGAGGCAGAGATGGCATGAAGACATAGTGCTGCAAAGTGTAACACAGAGGTAGGGTGGGAATTGAAGGGGAGAAGCGCCAAAGTGTTTTGTTTGTTTTAAGATGGAATACATTTGTAAGTTGCCGGAAATGGCTGAGTAGAGAGGAAAATATGAATCAATCAGGAGAGAGAAGAGCTGGAACAATGTTCAGTAGGCAAGAAGGGGTGATTCAAGAACACACTTTGGTCCCCATAGGGACATGAGCACTTACTTCATCAATAGTGTCAGGACAGAAAGCGGATTATGTATATAGGTGTGGATGCTGGTAGGTAGGTGGATGAGGTTGCACATTTCTCTAGTGATTACATTCAGTTTTTCAGTAAAATAGGAATCAAGGTCATCAACTAAGAGAAAGAAAGATGGGTCCAGGAACTTGGATCTTCTAAAGTTACATGTAGCATCAATTACTACTACTCTTTCTTGACAGATTCTGACAGTATTTCTCCAGGCTCATCATTCACAGGCAGAGGCCAATGGCCTCACACAAATAATGTCACTGGTTTCATCCTAGAAACATCTATGAAAATCTTTCATTGAAATCTCACTGTAGAGGACCACATAAGGTTCCCTTAATTACCAACATTAATATCAGCTAATGTATTCAAAGGCCTAATCTGTTTGTATTAACCAATATACATTTACACTTACTAGGATCATAACTTTGTGTGATTTTTAGATTTTATGTGTTCTGAAAACCCAGTCAACTCTAGTTTTCCACTCTATTTCAGCTTCTGTTCACTATCTAATGGCAAAAAAATGCCCCCCAACACTGCCCCATTACTTAAGCACCAAGACATGCTTCAGCAAAATACACCAGTGAGTCTTGTTGCAATTGGTTAAGCAAAATGTTTCAGGCTACAATTCATGTCAATTTTTTTTTTTCTATTACAGACATAATATATATTTCTGAAGAGATCAATTTAAAAAAAAAACAATAAAATCAGGTTAAAAAATATGGGTTCTTAAAGGAAACCTCAACCTTTTCTTGACCAATTAGTTAAATGCTCAGAACTAATAACATTTGTTAAAAAGAAATTCTAACCTAACTTATTTTTATTTTTGTCCTATATTTTTCTTGGGGGAATTTCTAATTATGTGTTAATGGGATCTAGAAGGTCCCTTCTCAAGACTGTTAGAACCTCTGCTATGGGGAATTTGCTTCCATGTATAGTTTATGAAGAGCTTAAAGTTGTTCTAATTAATGCTGAAGGGTAGATTAAAAATAAAAGTTTTTATGCCCAGAAGAAATCCCTGAAGGCATTGAAGACTGTCCTGGAACAGACATATATGATCTCCAAGTTATTTTCAACTATCAGAGAGTTTAGAAAATGTAACAGATCTAACCAGGGAAAATGCAGACATTCAAACAAAAGAAAATCTCAGTGGCCAGCCCTCCAACCACTTATTAGCAGGATGAGGAAGAGCTTGTGCCCTTGGAAAGAGAGTCTGTCATGCATACCGGGATGAATCCAAAACTATAAAGGGCAATATGCTTAAAATGCATGAGACTATTAAATCCCTCACACAGCTGTCAATGAAAAGTGAAATCTGTTGTCTGGGCTGACTTGGAGAGCCTCAAAGACGGGAGCAAACCAAATCCTTAAGGGGTAACTCGTGTCTTATTTTTCTGGTGGTCGACCCTATTCTCCACGATTAAAAGTATCCCACAATTTGACATCAGAAGAACCATGGAAATTAAAGGCGCTACAAATACTGAAAGAAATGCTTCTGCCCTGATGAAGGTGACTATTACAACACCAGGGTCTGCTGAGGGATGGACATAGGTAAAAATGGTCACCATAGGTCAGTGTAGACCGTGGACATCAAACTGTCCCAGCTGGACACTCCTTGTGCCCTGAGGCCTTGGCTTGAATATATTGAGGAATTCTTTTTTTTTTTTTCTTAAAGATTTATTTATCTATACACACCAGCGCTGGGGTACAGGCCAGAGTCCAGGGCGGTGAGAGGATTCACCAGAGACAGAGTGGAAAACAGAACAGGCAGACTGACCAAAACATACTGCTGAGGGAAGCAGTGGGCAAGGCAGGAGAGGCCTGCTGCACCATGTGGGTCTCCTCCCTGTCCTTTGGCAGGGATCGAACTCGTGCTGCAGTGGCTGCAGTTTGCTTCACAGTGCGCTGCTAAACCCACTGCACGACCAGGGAGGTCCCCAGGAAGGCCCCCCCCCGGGAATTCATTTTTTAATACTTGATGAGTTGTTTGGGAATTAAAATGAAAGGCTATTCTAACCTTGTCTTTCCTCATGATCATCCTTTGTGAGATTCTATTTGATATCAGAACTTTCCCCACCTGGGAATCAGAATCATCTCGAGGCTTTCTACCTGCCACACCCAGCAAGGTGTTTTCTTTACCGATTGTCACTGTACCACATTGACTTACTGGTCTATGACTATATTTCTCTTTCATTTGTCTATAAGTTCCATGAAAACTATGTTTTTTTAAAAGTGTTATTTATTTATGCATAGAAGACCTGGGGTAAAGGCCAGAGGTGCAGGGGGTGAGAAGATTCACCAGAGACAGAGTAGGGAGTAGAACAAGCAGATTGACTGAAATGCACTGCTAAAGGGAGCAGCAGGGAGACAGGAGAGGTCTGCTGAGTCACGTGGTTCAGCTCACTGGCTGGGAAGCAAACTCATGCTGCAGTGGTGGTGGATAGCCTCATAGTGCTGTTCCTTAACACCCTGAGCCAGCAGGGAGGCTCCTAACTCTGTTTTTTAAACTACTATTCCTGGCAGCTTCACAGAAAGTCTGAAGTGAAGTCCAGTTCAGATCTGTCCTTTTTTTCCCTCCTAAAATTGAGTGTGGCTATAAAATACAGGCTCACTGCCTCCCCACCCATCATTTCTATCTTGCTTTACCTTTACAAGATTTCTTGGCAAAAACTTACTTTACCATTTGTTCTCTCTCCCTTTAAAATTATTAACAACTTTGTCTCTTATTTTTAATTATCTACAATGAAATGAGGTTTAAATGTAGGAATTTCTCATCACTACCAAAAGCTCCAATCAAGTAAATTACTATATTTAGTATTTACAGAATTTCCCATAACGTAGAAAAAAAATACCAAAACCAAATTTTCTGGGAAGGCTTAGGAATGATTTAGGAAGAGAACAGAACAGTTCAATAACCAGTCTTGATATATTTACAACAACCCAGTTTCAAATATTTGAGATGTTTTCTTAACATTAAATGGCTGCTTTAAAAATATCTACCCATGGTTTCACTTACAGGAGGAATATAGGGGAATCATACAAGGAATCAAGGAAAAGAATAATAATAATAATAATAATAATAATAATAATGAAACACAACACAGCAAAACAAAAATAAACAGACAACTATAAATCAGAGACATTCTGCAGGGAAGGGGCAGAAGGGGGATTAAATGAAGGCAGGGCGAGCACAAGGGACTGTGGTGACGGTGCACGGGAGAATTAGTGGTGGAAATTCTATGGGGACTACACCTAGAAAAGAAAGCAAACACTAAAAAAAAAAAAAGAACAATGACATAAAATATGTATTACTAAATAATTAAATAATTTAAGGAAAAAATAAAAACACCTATCCTAATATTTCATTTTGGTTTTCAGGGAAATGATACAAGAGGGTGTTTTTATTCAGTTGTCTATCACATGGACACTTGACCATTTCCCCTGATTTCCTTGTATACTATTATTTCTAAAACAATCAACTCTGGACAATATACTTGGTATAAGTCAAAGTTTTCAGTTCATGACTGATCACCAGACACACCTGCATACATTTTTAAGTGTTTTTTTAAACGCCATTTTAGGGGGAAATCTAGTCTACCAGCATTGGTTTGTTCCACTTATTTTGAGAGTTCCTGTGTATGAAATGGGAAGGCTTCTGCAGTCAACCTAAGATTTACAAGATATTCACGTGGCCTACTGTCAAATCAGGGTTATCACCAATTTGTGTAAGCTTCAGCTGCCCAGACAAATTCAAAAATTAATTTCTAGAAGCCTATTACCTTTGCTATAATGACACACAATTGCCCAATATATTCTTAACTTTCTCATGCTGACCCTTATAATCCTGTTACTGTATTATTTGAACATGTCATCCTTTTTTCCCTCTGAAATAAAGACGAAAAACTCCTTTGCCACAATTTTAAGTATGATTGAGAAGGGTTCACCTTCCCATTTTCTAGTGGCTTAATGGTATGAAATTGTCAAAACAACACACATCTTCAGAGACAGCACATATTTAATGTGCTGATTACCATTTATCCTGACTGTCCATGGGTGAACAGGGAAGATGAACTTTTCAGAACAGAATAAGGCTTTCCCATAAATAAATGCTTCAACTCTTGCACAATTACAACTTTTCCCACAGGGGAAAAAATAGCATATTTACTTTCATTGTCTATCCTCCTGCCCTCCTCCCTGCCACCACCCCATGTGCTTTTTTTCCATCCCTAATACAAACTTTCTTAATCAGAGGTCACTAATCTACCAACTTAAACCATGAAAGGACTTAATTTTCAGATGGTCTCCAAGCACCAAAAGAGAGGTCTTTAGGCCCATACATCAGAACATAGTCTAATATTGTAAGAGCAGAACCTTCCAGCATTTACCCAGAGACTAAATACAGTGTAGTTATTTGAGGGCACCACATGATCACAAATCTGTCATAAGGGAATAGGTGTTCGTGAGATAAATGAATCTGACCAGAAAGTTCTGACCTGAGTGGAAAAGGAACAATTACCACATAGTTTACTTTGCTAGACACTAAGCTAACCTAATCATGATCACATAAGTGAAGACCAAGTATCTTTATCTCTAGGTGACGAAGTAAAAAAGGAGCTGGAATTAAAAATTCAAGATGATCTGATATTCTTTTCTTTGCAGAACTGAATATTTCAGTGTATGATTAGAAGTCAAATCTTCTCCCATATCTTTATCATCTGTAAGACTCATCTATTCTCTGTGTAGCTTGTGCTATCATTCCATATAATACCGAATGCTGATATTAATGATCCTGAGGCGATAAGGTGAAACTATTATCAGTATCCATTTAAGAAGTTAAGGAAGGAGATAATGCATGTCCTATCACATCCTAAAACCCCTTTGAATATATAGGAATAAACTTCATTTAACTGGAAAATAAATCTCTGTGAATTAGTTTATTCCTTATATAATGGCAATAAAATGAGCTATTATTTCCCCCACTATGAAGGGAAAGGTAGGTGGAGAATTTTTATATTGCTTCACTATTTTCTCGTAGTAGCAATTTTCACATAACATAGACAACAAAAATATAATGAATGATTCTGAACAGAATTCACTTTACATCCTTAACATTTCAAAGTATTAGAAAGTTTTCGCTTCTCCATCTATTCAAACATTTATTAAATACCTACTTTGTCCATGAGATAGTGAAGGAAATGTATCGATAAGAGCAGCTAGCATATTAAACAGGTATCTAATATTAAGGAGTGACAGACTAGTTGGAAGATCATGCATTAAATGAAATGAATGCTTATAAATAAACTGCTTCCTATCCCATTTATGAAGGGAAATTAAAAACATATGCAGATTACTTACTGATTTCACTAAAATATTGTATCCACCCAACAATTAAAATTGGAGGATTGACTCTTCATAGCTCATTAACCAGACATGTTCATTTATATTCCAATATTGTTCCTTACCATAAGGGTCCACAAACTCCAGCAGAGTTTTATGCAACATGCTTTTACAGTCGTATGGTTTTATGCTGATTAACAGTGGATCAAACTTCAGAGAAATAATATAGTGCATACATGACTAGCAGGTGCTGGGCTTTTTCAACATGAGGATGAATTGTCACGAGGAAATGTGCATTATTGTGTTCTCTACAAACTTAAACTGGAAAAAAGAGGCATGGTGTGTGCAAAATAAGTAACTGTTCATTATTGGAGCAGCTACAAAGGGAAGTTTTTCAGGGTTGTGTTTTTAGCATGATGATTCTATGAGGTTCCAATCCTTTATTGTAAATGCATAATTAATATTTTGTTAACTGTCCTTTGTATTTCTATTTCCTATTAAGTGTAATGTAACTAAACTTTTGGGAGGAGCATAATATAGTGTATGCAGATGTTAATATATAAACTTACACCTAAAATATTTATCACATTCTAGACCAATGCTACTTCAATTAAAAAATTACTATGCAGTTATTAAATTATTTTTAAAAGGTTTCTTGTGAAAATTAATGATTTTAAGCCAGTAGCAGAAACATTTAAATAGCTTTAACTCTCAGGCATACAAGCCTAAGAAATATGGGATCATCTGTTACAGTAATGATCAGCCAGAAATCTGTGAAAACATTCCAGGTTTTGATGAAATTTACTATGGATCCAGCATCTTTCTCAAATGCAAAAGAGCCTTCATGTTTTCAAGGGTTTTCTTTTTTTTTCTATTTAGTTAAAAGCCCAGAAAGTGAAACTAGGGCAAAACATTCATCTTTAATAAGTGTTAACTAATATTTATTTATTTAAATATTTAGCATGAATATTTAATATCTTTAAAAGGAAATTAATAATTAGAAGAAATAGTGTATGTAGGTTCTTACTAAGTGCTCAGATACTCTACATACACTATTTCTTCTAATCACCATCACTGTCTTCATTTTTACAGGTAAGAAAAGGAGGTTCAGAGTAAGCAGCAGAGTCTAAATTTGAATTCAGGCATACAGTAGTCCACTGATTTCCTGAGACATCTATCATCCGTTCTCTGTACACCGTTTCTTCAAAATACTCATCTTTTAAAAATAAGATGCACATTCCTCTAGTTTCTAGGTTCTGTTATACACATCTGACATTTGGTACCATTTGCCAAACATACAACTAGTAAGTACTGAGACGCAATTTAAATACACATGTTACCTTCCTGGAAAAAGAAATTTAACACAGCTCTATAAATTCTGTATTGATGTTCAAATTCAGTTTCCATAGATCCAGATTCATAAACATAAATACAAAGACCTATTCCAATTTTTAGTATCTGTTTCTGTCAAGATATCAAACATAACAGCTTTAAGTGCAGGGCTTTTCAATTTGTGGGGGAAAGCTCATAGCATTGCTTATAAATGATGCTAATAATTGTATAACAATTAGTGAAGCATCTGTATTATATTATCGAGCTGCACTCTTTTGTACAGTTTGAACTTGGGAATAATGGAAGTTGTTCATTAGAAGATAATTATCAAAAGCAGGTAAGAGAATTGACTAAATCGAACAAAACTAAAAATGGTGGCAGCCACAGTCCCATACCAAATTTCTCCAGTCAACAAATAATCATGACTACATACTGAGCAATACTATTGTATTAGCCACTTTCTTTCTGAATCTTTTAGAACTGAGAAGCTATAGCTCGGTTAAGAGTGTATGCTTTGGGACTGAAAGACTGCTTCACCCCCTCAGTAGTTCTGTAATTTATATAAACTCACTCTGAGCCTCACACTCCTCATCTATAGACTCAGGCTAATCATTTCTCATGGGCTCATTATTTCTAACTAAATGGAATGTAAAAGTTCTTCAAAAACTTTTTATGTCTTGCCATGAAAGCTGATCACAACAAATTTACAAGGAAATGTTCATGCTATTTGAACCTAAATATCAATGAGGTGAAATTATTTTAAAACATTTACTTGACTTCTCATAGCAGGAACTTTTATCTTACTCATTTTCATATCCCCAGAGCTAGCATAAAAACTAACACAAAAGGCATTACTATTGAGTGATATAAATTATGATATCAATAAATATATATTCATGTCCCAACCATTGCCATGCCCTGTTGTCCTTTCTTCTGATGCCATCTCTTCATTTCCCCCACCAGCTCTTCTTCCCTGGATTACTAAAGTCATCTCCTAAATGAGTACACTATCTACTCTGGCTTTCTTCCAGTTTTTTATTTTTCCTGTTCCAGGTAAAGGGTCACCTCAACACGTAATGGATCTCATCACATTTCAAGGATCTCCGTTATTCCTAAAATAAATACTCTTATTTCAAACTACCTCCTGAAACATGCTCCATTTTCCAGCCACACCTTTTTTTTCAGCCTCTTCTGTATTAGAAGCTCTTCCTTTGCTGAAAGTGTCTGCCTGTCAACCTCCATCTAGGTGCTGTATATCTCCTACCCCCCTTTATAACTGAGTTTCATTGTTACTCTCCCAGCTAAGCTTCCCTGACCTTCTCATAAGTCCTTATTAAACCATGTACATCTCCTTCAGGAAACTGTCAATTTATATTTCTTTATGTTTTTCTTTAACAAATGCCTCTTGTATCTTCTCAATTAAAGAATAGTCTTGGCTCAGGCATCCCTGGTGGCACAAGGGGTTGAGCATCACACTGTGTGGCTTCTGCAGCCAATGCTGCATGAGTTCTATTGCCAGCCAGGGAGATGACCCACGTGGTGCAGCAGACCTCTCCTGTTTCATCTGTGGCACCCCTCAGCAGTGTGTTTCCAACCATCTGCCTGTTCTGCTCCCTGCTCTGTCTCTGGTGAATCCTCTCACCCCCCACTCCCCAGCCCTGCCTCTGGCATGTACCCCAGCACTTGTATGCATAAATAATTTTTTTTAAAAAATGCTGTACAAGGGCAAGCATTTGTTTTCACTCTCCCAGTGGCTTGAGAATTCAAAGTTTTGTTGAGTAAGTGATTTTTATAAATATTAATTTTCTTAAGAAACCACTCAAGACCCACCTCTGTGCAGCCCTGAAATAATTTTGAGAAACACAATAAAAGGAGAGTTGCAGAATAATTACTGACATATAATGTCAAAGCAAATGAAATTTAAGGGCAACTGGAAGGAGATGCAAAACTTATTCTTTCTCCAAGTTTGAAATGTATTTTACAGACATAGAACCTCATTTCTTTCATGCTATATGCATATGCTAATTTCACGGCAGGCAACTTTTTCTTCCAGGACCAAAGGCTATGAGGAAGCTTTGTAGGAGAAATTGAAGCACCACACAATATTGCATGCATCCACGAAATACAATTTCCCACACATCTAAAAGCCTTTTAAAGCATGATGGCTTAATCAGAATATTTTTAGTGCAAGTTCTAAATTCTTACCAAATGAATATCACACCATCTGCAATGAATGCCTGAGTGGCAAGAAGCTGTGTTACAATATACTTTAAAAAGAAATAAATTGACTTAAGGCAATCAGAACTGGTTCCACTGCCCCTTCATTAGAAGGCAAGATTAAGTTAAGTGGGAAGTTTTGTGCTAAACTTTCTAGGTGCAATTTTAGAGTTATATATTCGTGGTTAAACATGGATCAACTGCAGACTATTAGGCAAGCGAGCAGCTAGAATTTCATGCTAAAAATGTATTCTTTTAAAAATGAGAAGAAAACATGTCAGAGGTTGCAGATAGCTGATAATCATAACAGCAAAAAATGCACCTCTATACGTTTTTGGTAACCATCTTTTGCTGGGCGCAAAGACTTAAAGCAAGTCAGCATAGAATAAAACATCATTTCCCATCTGGCCACATCTCCCTTAGCCCAGCGCTCCAGATGTTCTCCACTAAGTTGCCTGCCCTCAGAAAAGTCCAGGTAAACTTTGGAGCTGGGGAACACGGACTCCAGCAAAGAGCAGACACTTTGGACCCAGGTGTGGGGCCTTTATTCTGGTTCTTCCTGTGGTAGGATCAGCTCACCTGGGAAGAGAACAAAGTCCCCGCGGCTGCAGAAGACAACCCGGGGCCGTCCAGGCTCGGCAGAGACCTGGCCCGCACGGCTGTCACCGCCTGGCCCGGGAGCACCCGCGCCCGAATTTTCTCTCCATTTAGAGTACAGCCTGGTCCTTCCACCATATTCCACACCAGTTGCTGGGTGCTGTCGGGAGGACTACCCTACGACTAAACTGCGCGCTGCACTTAACTTCCTGGAGAGGAAATACAAATGCCCCGCGCGCGCCCAGCCCGCCCTGGGCCCCGCCCCGGGCCCCGCCCCGTCCCCCGCCAGGCCCCGCCCCGGATCCCAGTCAGGCCCCGCCCCGGACCCAGCCCCAGCCCCGCCCAGGCCCCGCCCTGCAAGCCCTCCCGCGGGTGAGGGCAGGTCGCTGCCGGGCAAGCGCAATGGCTCCATCCTCTGGCTATGGACCTGGAGTTTTAAGTGACAAAATTCTGGTGCCTGGTGAGTGGAGTCTACCCCAATTGGCTAAACTGTAAGAAACGAAGCAGTTGGGACTTCCAACTTTATTTTCTTGGCTTTTTGCCCTTGCCCTTGAGCTACCCCATACATTTCGTGCCCGTATGTGCCTCTGTTCCAAAACCCTAGGTTGTACCTGACAATCCAGAAGGCTTCTGGCTTTTATATGTCCTAGTTGGATTTGGGTGGGAGAAGGAGAATCAGGGGAGGTTATTTAGAACTAGCAGCTTTTATTTTTTCTGCTATAAGTGTAGCATGTTTTCATATGGCAAGTTTATTTGAGTGACTAAATGAAATACACCTTCATATTTTGGTAACTGCACTCTGAACCCCACGCCAGTTAATGCACGCTTCTGTTACGGGATGCCATGAGGTGAATGCTATTAGAAGTTTCTTAGTAAGAGCAGGACTCTGAGTTTGAGAGCAATGCATGGTTTTTCAAATTTACATAAATATATACAGACAAATGTGACACTGATAACCCAATGATTGTAATGAAAAATAAGCTATTCTTTTTTAAAAATTAAAATTAGCACATTGAAACAGGAACATTTATAAGTGATTTAATAAACATATCACTGTGCTATAGTTAAACCAGTATAACACACACATGTTAGGGGGGGAAGACCCCCCTGAATGGACTACACAAATAGGTTGTAGACTTCGACCCCCATTCCAGACCTACAAAATCCAAGAACTACAAATCCCATAAGGTCATTAAAGAGCAAATCACTGGGAACTGAGGGTGGAGTTGAGCAGCTAGGCTGAGGATAAAAGCAGACATGTGGGCCTTGGGGGGCTCTCTTTTCCTTGGGAGCCGGCTCTCTGTGTGCGGTTGGGTTCCAGCTTCGAGGAACTGGTAGGACATTTACGGATCTGCATCCCTCTCTTCCCCTTGTGTTATTCACTACGCTATTTCCCCTTCTCTTGTAAATAAAACCCTTTATCAACCTTTGCAGTGTGTGCCTGCAGTTGGGGCATTATAAGTGCCTTTCGAGTGTGTGGGTGAGGACCCAGTCAGGCAAACCCAATTTATATTAGGGTTACCCTGTAACACATACACACATACACAGAGCTTAGAATATACTAAAGACTTGAATTTGAAAATTTGAGAAGTATGAAAACTTTTTCTACATGGGAAGAGAGTGCTCAAAGTGCATTGAGAGAATGAATGAGATCTGTTTGAAGCAAAACCTAAGGATTTATTTGGGGCTTAATTAGGACCACTACCTGGGAAACAAATTCCAGAGGTCCTTAGGTTGTTTTTCAAATTGCCTGGACGGGAAGGTCTTATATTGACACAGAAAAGGAGAGGACAGTTGTACTGTGGTCAGTTCTGCAAATTAAGGTTAGAATCCACCAAGAGCAAACTGGTGGTCTGTTAGGCACACTAGGCTAGAAGTCAGCTGAGTTTTGATTGGTCAAAAAACATGCAAATCAGGTGAAAAGTTGGTTGAGCAGTGCCTGGTCAAGTTACAATCCTTAGGAAGTCTCTGCCTGGCTGGCCAGCTCCTTCCTTTCCTGTAGGAAGTCATGCGTGAGTCCTGATTCTCAACAGTTTCCCCAATGTTTTAAGCATCTTTTGGAGTTACCCATACTCAAAGATTCTAAAATGTATCCTATTTCCTGTCAAATGTTAACAGAATCAGATTTAGGGTTCTTTGTCCTTTAATCCCTCTGTTCATTGTTTACTATTCATTATTTACCATTCGAGGTCAAGTCTCAAAATAGTTCAAGACTGTCTCTACAACCCAAATTCAGTAAGAATGTCTGCCCTTTGATGGAAGAAAGTTCTGTACATCTGTCCTATTATTCAGTGCTACATAACCAATTGTCCCATCTGATATTCCCAAAATTTCTGTAGGTCACAAACTTGGCAGTGGCTTGACTGGATGGTTTTGGCTCAGCATTTTTCAGCATCGCAGCCAGGGGTGCTGGCCAGTGCAGCTGACGTCTCACAGCCTGACAGTAGCTAGGAGATCAGCTTCAGAGAGGGCTTACTTGCCTGGCTGGTGGCAGACACATCAGTTTCTCTTCGGCCTCTCTACTGTTGTCTTGATGATGCCGGTGAGCGAGGTTACCATGATGACAGCTACCGCTGCTGCCCCCTCTCACCTGGTAGTCACCATGGGTTCTTGTCTTGTGAAGCCATAAGAAGGAAATCACAGATTTTTCAGATAAGGAAGCAAAGAGAAGCAAACTTTGTCTTGGAGAGTAAAGAAAAGTTTATTTAGGAAAAAAAGGTAAAAAGAGTAAAGACTCCCAGGTATAGGGTACCTGGGAGGGCCAAAAACAGTTGTGATGGGGCCTTGCTTTGGGAATATGTACTTCCTTTCCCTCATTCGAAAACTCCACTAGTCTTTCTGTGATTGGTTATTTCTTGATGGTCCCACTTAACCTACTACTGTGTCTGGAACCTTCTGTGCCTGAAATCTCCCTATTTTACATTCATTATCTCTTCTTTGCCTTTGAATGCCCTTTCATTCCTAGTTCTAGAGTGTTAACTAGCTCTCTTTAGATTTTGTATTTCCTGTCTCCAGAGCTTCCCTTTCCTTTTTTAGCCTTATTTTCAAAAGCTTAACTTTTCCAGGGTCTCACCTGTCCCCTTCCCTAAAGCTGCCTAATTATTTCTAACTTGCCCTAGGCCCTAATGCCATGGAGGCTGATTCTTTTAGAGCTGGTGGTGAAAGAGAGAATGCCAGGAGA
The DNA here is from genome assembly GCA_019455555.1 of Galemys pyrenaicus. NCBI lineage: Eukaryota > Metazoa > Chordata > Mammalia > Eulipotyphla > Talpidae > Galemys > Galemys pyrenaicus. The sequence continues at coordinate 5,775,096 of JAGFMF010012288.1, read as the reverse complement.
AAGCTGTAATGTGCTTTATTACCTAGTGTCTAAGTGACATAATCACACCATCATGATGTCCATTCATTAGAATTCAGCCATTAAGCACATCCCATAGCAAGGGGGTGGATTAGGGAGTTAAGCTTTCTCTCCTGAAGGCAGATTGTGAATCAAACAGTTTGGAAATATATTTTAAAACCATCATTGTCTTCATTAATTTTATTGATGCCTCATAGATTTCTCATTTCTCTTTAGGTGTTATAGACTGGAGCACAAATATAATCTTTAATTAGAATTAGGTTTACCATTCCCGAGAGAGCTGAGTAAAAATTGGGAGTAACACTAAAGACATTTATTGATGATCCAAAGGCCAAGCCAGATTTTGTTTATGGACAGTTAGGCTGTGAGATTTTGGTATTCTCCCTTACAGCCAATTGAGAGCAAAGTCACATGCATTGTATAGCTATGTTGTCTATAAAAGAAATTCCACAGCAATGCAAGCAAAGCTACCCAGGTATAAACATTTGGCATTTTTCATCTAGACTGTTCTAACTACTATTAGCAACTGTCATCTATTTATTAATACCAAGATAAATATTTAAGGTATCCTACTTAGCATCCTAATTTTCTTCTCACAGAGTAATCTTTTAAAGTAACATTTCTTCTTGAGCACTATTTATTGAGGACTTTATAAGTCATTCATTTTCTTTAAAACTCACTTTCCTCGTATGTAAAATAAAATATGCTTTTGCTATGTACATCTACATGATCAATTTCCAAATAATATATGAACACATTTTGAAGCTATAAGACACTCTACAATTCAAGGAATTAAGATAAATTCTATTTGCTATTACCAGAATATTCTCTTTTTTGGTGTGTGTCTTACTCAGGCTGTTATTCTCATTTTCTTTTTTCAGCATCCTCTTTATCTCAATTTACTGAATTCTCTAACTTTTAAGTAGTCTAATTGAAGGCATAGCCCACATAAAACCTTTCACATACAGTCAGAATTAAGTGGCGTCTCTTCTGATGTTGGTTCTCTGGTTGATTTTACCAAACTTACCTTGTATTAGAGCTCATAGGGTACAGACACATCTCCTGCTAACTACACTCTCCTTTTTTGAAGATAGAAGAACGAGTGTCCTACTCATCTTTATATTCCCATAGCACCCAGGAGGCTGTTTTGTGCTTAATAAGGCATTCAACAAATACTTGTTGAGTTGAATTATGATTGTTAACTTAAGATAGAAAAAGATGGCACTTTCTTTTCCCAAATAACTTTTCTTATATCTTTGGTGTCATTCTTATGAATTGAGATTTTATGTTTTCAGAAATCCCTTCTAAACTCAGTGATAACAAAGATAGGTAATACTCAAAGTTACCCTCTGGCTTCCTTTATCTGTACAGGTCAGTAACCTTGATGCATTCCAAAGGGAATCAAACCAAGCATATATGCAGTCATTTGTGTACATTAAGTCAGGTGTTTATTTTCACAATAACTCTCCATGCTGGTCAGGATAGGCAACATTATTGTATTTTACAGATAAAGAAACAGAGCTTCAGACCAGTTATTATTTTTCACACTTATATATAAGAAACAACAAAATACAGAAATGGAAACCAAATTTTTTTCCCTCCTAGTCACTGGTATTTTCACTAATAACAGGCAAGTGTAGATACAATAAAAATGTCTCAAGCACTAGAAATAATAATTTTCTTCACTCCCTTAAGTACGCAGTTTTCTTGGGGGAAAAAAAAAAGTGTAGAAAGGAGAAAAAAATCGTCAAAAGGAGAGAGATGGGGATTAAAAATAACATGAATTTTAAGCCCAAAGATCTTCATTAATAAAAACATATGTAATGTTTGTTCCATGCGAGGCCCAGAACCAGGCTGTTGTGTACAAATGGACGCAGAGGAACCTTTGTGTGTACATAGACAATGCAGTTAGAGACACTGGCATTACAAAATATAATAAAAGGAAAAGAGTTCTCATGGTATGCACAAAAAAGGATATAGCCACTCGGGGAATTTGCTGAAGGAATACACAGTAGGCACTCTTATCTGTAATTTCACTTCCCACGATTTCAGTTACCCATGGTCAATTACCATCTGAAAAAATGACATAAAATAAGACATTGAAAGAGAGAGAACACAAACACATCAATTTTATTGCAGTATATTGTCATAATTGTTCCATTTTTTTGTTATTGTTAAACTCTTACTGTGCCTAATTTATAAATTAAGCTTTATTATAGGTGTGTAGAGAGAGGAAAAATCATCTCTATGTTGGGTTTAGTACTACCTGGAGCTTCAGATAACCCCTGAGGGTCTTGGATCTTACCCACTACAAGTTCCGAGGAGAGATGTGAGCAGAGCTCATCCTTGAAGAAATGGGGACCAAGCAACTAGAAAGGTCAATCGAGGGAAATTTAAGTAAGAGGGGTAGAGGAAACTGTTACATTAGAAACACAATGATTTAAGCAGGGAGTAGAGGTAGATGACATTGGAAAGGTTTCTGGGGACCTCATTGTGGAGAACCCAGGATAAGGAAAACTAGAATTTATTTTCCTGTGTTCGTAGATAGCCAGTAAAACTTCTGGGTAGGTGCAGGGATACTCAGGCCCACAAATTCATACCTGTAGGGTCAGAGAAAGTGATCAGGCTTTTCTTCCCTCCCACACCTGCGGTGTGCACCATGCCTAAGTGGGCATGCGCGAGTGGGTGCACCTGGGCTTAGACACAGACGTATAAGGCAGCATCACGAGGATGCCAGCAGAAGAATGAGAGCAGCAGAACAAGAGAAGCAGCAGCAGCAGCAGCAGCAGCAGCAGCAGCAGCAGCAGCAGCAAAGCAGCCAAGAAGCCAAGAGCATGAGATGCTCTGTGGTTAGGAGGCCTGCCAGCCTCCTGGCTCCCCGGGACCCATGCCTGCCGTGTACCTGGTCGCCTCTGATGATAGAGGTATAAAAATAGCCACCAAGGGCTCCAGGACTCTCCTTGACCCTGTCTGCCAGAATCATCGAGAACTTGCTCTGTGCCCCTTGCTGGCACCACAACATCTTATCGCTAAAACTGAAATCGGAACTGCAAAGTGTGCAGAGGAATCTGCTCTTCAGTTTGGATCCTATGTTTGCTTATTCTTGATTAACTGCTGAAGCACAGTTGCTAACAGGAGGTGGGTACAGTTCTTACCCAAGAGAGTTCATCACCCTTTGAACGCTCTGCTTTGTGCTACCCTCCAGATACTTAATGCTTCCATTTGCCAGGCAATGCTGAAGGTGTTTTATAAGTACTTACTCATTTAATAATTCTGTGTTTGGTACTATTGTCATCCTCATTCTACAAAAGAATGAACTGGGACGCAGAACGTTTGAGTGATTCAAGTCACAGAGTTGGGGTTCAACCAAGCCAGCCATGTTCTTAGCCAAATATCTTTAGCAACATCAATTCCATCACTGCAGGCCTGCTACAAAATATTTTCAACAATTAAGAATTGATGGTTCAGAGGAAAAGCAAGCTTTGAGTCAGTCTCACAGGGGAATTAAAGGGAATCTACAAACCTTCCTTTAGCCTATATGGTTCTGACATCTTTAGGATAATGAAACTATTTTTCTGCTCATTACAGCTGTTGTTCTCATACCTTACAAAGTCTGCAGGCAGGTTTTAGCTGGGATGATAAAAGTGTAACATGGGGGTAATGTCTTTAATTTCTGTGTTTTACATAAATTACCTGATATATTTAACAAGTAGAGTGAGAACATCCCTCTTCTCGCAACACCCTCTTAACTGAGCTCTGAATAGAGGAAGCCCTCATTAGTGAGGCTTCGTGCAGGTGTTTTGGTGCTATTTGCTAAAGAGTCTCCAGTTTCTAACCATTAAGAGAAAATTTTAGCATCAGACAACCAAAAGTATAATAAAATTCACAGAACAGAAACCATTGTAATATTTTTATAGCTTGCAGCAGATAACTAATGTTGGACTTTGCAAAGCAGTTAATTTTGTTCCATTGTAAAGGCTGGAGGTGTCCAGGAGACTATTATCTACCTGCAAAGTCAAAATCTGAATTGCAAAATCAACCTTGAGCTCCTCAGGGATATCCTAAATTGCCCCAACCTGCCTTGCCTTTCACACTGTCCTGAAATCGGTGATTGTGGTTTCATTCTGTTTTGCCAAATTCTCTGTGGAAAGGGTTTTTCTAATTTTGAAAAAACTTTGAATATTAAAGTTTCTGAGCATGAACTTAACATGGAGAAAAATAACTAGGTAGATAGTAAACATTTACAAAAGAACCCTGTTTAAATCATTGTATGGTTTCTTTTTCAGGACAGTGTGGAAGAATTAATTTATTTTCTGTTTTATCCTCCATTTACTCTTTTGGTCACAATAAGTATTGAACACCCAGTCTGTTGCAGCAAGAAGGCAAGATGCATAGATACAAAGACAGATATAGGGAGCTACAGAACTGCAGAAGGGAGAACAGACTACACCAGCACCAGAAGTTTCCTCTGAGTCTGTGAGCACACATAGGAAGGAGAACTGGATTCCCAGACTCTGCAGCAACAGATTGAGGAGAAATCAGTAAATCTTTATCACTGGAAGAAAGGGCTCTCCAAGGAGATAGAAGAGAAAATATTTACAAAGCCAGGGAGTGTGAATGAACTTCATATTCTGGGAATTCCAAGAATATCGAGTGGAAATATAGTCAGAGGAAGTGAGACCAGGTGGGACTAAGAGAAAAGGCATTCAAACCAGATAATGGAAAAATCTAAGGTCAGATGCCAAGAAGCATGGATGTTTGTATGAAACAGAACAAATAATGAAAATGTGTAGGAGGATGAGGAGATGGGCTTGCCTTGCTGAGTGACCATCTGAGGAGGCAGGGTCACCCCCAGAATGACCTTGTGCTGCAGATGACACTGAGTCACGACTGGGAGATAAAGGCAGTGCTGGTCACATCTGATGGGCAGGGGACAGGGATGCACTAAGTCGCTGACAATGCACAGCACAAGGCACCACAGGAAAGAAAGATCTAGCAAAGATGTCAGTGGCGCCAAGTTGAGAAACCTTTGTTAGTGGTGGGATAAATAATGCCCCCCCAAATATTCATGCACTGATGCCTGAAATTTGTCATTCTGTTACTTTGCCAAGCAAAAGGACTCTGCAACTGTTTTGTGTGAATGCTTAAACTTTTAAAGTATGTTTCGTATTCTCCAATTTCTACCATGATATCAAAAGTATATGAATTTATGAACTTATAAACAATTCTATAATATTAACCTGTCTTCCTTTAAGGTGTCATTGATTAAACTGAGAAATTTTATAAGCTTTTCTTGTAAAGATACTCTGCTTTCTTAACTGATAAAATTCCTACTTAGTTCACTCTGGATTGATATTTGGAGGACTATACTATTTTATGTTGTAATTTTGGTTGATTTTTGCTGTGTAAGTCCCAGTATAACAATGTTAAGTATGTATACCCAACTGGGGAAGAAAAGAAAATAGTAGCTCCTATATATGTGTGTGTGTGTGTATGTATATATGTATATATATATATATATATATATACTTGTTATTTCACTTTAACATTTATTTTTAGACAAGCATTACCTAATATTTTGATGATAGCTCTATTATAATAAATAGAGATAACTGTTATGAGGCACCACCTATGTGTGAGGGACAAAATTTTCCAAGTATTAATTCCCTTAATAAATCCTAAGTGGGATTATTATTATTTTACATATAAGAAAAATGAGGCACAGTTTTGTTGTGTAACTTGGTAACTTGCCTAAATTTGCAGAGATGGTTAAGTAGCAGAATCAGGATTTGAACCCAAGGCAATATGATGTATGTAATTGCAACTCGAATATATTTTGAGGTCATAGTAGGCTCATAAAATAAGTTGACCTTTTTACAGATAAGGATTGTATGTGTTTTAAAGTTTTACTTATCCACTTCTAGAGAAGCCAATATTTTGTGAATAGTGTTGTAGAAGAGATGCTATTCATCTTTAAAGTTTATCTTGTATCTGGCAATTTCACTTAATTTCTTTCTTAGATACACTAATTTGTTCATTCTCTTGGGTTTTCTATAGAGATAATCTTATCATTTACAAATAATGACAGTTTTATCTCTTCCTTTCCAATTCTTATCATTACTAATTATTTTCCTTGTCTTATTGTGTTGTCTAGAGCTTTCAGTGCCATATTGAATAGTGGTAGTGATAAGAGATAGCCTTGCCTTGTTGAGTTCAAAATATCTTCAATAAGTACTATCTTCCTGAGTCTTTTGAGTAAATACTTTTATCAAGTTTCAGATATCATATTTGCTCTCAGTTATTCTTAGCTTTTATTTTGCTTTATCATTAAGTGTAAACTTTATTACATACTTTTCCTTTACCTCCTGAAGTCATAATTTTTCTCTGTTTCAGTTCATTATTATGATGACTTATATATGTGCAGTTTTGATCAGGAAGCCATTGTAGCTTTCCTAAGAGAATCCCTACCTATCCACACTATTTACTTCTTAATAAACTTTGAATTTCTTTGGCTAATATTTTATTAGCATTTTCTCTTCCATAATCAGAAGTGAACAAAAGTAGTTATTTTCTTTTACAATGTCCTTATTCAATTTTAGTATCAAGGTATAAGTCCCAGAAAATAACTTGTACTGTTTTTTCTGGAAGGGCTTTTATAAGATAAAAATTACTTGCTTTTTAAAGTTTCACTTACCAGATTTTAAGGACTCTATTTAAGCTAACTAGATGATAGTTATCAAAGAAGAGGAGGGGGATACCAAAGCTGTGTCGTAACATTTTCAAGAGGATGCTGATTTAGTTGGTTAAATATTTTCCATAATTCATTATCAGTAAGCTTTAAAGCTTCATAGCTTTTGTTGTACTTGGCAGTTTTGGAAAGGATGAAAACCATTGATGTGGTGGTACATTTGGTGCACATGGCATTCTTATTTTGTTGTGAACTATTTTAGAAGACAGTTTCCCCCACAATTCCCATTGGTCACTAGTGTAAGGCACTGAACAACTATGTCAGTGTAAACTGTATTTTACTTGGCAAATAAAAAACAGAAATGAATCACATTCTAGATGACAGTTATAAAAAACATTAGGTTTCTGACGGGGATCACGTTTATTCCAGTGAGAAGATAATTCAAAGTAATCATTCTTTAAATATGTAGAATTCCTACTTGAGGTAGAGGGGCAACTATCATCTACCTTGACTGGATCAGAATGGGGTGGAAGGCTTTAATTAGGCACTTCCCTTAAGAGAAAAAAGCTGAGATAGAAACCTTACTAGTTCTCAGCTAACATTCTAGACAAGGAGTTTGTTATTTTAAACCACAAACTAAGACTAAGAGGTTTGGAATTATTTTACTGCACATTCATTGCTTTTATTTCAATGATTGTGGTTTTACCTGAGTAACTAGAAAACGTTTTAGACAGTAACAACCTTGGTGCTTGTTTTTAGGGCGAGCAAAGCATTTGGAAACATGCCAGCAGAAGATGGAGTGGGTGGCAGCAGCTGACAGAGAGCAGAGACAGTGTTACGTCTTTGTTTCTCCAAAGAAGAAAAAATAACATTGGGACAATCTTGGACCTGGAAATGGACCTGAGTTGAAAAGAGAAATCACTAAATCATGTCATTACGCCATGAATCTACTCCATAGATATTCCAGGCTCAGCTTGGTTGTCCTGAGGCATAATCTGAAGCAAGGGGCACTGAAATTAGTAGCAGTGAATTGACAGCATCTATGGAGTTTCCTAGCATGAGGCAATCAAAGGTATGTGAAGTTTAAGCAAAAATACTCTATCCTCAGCTTGACAGACCATATCGAAGCAGGTTATATCATTAACTAAAGGTCACATGTAAATATCGTGAGCTTGTTTAGGATAGTTAGACATTCTGTAGCCTTTTCAATCAGAGATAACTGGTTAGCTATGTGTAGATGTGTATCCATCTCGAAATCCAGTGGACATTTCAGAAGATTGAATCTAATCTGTTGTATTTCTTTCTTAATGAGAAGGGTCAGTTTCATCAAACAAACAGAAGATCTCCTTTCCCAAACTTTTAGTATATCACTTTAATCAGCTACCCAAGTCAACAGAAAAACTCAACCTTATGTAATTTGTGGATGTCTTAAAATCCATTAATAAAACAATGCTATTTTGACACTGTTCATTTTATGAAGACAGGATTCAGAGTTTACCTGTTAAGCCCTAGGAACTATTCCTTGGCATTTCTGGTCTAATTGTTATTGGCTTGGAGCCAATTTGAACTAGTGATTAAGCCACAGTGTTTTCTATTTTCCATTATTAATCTCTTGGACTTGAAAGGTTAATCAGACCCAGAGCTGACAGATATTTAAATTTCTGGACTTTTTGCTTACTTGCTAAATGCTAAGGTCTGGGTTTGTTCTGTTCTGCTATTTTCATTTGAGAAGCAACTGGCAAATGCTAACAGGGGTGTGTGTGTGTGTGTATCTGTGTGCGTGCGTGTGTGTGTACTTGCATATTCATATGTATGTGTGCATGTATGTATTTTAGTCTTTCAGGATAAGCACTTATATTAACAAAATATTCTAATTTAGATAAGCGAAGGTAAGAAGGACTGCATTGTATTAATGTATTAACTCTTAACTAGGGCAGCTAGAATCATAGTTTGCTTCAGTTGACATTTATGTGACAACTTGATTATAAATGATTTTGATTAATTCCTGAGCACATGCATGTTAGAACCTGCTTCTGAGGTTGAGTGCTAATCAGAAGGGATTAGCACTGCACATGGGGATCCAAAACTCCACAAAAGCAAAGGGTTAAGCATGACATCAACTAGGACTGAAAAGGCTAAGGCACATTTGCAGAGACTCCAGATATGAAAATAATTTTGTACAAATTTCACCTGGTAATGTCTTTCAAACTATGTAGCAAGTGGAATTGTTTTAGAGAAGGGCAGTCAACAATCTTTCACAGTATATTCTGGACTTAATGTTTCATTTTAGAAAAGGTAGTGATATTTCAAGAGAGAAAAACACTGCTGGAAGGACTTCCGATTACCAAAATGATGCATAATGGGGAAAAGTCCGCTGAGTCCTTTGTATTATAACAAAGAAAGTTTTAAAGTTTATTCTTTATAGCAACTCTTCTAGAAGAGTAGAAAATGTGGAAGTGTTAACTTTCAGGTGAAAGTGTGAATTTTATTTCTGAGAAAGCCATGAGTTTCTTAAGATTTTTCCTTTTGGTATTAGGGATTATATTTAACTGCATATAACAGAAGCCCAACTATTGTGACTTAACCAAATAGGGGTTATTTTTTCTCATATTAATTCTAACATAGTTAGGCAGAGCTGGTGCCATGACCTCATAATATCAACATGTTAGATTTATTTAGTCTTTTCATTCCTTTATCCCCCTGGTTACTCCTTGCTTGCAAGTTAGTATTCTCTACCTCTAACCTCCCTTTTTAATTCCAGGAAGCAAGAATAAAAAGCTCTGAGAAGGAAAGACTGTGGCCTATGTCAGAAAAGCAAAACTGGTAAGTTTCAGCAAATCTCATTGACTAAGCTATGTCATGTGGTCAGTCTTTGCTGTAACAGAGTCTGAGAGATGGTGTGTGTGTGTGTGTGTGTGTGTGTTTGGCTACACTGATGATACAAATTAAATGACTGTCCTTTTAGTAAGAACAAAGGAGGGAATAGATAATAGGATAAGCAAGAAGTATGTCCCCTAGACATTGCTTCAAGATGTTTATTGCTGTCCATTCATATTTGGCAATGCTTATGATGTTCTGATTCTTATTTACATACCAGCCTCTTGGTTCTTATTTTTGCTTGATTAGACTAGATTTTGTTTAAAATAGTTTTTGTGCACAGTTGATGTTCTCAAAGAATAATGACATCCTGAGAGATTGTTGCTGAAGAAAAATCCCTCCCTCAATTATTGATAGGTGCAGAAAGACTAGGGAGGTATATAGGATTGGCAAGACCAGGTTATAAATCACAAGCAAATTTGACATTCCTCATGTGATCATCCAGAAAGCTGGAACATAAAGGATAAACTGTGGATACAGGAAACCTCGAAGCAAAAGCCTTTTAAAGAATAAGAGATGTATATTAATCTAATGGAGACACTAATATCCTTCATGAAGGGTGCATATGTTGTGAAACAGTCAATAAGTTTCAAAGGCTAGATTTTTTAAAGTATTTTAGGTGGTAATAATCAACTTAAATTAGAAATAAATACTACTAGATATGTAGGCAACCCCAAATGTGAAAATTACTCCATTTTAAATACCAATGGGGGTCAAAATAATCACAAAGAAAATAAAAGCATTTGAGTAAAATTATAGTGATAATATAACTTATGAGATGTTTAGGAGGTTGTCGAAGAAGGACTTAAAGGAAGATTCTTAAGTTAGGAAAAAAATTTAAGATTGCTCTAAGTTTCTCTCTTAAGAACAGAGAAAAATACAGGCAATTCAAATCCAAATCATAAAAGGTCAAACATTAAATAAGAGTGGAAATCAAGAAATGTAAAACAAACAATGGAAAAAAATCTACAAAATTGAAGTTTTCTGATAAGATTAATAAAATTGGGAAATTAGGTAGATTATAAGTACAAAAATGTCTTAAAATCAGGACTACTATTTTCAGTAATAATTGAGGGTTTCCTTCTCCCATGTTTTACAGATATAAAAAGGGGTCATAAGGAATAATATTAACAATCTTATGCCAACATATATGACAATTTTAGAATAAATGGATAAATATCTGGAAAAGCTCATTACAAAGCTGACACAATAAAAACTCTGAGTAGCCCCATAAAAATGGAGTTGTATTAATCAGCAACATAATCCCACAGCTAATTCTTGAATTTTAGAGAAAGCACACATGTAACTAGCAAACAGGTGCATAGGACCAAGGTTCTTCTGCAAATTTCTGATCACAACCTAAAAGGAACAAAAGTCTCAAATGACTTTATGAGAATATCTTTATGATTTTAAGATTTTAAGAGAAACATTTAAGAGAAAATAATGCAAATCCTTCAGATATTGTCATGAAAAATGGCGTAGGTAATGATTTCCAACTTTTTCTATAAGACTTTTCCAAGGCCTGGCATTTCATTATAACACCACTTCTGAGCTAATAAGACAGCCTGTTTCTGTTTCATGGACTCTGGAACCAGACAGGAGATTCTTGAATCAGACACAAATGACTTCATGACTCACAGACAACAAGTGTGAGCATCTGTTTGTGTCTGTTCCCTTGGTTCTGAGTCCAGCCTGCAGAAGTGACACAAAGTTACATTGGGAGTGATCCTTGTTACAAGAGAGGGAAGCTGAGTCACAGAAGCCACTGACTTGGGTCTTCCTGGTCACAGAGAGCCCTGATGGAAGATCAGGAATGATGGCCTCCATTTAAGCTCAGCTATTGATATAGTCCCAGCACAGGACGGTCACCTATGCTTGGGGGTCTCAGCTTAGTTATCCATCACATCAGTGGTTTGAGACAAAGGAATTCCCCAGGCTCTTTCCAATACTATACTTTTAAGCGTGTATCATCATGAAATAAAAAGGTTTAAAAATGTTGCCTGATTTTATATATTAGGACTAAAAGCATGAAGTGAAAGATGTGGTGGACTCCTTTGGTCAGTTTTTGGCCTGAAAATGCCAATCCTTCCCTCCCTGTGAATCATTTCTGTTTAAGTTTTAATATTTCTATTGCTCAGAATACAGTATTCTTTTGATATTCATTGAAAATTATCTGTTTATGGGGAGAACAAACAAATGTATCCCTATGTTAGTATGTGTATGCAAGTATCTAGCAAACATCTAGATAGATGAATATAGAAAGGTGTTTGTATTCCTGTGCACATGTGTCTGTTCATGTGTCTACATTGTAATAGTGGTATAACAATGTGACTTTTTAGTAATCATAGATGTGGCTTCTTTTGCTGATATTTTTTCTTTCCACTTCTGCTATTCTTAGAATATTATCACAAATTTGATCACAGGCACCTGTTTGCTAGTTACTATGTGTGTTAAAGTAAATTTTAAGGAAACAAGCCCCTATTGGTTAATTCATGACCTTTTCTTAACTATATTTGGGCTTCTTATCTAGTAGTTGACTTTTTTTATTGAATATACTATAAAATTAAATGATCTTTATATTTTTAGTAACCATAGATGTAGCTTCATTCTTTTGCTGATATTTTTTCTTTCCACTTCTGCTATTCTTAGAATATTATCACAAATTTGATCACAGGCACCTGTTTGCTAGTTACTATGTGTGTTAAATTAAAGTAAATTTTAAGGAAACAAGCCCCTATTGGTTAATTCATGACCTTTTCTTAACTATATTTGGGCTTCTTATCTAGTAGTTGACTTTTTTATTGAATATACTATAAAGTTAAATGATATTGACTCTTGCCTAAAATCAAAAGACATTCTCCTGGATTATTTAAAAGGTTTGATTTTATCATTTAGGTTGCTTTTGTCAAATTGTGTTCCATGGGCTGTTGTTTGAAAAAAAAGAAAGCGTTCCAAGGAAAATGAGTCTTTAGAAAATGTCTGGTTAAATAAGAGAGGTGAAGGTGGTCTCTGTTGTGTTGATGTCTAAGGTTCTTAATTGATCACTGTGGACCTTCAAGAAGGAAATAAGCTTCTCAAACCTATTGACCACTGAAAAATATTTTACAAAATGCACCTTGGAAATGCTATATTAGGTTCTTCAGCATTAAACCTTGTGATTATTTTACTGAGTTTGCAGAAAGCGTGCCCAATTAAAAAAATTCTTAATAATTTGCAGTTATTCCCTTATTTATCAGCTAAGAGGTTTTCTTTGCCTTGGCTCTCCTGTGCTTCCTTCTCATTCATCTAAATAAAATAGAGAGAAATTAAAGCTGTGGATAAGATGACAATAGCTCTACTTAATGGGGGTTTGAACAGAAATACAAACCCTAGTCCCAAGCCAGGTTTAAGTGAGCAGGCAGGCAGACTCTCAGACACTTCAAGAGACTGGCTAAGTTGAAGCTAGTGGTCATGATAGCAGTTGGGGTGACTTTTCCAGGAACGAAGTCCAGGCAGAGTGAATGGATGGGTGGGATTGAAACTTGAGCAGATAGAACTGGAATTACAGGTAATACAGTTTCTTAGAGCATTTGGATCTCTGTACCCAACCTCCCCTCCACAAATCCCCAAGGAAGATGAAATCTTAACATGCTACCTGGTAAAGAAATGTATTTATCTCCTCCTTTTATTTTTCGGCATTTCAATTTTTTCCAGTTAAGCCAAGGAAGACTTTTTGGCTTAAAAAAAACCAGGGCTTTAAGGCAATCTGCATGACAGAATAAAGCTGTATCCTCAAGGTGGATCTGAGTTCAGATAGTCACCTCAGCAGGGTCAGGGCTGATTCCTGGGGTCTTTGAACTTCTCTTCATCTTTTTCCTCTTAGGCAATCATTCTTTGCCACAATGTTGGCAAAGTAGAAGCCCCCACTGGAACTTACCCAGTCCATTAAATTTCCAGGTTTATGTTATAAAGTTAAAAACAATGCTCAATGACAAATGTCCGTATAACATCACAGTTGGTTTTGAGATATAGAAAAGTTGAAAAACAGTGGCTTAAACAAGAAAGATATTATTTTTATTTATAAGAAGGCATGGAGTTATTCCAGGGCTTCTTGCTTAAATATTGCACAAGGGGGTGTGTCATTGGCAGAGCTGATGCTCTGCAAGTTCTTCAAGGATTCAATTCCTACATCCCTACTCTACCTTTATCAGTTTGCGCTAGTGATTACAAGGTGGCTGCTGCTTTAGCCATCACATTTCCATCCCAGCTAGGAAGAAAAGGTCCAGAAGTCTTTCCCATTATATTCTGTCTTGTTTTTAGAAGAAATGTTCTACATATGCCTACCAATATTTTACTGGCCAGACTGGGTAACATAGCCTCCCCTAACTGATAACTTACTTGGGGAAGTAAAGATATTTCCACATTAAGCTGGAAACATTGATGTCCACCTCCAATAAATTGGAGCACTCTTAGCAAGAAAGGAAGAGAGGATAGATAGTGACAAGTGACAAGCAGTTTTTGCCACATGCCTACTATAGAAAAAGTAGGGAAAAAATGGAGATTTCTCTATTCTGTTGTTTCATTTCTTTATTTACCCCTTTTCCCCCTCTTACTCCTGATCGTCCCTCATTTTAAAACAGCATTTCTTGGCCTTTCCCCAGAAAGTGCAACTTCTAAGCTATGTTCACAAGTTGCTAGATTTTAGGAACATTTTTCTTCCCCTGGGAGAATTTAGTATTCTGAAGATAGAACTTTCAAGAAAGAAATGTAAATAAGGTTTCAGGGCAGAAATTGAAAATGGTTTCATGACAAACTGTCAGCATTTTATTTGGGTCACAAAACAGGCCATTTCCTGTCTCCTCAAAGCCCTACACTTCTTAAATCACTGCCCTGTAACCCAGCGCGTGGAAGGAGACTCAGTCGAGAGCTCAGAGACAGCCACCTCCCACTCCTGAGCCCTCAGCTTTTCACTAATGGCGCCAGACACTGATTGTAGGGCCTGCTCCTGCTCGTCATTGTCATAATCACCCTGGATTATATTTTTGAGTGCCTGCAGGGGGCATGGCACTGTGCTGTGCATGATGTTTACTGTTCTATTTCTGCTTCCCGATTGTTCGATGTTTTGTTCACACTGAACTTAGCTCTGATTGCAAGCAATACTGTCCACTGCTGTCAGCTACTGAGAGTTAAAGATTTTCATACTGTGGACATTCCCTGAAGGAATCTGATGAAAAAGTGACACTAACATTTTCTAGCTAAGTTTTTTTCATCATTAATGGATTTACTCAACATGCTTATTAGCGGATACCATCTCATTATTATGGAACTCAGCAACGACATTGCTGAAGTCAAGGTTTGCTGGAACATTCAGGATTTGGAGGAAAAAGAGCTAGTATTTATCAGTACTGAGAACAAGATTAAATACTCTCTATTCCCTTTTTAATTTATTTCTCTGAAGGAATCATTAATTTGTACATCTATTTTGTAGTAGCAGATGCTGAAAGAGTTTTGATTAGTTGTCCATAAACTGATAAAGAATCAAAACTGAACTTGAACCTGGTTCCTAATTTAATTACCTTTCAACTGTCATATATTACCCTTTCTAAAGTAACATCATATTTGGCCAATAGGTCACAAAACCCAACCCTCATTGGTGAATTCAGTTAAGCCTAATGTATTGTAAAGGATCTCTTACTAATATCAGTGCTTATTTTCCATGAGGATGAATAGGTGCTTTTACAAGGTACGTAAAGGCACTTAAAAAAGGGAAGGCACTTAAAATTCTAACAATTCAGAAATAAGGTATATGATTTTCTTCAAGGTCGGTTATGTTCTATATTCTTTTAATGTAGTTGAACTAAAATTACCCTATATTCTTATTTAAAGTGTTTTTTTCCCCTGTATATATTTATGTCTTTGTTCAGCCTGCTTTATGTGTTCTCCATCATAATGATAGTTTCTCTAATAGTTTATCCTTGCCATTAACTCTTCTTTGTTTTAGCAGTGATTTCTAATATGATGCTATCTTTGACACATGCTTTCTTACGTTTCTTCAAGGACTTTCATAATTTTCATACTCATTCACATCAGCTTCATTCTCCTCTTGCATTATTTCTGAGTGGTACTAACTGCACATTTTATTTCCTGAGTATGTTTTAGAAACCTCCATCTCCTCTCTGCATTTTACAATTGCAGATGGCTTTTCTGTAGCATGCTTATTTTTTCAAAGTCTGTACTTGTTAAAGCTTGATGCTCCCGCTCACTTAAATAATGATTCACTAAGAACTTGGAGGTTTGCAGGCTGTGATTGCTATTGAATCTAATTATGCCTTCTCTTTCAGAGGCGTCATGTTTTTCCTGATTTCTAATAACGATCTTCTGTAATGATTTTTAAACTTTATTATAACTTTAAGAGAAATCTTGAAGATGTTTTATGTACATTCCTTTCTTTACAAAATCTAGTGTAAAGGAGCTGCTCTTACATATAACTGTTCTCAGTAATAGAAAAGGTTTCCAGTGGAAATGAAGCCCAAGGATATTGCATTAATTGCTTCTGCCTTTTATCACACACTCTCTGGCCTTTCACCCACATTTGCCACCTGGTGACATGAGATACACCACATGTTTGTAGCTTTTCAGAGTTTTTCATTAGCCTCATATTGTCTTGACATTCATTGACTTTGGCAAGGACGACTATTTATTAGTGTGATGTTTCGGTACATGCACTGCCCTATAATTATATGGTTTCGGAAAAAGATCATCAGCTATGTAGCATAATCGAAAGAGACGAAAATAAAATATAAAAAACAGATCTGAATGTTTTTTTAGAAATAAATAGACCAAGTGAAGGAAAACAGGCCAGCATTAAATGAAAAGAGAAAGAAAAACATAAGACCTATAGGACAAAATGTAAGGAAATAATAAAGCAGCAACAATGATTTGGCTATAAGGACATAGAAATGAGCTATCATGTCCTTTAGGCATTTTTTAACCATGGAATTATGACATTTTTACCCGCTTGAAAGAAAACCAACAAGAATTAGGATGTTTTATAATAAAGAATCTGAACAAGGTAACCTAGGAAATTCAGCCTGCCCATATCAAGATGATAAGATGAGATGGAGCTCCAGATGCATAAGCCTACCTTGCACCTGGAAGAAGACAGCATCACAAGCCAGCTGAGTGAAGGTAACTGTTGATGTTAAGAAAGGACACCGAATTGGGCCTCCCTGGTGGCGCAGTGGGCTAAGCTGCGCACTGTGAGGCAAACCGCAGCCACTGCAGCATGAGTTCGAGCCCTGCTGCCGGCCAGGGAGGGGATCCACATGGCGCGGTAGACCTCTCCTGCTGTGCCCGCTGCTCCCCTCAGCAGTGTACTTCTGTTGATCTGCCTGGTCTGCTCCCTGCTCTGTCTGTGGTGAATCCTCTCAACCCCCCACACACACCTCTGGCCTGTACCCCAGTGCTTGTGCTTGTATGCATAAATAATCTTTAAAAAAAAAATTAAAAAAAAAGAAAGGACACTGAAGGGAAGAAAGCTAAATTGCAAATGTGGGCATGTGTGTTTAAGATGTTCTGGGCTAATGCAGACTTATCATTTACCATGGATTCTGGTCATTAAATGTAATTCATAAAGTGTGTAGTTGAAAACTACACCACATCACACGCTTGTTATCAGTCAACATGTATGTAAAATCTACACGCTAGTGGGAGATTATAGAGAAGTTGTTTTATGAATCAAATCAGGAAAGTAGAGACTATCAGTGTATATTACTTCAAAATTTTGGACCTCCTTGCCCTGACATTTTTTTTCCCATTTCCTTTCAATTTCTTAAATAATTTAAGCTGATTTAGTTTTGAAGTCTTTCTATGCTAGTATGAACATCTAGTTACTTTTCATTCTACCACAGCTTAAACACCAATAACAATTAAACTCCCTACTCCTTGCACATACTGATTCTCTAAGCCCCTTTTAGCTTCTTGTAAGAAGAAAGTCTCCTTACAGGCAAGGGTTTTTTAGTTTGAATCATGGCTAGATAAAGGGCTACACCACTCTCTGTGTTTCTGTACAAGAAATCCTCAAGGCAGTGGAGCTCCCGCTCAGGAATGATACAGAGCCCTCACACAGGCTGCCAATTACACACCCCCTTGTGCATAAATATTCCCTTTTATAGGGAAAATAACTCTAAAAAGACTAGGTTGCTTTTGCCCCGAGTACAGAGTTCTCTCATCAGAATAGTACCGGCCTTCCCCTCACCGTCATCCTCTTCCTGTGCTTCTCCAGTCACGACAGTAGGTGACCAGAAGCCACAATGAGCCTTGTAGCTAGCCCAATGGGGCATGTCGCAGGCGTCAGTCTGAAAGAGCCTCAGCGCCTCTCTTCTCCCGATCTTGCCTTGGCTATGCCATTCGAATTGTTCCCTTTCATTGTCTTGACTGATGATGCTTTTGATCATCTCTCCCTTCAATGCTGCCTTCAACGGGACCTAATAGGACCAGCCTTGGGGACTAGTTGTTCATGGACCACTTGCTCCCAGATAGTTGGTTCTTAAGTCTGGGGGAAATTGCAGTGTGGTAGCAGTGGACTCAGTGGTAGAACCCGCAAACCTGCTTTACAGATCAGCACCGTCAGGACTGAGGAGCCAGATCTTCCTCTGCTGGGATCCTAAGTCCTGCTGCACAAAATGGCGTCAGTTCGACGGTAGCTGAGTCCTCAAAAATAAGATTTGTGACAGATACAGGAAAAAAGAAGGGGTATTTGGAGTTCAAGGAAAGGCTTTAGTGGAAGGACGAACTCGGACAGTGAATGACTGGGTCCATGAAAATGTGGGGTGTCCTTAGAGAGGAGTGTGGAGGGTGGGTGGGAAGAGATTGACCAGCAAGAGGTGAAGGGGATTAGAAAGATGAAAAGTTCACAAAACAAATTCTTTATAACTTTGCAACTTTATCTAAGCTTTTAGAGACAACTGAAATGAACTAGGAGTTGTTGTCTAGGTAAGGTAATCTAGCGGGCAACTTTGGAAAGGGACATTACATGAAATGAAATTGTGTGCCCTTGAAATAGGGCCAGCAAACTTTTTCTATTAAGGATCTGTAATAAATATTTTAGATGTCGCAGGCCATCAGGTAAAATTGAAAATATCATGTAGGTAGTTATATGACAAGAAAGAAAACATATTTTATTCATGAAATTAAAAATAAAGTGATGATAATTAAGTTTATTTTAAAAAATGCAGGTCTAATAATGAGAAGAATGGAATTCCCTTCTGAGGGGATAACATTTTGCCTAAATTAGGTTCAAAGTTAATTTTCACTGTCTTCAAAACCATTTGCAGATCCATCTGTTAATGTTAATCCCTAATGAGATTTTATGTATTTTATCTTTGAAAATTTCACACAGCCAGGTACTAACAAATATTGATGTCAGTATAGGAGCACATGATTTTAATTGAGCATATTCATGGGTTGGAAGGCATGTAGAATTCTATTATATTTCTCCCTTAATATTTGATTGTAACGGGTCATTATATTGCATATTAGGAACTTTCAAAGGAAGAGTGGGTAGAAGATCCCAATTGCACAGATAATTGGATTTTGAAGTATGGAGGATTTTTTCTTGCATTTTGATTAAGATCTGAAAAATGCTGCTAGAGCCATACAACTTGATTTTGGAAAATATATCTACTGCACATTTGCGTGGGAAAGGAGATTTTGCTTCTTATGTTGATTTTACTTTGCATGACTTGTCATAAAGCAGCTAATATTACTGGTTTCAAATGGCACTAGTTGTCATCGGAATGACTTTTATTGCAGGGGAAGTTTTGGATATAAAAACTCTTTTCACCTTGTAATTTTATCTTGAATTCATTAAGAAGCATTTTCAAGTTGGCTCTAGAAGCTCATTTCTACCTGTTTAGTGATAATAGTAGTTGAAGGAAGTACTTCGGCCACTTACAAATGTTAAAATCACTCTGTTTGTGAACTATACAGAAACAGGCAGTGGAATTAGGCCGAGTTAGACTGAGAACCTCTGGCTCAGATGCTATAGCTTCGAGTTCTCATCATAGTCATGAGACATAACTTTGGGCAAATTATCTACCTTCTCTAAACTCTTTAAGAGAAGATGCAACTTCTCCTCCTTTAGAATTAAATATAAATAATTGGTAAAAGCATTTAGTAGTAAAATAAAAACCTAGCATAAGACTATAAGTGGATCAAAAATATTCAATCATGTAAAATTGTCAGGGTTAGACCAGGGGGTCAGTGGGGATGCTTGGAAGTTGTTCTTTCATGAAGTTTATGATATGAAATTAGGTAGGCCTGCTTGGAGAACTTGCCATCACAGCACCTGTTCCCAGAATTCTGTGTGAAGGGATGTGACTATTAGAATTGCTATACATGTTTGTTAAGATGAAGCATACTTATATACAGTAACTGTGCTCAAACAAACACTTATTAGAGAATTACTGCCAGGAATTTACACATTTTAAGCAAAAGAATAATTTGTGAAAGGTTCATAGTAGATGATAATTGATCCTTGCTCAATAAGATATTGGCAGAAAAGATAGAAATGTGGAGGCAGAGAAAGGAAGGGATGATTATAAACAAAGATGGTGACATTCTTTTTTTATTCTTCATGACCAATTTGTGAAATAGGAATTCATGCTGTGTTGTAGTTCAGGAAATCAAGACAGCCGTCCTTGCATTTAGCCAATTCACCTTCTCCTTTCAGTCCATGATAAACTAATCCAGCTTCACCAGATCTGAGCAGTTTTCCAGTTAATCCCAGTTCTCTCTTTCTCTAAATTATCTATAGGTAGAGACCAAAGCGTGAGTCATGGGATTTGCTATTCCTTAGACCTTGTAACTGCCTTTAAAGGTATTGAAGTCCTTATCCTCTTTACATGAGTCAACTTGGTGCCTATTTTTTTCTACATTAGACAACCCTAAAAAAGTCAGGGATGTGTCTTATTTATTTTTGTGCAGCAATTAATACAGAGTATTCAGATAATTATTCAGTAATTTATTCAGAAAAGCAGTCAAGTAATGAATAGATTGTTATATAAAATATATTTTTCCTTATTAATTACAATGCTCTTTAGTAATTTATTTTGTTGTGCTCACTATTTTCATATTTGTGTGTTGAGAACTACAAGAAACCTTTCATAAAAGGAACATGTCTTCATATTTAGGTACTAAGTTATCAAACAAGCCATGTGAACTTATTTTACTTCTCTGTTCTTTTATATTGTTATCTAAATGTTGTCTTTGAGATCAAATTCATTTAAGAATTTTATGATAATTTTTAAAGCCTACCCTTTATTGGGGTAACATTGGTTTACAAGACTGTGTTTAATCGAGAGAACTCGGGTCATACCTCCTCAGATGTGTGTCACCACCCCCACCCCCAAAAACCCATAGTCTTTGACCCTAGGTCACTGGGTCCCTTCCCCATTTTCTTTCCAACCTCTACCACCCTCCCCTTCTAACAGCCTCTATTCTTCTAGGATTTGCATTGACTTAGTTTTCTGTCTCTGTATTGCACATATGGGTAAAATCACCTGGTATTTATCATTCTCTCCTGGCTTATTATCCTTAGCATGATCACCTCCCATTCCATCCATGTTGTTGCAAATGGTAAGAATTCATCTTTCTTTATAGCTTAGTATTCCATCTCGTGTATGTAGCACGTCTTTTATTGTCCATGGACATTTTAATCCACTGCTCTGTCCATGTCCATTAGTTTGTTGGCTGTTGTGAGAGGTGCTGCAGTGACCACAGGAGGGCAGTCTCCTTTCTTGTTAGTGGTTTTGTGTTCTTTGGGTAGAGACTTAGAAGTGGAATTGCTAGCTTATAGGCTAAATCTATTTTTAACATGTTGAGAAACTTCCATGCTGTTTTCCATAGGGCCTGGGCCTGTCTATGTGCCCACCAAAATTTTTAGTTTTGATAAAATGTTCTGTATTATATTTTTTGAAAAATAATGTATAAAATTTAAATTAGGATTTGAAAATTTACTTTGCTTTAAGGGATAAACAGTGTTGTTTTATTATTTGGTGGGAATACTCTAGAAAAGCATTTGGTATGATGATTTCTCAGTTTTCTTTTACTGTTTCCTTGAGTACTTTTTTGTATATACCATCAGCAAGCTAATTTGATACATGATTGAAATCAACATTGTGCTTTTAAAACCACATTCAAATTTCAATGACAAGATGACCTGTGTCTTAATCATGGCTTTATGCTGAGTTAGCCAGTAACCAAAACTGAAAAGGATTGATCTAAGTCTGACAGGGAAGCCAATTTTAGTTTTTTATTACCTTCTAGAGATTTGCTTTATCTGAAGAACCTCTTATGTTAGACAAAAGCTTTAATCTGGTATCTGTGTGCACTTCCTTTTAACCAGTTCAGTTGAATAATGATTTTTTGTTATTTATCACCAGAAACAGAACTGGTCATTGTTACATAGCACAAACACATCTTCTTTCTCTTCGTTTTTTATTTTTTACTTTATGACATCACCAGCCTGCCTAGATTGCTTCAGTTTCCAATCACTTATACTTCCCTAGACAGGACTATGGTTGTCTACTGTGACTCCAGCCTCTAGCTTAGAGCCTAGCACTTGAGTCAATTAATCGCACCTGGATGTGAGAATGAACACATGCATAATCGTGTTTGACATTCACATTATCCTCATTGGACACACAGGGAAGAAAAGATCAGATCGCTTAACTAAGCAATGTTTATAAGGTCACGGAATGGAGATGTGATGATACTAAGGCTTTCTACAGCGGTCTTCTGACTCAACACCCAAATCTTTTCTGTGGCTCCAGGCTCTATCTGCTGGCACATCCTTAAAATGATGTAAAATGTTAGAGAAAACCTATCAAGTCACACTTGTCCCCCAGAAGACTGAATTATGAATACACTTAGGATGTGTAGATCATAAAACAACCTTAAACTTCCTCAGCATAAAAGCTCCAGGAAGGCCAATTGAGAAATTAGCACAAACTTTTAATGTGCACCTGTGGAGAACTGGGGTGCCCATAAACATCCCAGGGCACCCCCTGAGGGGTTCTGTGGAATACTGTTCCGCAAGGCTGTTCAAAAGTTCCTTATAGTTCGGGATCGTTTTGGATCGTTTTGTGCTGTCCAGGCGTGTGTGTTATCTGCAGACTCTCATTTCTGCGATCTTAGGAAAGAAAACGTTGGTGATGGAAACTTTCTCTGGGGGCTTCATGTATAGAAAGCAAGCTCACTTATCACAAAGAAATGCTTTCTAAGAGAGCAGCAATTTTGTTGACTACATTTAAAGACAGAACACGCAGATCCCAAATGCAGTTTCAGTTTTCCAAGGGACAGCTTTATTCTTTTGTAGAAATGCCTTGGTGATTATTTTTTGTTGCTTTGTTTTGCTTGGAAGGACTGCTTAGTGTGCCTCTTTAGTTAACATGAAAAAGAAAGAAAAGAACAAGCAACTGAATGATCCTGTGATGGCCTCAAGGCAGTGCATTGAGGATGTCTCAAATACAAACAGGTACTCTGGATGATAGTGGTAAAGACTTTTAAAATCAAGTTGAATTACTCTTCAAACACTGACCCTGTCAGATTGATTCACATTAAATGCTTTCTTTGTTCCTAGAGAATATCTATTCTCCATAGTGTTTTAAAGAAATTCCTTTAAAAGTACTGAAATCTTGGTAATAAAATATTAACCTCTTCCGTTAAGAATTGGATCAAATTAATTCACTTACAGTGGCCAGTCATGGTTTCTGTATGAATTTTTTTCTTCTGACATCTATTGTCATTAAAATAACTGTACGCTTTAAAAAGTGTGCTGCTAGATCTGTGTGTGTGTGTGTGCATGTTTATTTATTGACAAAGGAAGTTAATAGGAATTTAGCACCAGGATCAGACTAGCATTAGAATCAAAATTTTATGACATTTGTATATTGTTTTGATTAATTAGGGAAGGAACAATAAATTTCCCTCTATGCGTCTGAGTTCTTAGTTGATACTACTGTAATAAAATACAGATTAACAAGAGAAAAACAAATAGAATTTGATTAACATCTATGTGTTTCATTTATATGTACACAGAAGATACCGAGGGGAAAGTAAATGACCTCCTGAGGTAGGTTAGAATTTGGGTCTAACTACTACATTAATCCCAGGCTCATGGTTTGGAAAAATGAACATCATTAAAATGACCATATTGCCTAAAGTAATTTTCAGATTCAAAACAATGCTATCAAAATCCCAATGATTTTGTTTTCTTGGAAATTGAGCAGTTACAGCATGTTTATAGAACCAAAAAAGGCTCTGAATCGTTAAAACAATCCTAAGAAAAAAGAATAAAAATGGAGGTAGCATACTTCCTTACTTAAAACTATATCACACAGCAATAGTACTCAAAACAATATGGTATTACAACACCAACAGAAATTTAGACCAGTGGAATAGAATTGAAAGCACAGAGATATGTACATGGCATCACTCTCCACAATTGTCAAGTTGTGGAATTCACCTTTAGAAGGTGAATGAGTAAAGAAACTGTGGAATGCATATTCAATGGAATACTTTACAACTATTCCCCCTTTTAGGGGAGAGGAAATAATTTTTACTAAATGGAACCTTTGAGGAATAGATGAGGTATGGAGTTTGGACATTCTGTGTGAGTGTGGTGTTGACTTCTAGTTTCCCTTCCTGTGACAAAAGTCAACCTTCTCTGGTTATGAAACTCCTGGGAGGCGATTATGACAGTTAGAGGATCTGTCTTCATGCAGATAATGAGAGTTTAGAGAAAGCCTACCCCTACATTTGCTGTTTGTCACATGTTTACAGCTTAAAATAATCAGTGCACCAAAATGGCGTGTTTAGGAATAATGTATTCTGTTCCTCATCATCACCTGTTGCATCTCATATACTCCTTAAAAATAGGATGTAAATGCTTCAAATATATGTAATTTCTTAGAAACTATTATTTTGCAAGATTAACAAGTTCATAGGTAACTTTGTGACTATGTTATATCTGTTACATTATATACTAGTATTACAAAAGCAAAACGCCACTTTTCTAGATCCTGGCTTGGGGAAAATGAAGGATGGACTTAAATTTGGGATTTGCCTATTTTAATCAACCTGCTAGTTGAGTTTTCCCAGGGATTATACCCTATTTTTTTCATGCCTGAATCTTTGAAATTTAGTTGTATGATTGACTATATTAAACGCTGAAAAAAAAATGCCAAATAACTGAATGAAACTTAAAGCTCACTGATCCAGCATCTGTCCAGAGTCAGCTCTGCCATCTCCAACCCATGTCCTGTTTTGGTATTTCCTGAAAGCTAAGAAAGAGTCTCAAATTTTTAAAGAATTGTGAAAACAAACAAAATGAGTATGTATGGAAGACTGTATGGGTCATTACAGAAAAATGCTTGTAGGTACATCTTTCTTCTTAAATATGCACCTGTATAATGCACACACCATAGTCGTGTGTAGATAAGTTTGTGGAGTGAGGCCGATGAAGGAGAGGACCCTATTCAAATCCGTTCTCTTACGCTCTTATTCATGGGACCTTAGTAATTTGTTTATCTTCCATTGTGTCCCTCCCTATGAATGAAACGTGGTAGGTCCAAGCCACTCTTGGAAATCCCATGGGTTTGGTTAGACATGTGACTCAGTCCTGGAACATCAAATGGAATGGGATATGTCCAGGGAGATTGTCTGGGAAGGATTTTACTCTTTTAAAGGCAAACATGCAGAAAGAACAGACGCACTTGCTCTCAGTCCATTCTTGGTTCCCTGGGACTTAGTTTTGTGAGGACATTTCATATTTCTGGAAGTTGTCTTAGAACCATGAAGGCAAGACCAAAAATGGGTAGTGATGCGGACCTCCCATTCTCTCGCTGTTGGCCTGCCAAACTAACCTCAGGACTACCTGTCTCCAGTCTTGTAATATGATAAATATCAAGCCTTTATGATCTAGGTAATTGTGTCTTGTGATATCTGCTGCTAAAATACCCTCACAGATTCATTTGTGTTTATATCTGTTCTAATAGTAGTGAGTTAGGTTATTAAATATTTTGTTTGGACTGAAGAGCTCTCTCAAATAACTGGGATTCGTGAAGTTTTAGTGTCATCTAGACAGTAATTAATGAAAGCTGGTATTGTATAATCTTGGAAATAGCCATTTGGACTTGAATTTGTATAAGAAAGATAATCACTTGGAGAGCCCAGTGGACTCAACCATGAAAATCAATTTAATTTCCTTATCTGATTGAAAAGTGTGTATGTGTTGTGTGTGTTTATGTGCTTGTTTTGTGTGAACTCAGAATTCATGCACCACAATTAATTAGGTATTGTTCAGAATATATTAGACTAAGAATTAAGGGGGCAAATGCTTTGACCTCTTAATAAATATGTCATAAGTCCTTACTCTGAAGTTCGTGCTCTTGAATTGCATTAAGAACTCCCAAGTCTCTCCCTCAGTACTTGTTTCAGGATGGATTAAAAATGCAATGTTACCATGATATTCTTTTACCTTATTTTATTTTTTACATCTCTACTTGATAAATTGCGTTTTCACGGCCACATAGAAACTGTCCAGGATTCTCCAGTACAGAACAATACTCTCCAGACCTATTGAGTCAATATTACCTATGTTAACTATGGTACCCCTTGCTACATACTAACATTCATTTATCCTGAGTGCCTGTTTTCTGAAACCTTGCAAGTAGTTGTATGATTGATGCAGTATTTTGCTCTTTGTGTGTATTTTTGCCTGTCAACACGTGGCACAAATAGCACTTCGGAGAACATTCATGTACTCATTCATCTCTGACTCGTGTTACCTTCTAGTATTGTTCAACTTGTCTATGAAACCCCATATATTCTATTTCTGTCCATTATTGTGAACTTTTAACTCCCTGACAGGGGTCCATACTTCGTGCATTTGTGAAGAGACAATTCTTTGCCTTCCAAAGTTCTTTTGTATAACAAATTAAAGAATAGAAAACTTTTTTTAGTGAAGGAAAAAAGAGAATACATATTCTATAATGAAATTCTTCCATGTATGTAGTACTTTACAGTGAAACTGCATTCATGCATCCCATATTATCCTTATAAAAATTCCCTAAAGTCAACAAAGTATTGTTTTCTAAAAAAAAAAAAAAATCCATGTCAGGTTTGGAAACAGAGGTTGAGAATGTTCAAAAGTCCAGCTTAGGCCACTTTTCTTTGAAGAAGGAGATTCTAGTTCAAAATCTTGATCTCCTGATCCAAGTTCTTTCCTGGAAGGGGGACATTTGAATTGGGTTTTTGGTATTTTTTACTATCTATTTGATAGACTTTTGCAAATAATTTTTAAAGTGAATTTTTGGGTCCAGTTAATTAGGCTGGCTGACATCTGATATTTTCATTGAAATCAGTAAGGCTATATCAAAGTTTTCATCAATTTCTCTTAAGAGCAGAAGGAAAATACCACTGCCTATTAAGAATGAGTAGAAATATTTTGGGAATGCCTGAATACCGTGTATAAAATCAGTGTGGCATAACCTCCAGAATCTTCTGTTTGAATTGGTCAGATGTCAATATCAATTGAATATTGCAAGACAAATCTAAACATGAAGGTCTACAGTTAATTTAAACCACTGGAGGCCATTGTCAAGTCTCACACAAAAAAAGCACAGGCAACAAAAAATATAACAAAATATAACAAACTACTGTTGTTGTTTTTTAAAGACTCATTATTTAACTTTTGTTGAGTGGTGTAGTTAACTCTAAAAATGACTCCGGGGCTATTTCATTTTCTTTTTGTACACCTGTCTATCAATATATGTATTTTAGAATACATTCATGAAAGTATGCCCTAAGGTAATATTTTTCATGTTCATAATGTATGTGAAAAACTATTCTTGATTTGTCCTCTAAGGATAGTTAAGACTGGGAATTGGATTCACTATTACTCACATACTGGCCTTGACAGAGAAAGGCCAGGGTTATCTTCAGAATCAAGGCTTCATTATTGAGATAAAATGAAAGAGACTTTACTGCTTTTATATAATTAAAGACAATCATTATTATAACAATTTTTCTGCACAGCTGTTAGGTTGAAAAAAATTATATCAGTAATCCCTTTATATCTTTGACATATTTCATAGCTCTTCATGTATTCCCTTATCCAAAAATGAAATAGAATTTGAAGTTTTCTGTAAGTAAATATCATTTATTTGTTCCCTTAATATAATTCTGTAGTTTTTTTTTTTTTTAACTCAGTGAACCATTCAAATGGTTAAAGTGACAATTTATCTACTAAGTGACTCCTAGGTAATGGAGCAAATGGCCAAACAGGTTATAAAATAGTTCATTCAGTTTAGTCTCAAACATTTAAGTAACTGAAGTAATAGCCTTCAGGGAGGCTGTTAATTAGGCCACGTTAGTGCCTGGATGTAAGTGTAAGAGTGTAAGTTCTGTGTACTCTAAAATAGGGACCTGATTAGGTCTGTGGTTAGGGAACTGGGGTGATGTATTACCTAATCTGACTATATCTCACAAAAATCCCCCAATACCTTTAAGTATTGGGGAATTACATACTAATAGTACTAATAGTTGTACCTATTAGTATTAACAATATGTTTTAGTCACTTTCATCTAAGTCTCAAATGACCTTGAACTCAGGCAGGGAAGATCTAGGTGCCCTATATTTGCATCCTTAAAACTTTTGCATTAGTCCAAGCTCAGAAATCTCTAAAATGTCTGGGAATTTCCTATTCCAATCCCACATACAGTGAGTGACCTTGTGGTTTGGGAAAGATAGAAGGACGTTTCTCAACATTACAATGTCCTTCCTTATGCCTAGCTGTCTTACTCCTTACTGGAGGGACTCTTGTTCTTGAGAAATGATTTATGTCTAAGAATTGGTAAGGTTGTCTTCTATTCCTTTATGTCGGAATCGTGTTTCTGCTCACAACACTAGAGTTTTGTTTATTCAGATCATTGTGAATTCTAGCAGTCTGCCCAACTATTTTAATCCAGGAGACACCAGGGTCAATTGACAATATAAAGAGCCCTGTGGGCATCAGTTATTCTGCTCATCTTTCTATTCCTGTTGCCTTGTTTTGTGATCAGGAACACTGCAGTATTTCTGGCAGTGAAGGGCTGGTTGGGAGAACAGTCTCACCTCCACCCCCCGAATCCCTTCTTAAAGAGCCCGCTCAGGACAGCCACCAGAGCACCTTTCAAGGTGCTGTATGGATTGGTTTATAAAAATGCATATTTAAAATGTTTTATCTGGGGCCTCCCTGGTGGTGCATCGGGTTAAGCACCGTGCTATGAAGCATCAAAGCTACTGCAGCACAAGTTTGAGCCCAGGCTAGGGAGGTGACCCACATGGCACAGCAGATCTCTCTGCCACTCCCGCTGCTCCCCTCAGCAGTGTGTTTTAATCAATCTGCCTTTTTCTGTTCCCCACTCTGTCTCTGGTGAATCTCCTCACCCTCCCCTCACCTCTGGCCTGTACCCCAGTTCTTGTATGCAAATAAATATTTTAAAAATTTTAAAAGAAAATGTTTTATCTGGAAATAATTACAACTAGCAAAGGGCCAAACTGAACACATCTAGACACTGACTAATAGAATTGCTAATTTGGTGCATTTGTTATGTTATTCTGATGCAAACTTATCTGACTTTTGTACTTTGTTGTTTTTGCCAGTAACTGCATTTTTAACTGAAGTAGGAATTCATGGGGAAAAAATGAAAAATATAACTAAGCTAATTGGCTTTGAAGCTTTGGGGGATTCACTTTATTATGGAAGATTCAAGTGAAAGATAAATGCACATACACAGCATGAAAAGTATTGACCACATGGAAACCACAGGAGAAGGAGCAATTGGCTTGCAAGACTATCTGATCCCGAGATGCAGCTCCACATACTCTCATTGTGTTTACTTTATTTGGATTTGTTTATCTCTTTTAAGCAAGGGCTTACTCATTACTTGAAAAATAATTCAGTGAAAGGATGAGAGAAACTTTTTAAAAATCATCTTTTTGATATTTATAGGTTTTCATTTAGTGTGAAATTATTTTGTTGCATTTTGCTTTTTAAGTTATGCTTGCAAACTTTTATTAATAAGTACATTAACTTGAAATTTCTGGCTAGGAGTATTTATTCCCCAAGCTTTGCTAAGAAAGGAATCTCTTCTATTAGGGGTAATAAAAAAAAAATAAGGTATCTACATATTAGACTCAAGTTTTCAATTATTAGTTAGCTGTTTGTAGAGAAATAGGTGACTCCTGAGAACACCTTTCCAAGGCCAAGTCTTCTGACATTTTTTTTAAAGATTTATTTATTTATGCATACAAGAGCTGGGATATGGGCCATAGTCATGGGAGGTGAGAGGATTCACCTCTTCTGGCATTTTTTAAGCAGCTCAAGTTGGAGTTGTGAATACCGGTGGTATCACCAAGGAAGGCATCTTTCTGATGCACTAGCTAGAGGATTTACAACATTCTCCAAATTTCTGTGAATGATATCAATTAATCTTTGGATGAGATAACCTTAGTAGACATATCATACATGACATAAACATTATTTTACATGATATTTTGTAATTTAGTGAAAAGAGGTATTTATAGTGGTTTTACAGAAATTTGAATATGACCTCAACAATAGATACAGAATGTCACACATCCAAATCACGAGTGTAATGAACCAGAAGAGATAACTGATTTTTGTTGTAGAATTTAGATGTCAGTGCAATTCTAGTATGACAGTGTAGGACCAAAAGAATTAGATATCATCGTTGGCCATTGTCATTGACAATAAAATAAATGCTTGAAAAAGTTAGTGCAGTAGATATGTTGGGTCACATATCTGGAAAGACCTCAGGTATCCACAAGATATACTCATTAAGGCTCTACTAAAGTTACCAGATGGTAGAGCAGGAAAAAGGTATGGTATGAAAGTCAGGTATGACTTTCCAGACATAGTCCTCAGATCCTTCTCAGTCACAAAGAATGGACTTCATATTTGGTCATGAACCACCAAAATATGAGGTGGTGTGAACATCAAGGGACTCTAAGCACAAGTTAACCAAGGAATTTTATAATCCCATTCAAACCAAGTTCAGGCTAACCATCTGTGCTGCTTTGCAAACACTAATTCAGATAATTGAGGGCTAATTATATGCCAGTCATTGGATATGCCATAATGAAGAAAATACAAGATAAGCACTTATTCAGTAATTACTATGGGCCTTTTATAAATGATTCCTATATCCACAGCTAAAATATAGCTACACATATATATATACCTATACTGATTGAATCTTCACCACACTTTGCACATGAGAAAACAAAAACCCTAAAGTTAATGATTGGCAGAGCAGAGATCATACACTTCTTTTGGCACTCCTTAAAATCCATGTTCGTGTGCAGTGAACCATGGTCCCTACTCCAACTTTGGTGGAAATGAAAGACATAATCACACAATTCCTGCTCAAGATTAGAAATTTGATGAGTGCTATGAAGAAGGGTGTTTTAAAAGAGCAGAATGTGTAATGGAAGGAGAGTCAGGGTAGGACTAAGAGAAAATGACACTTAAGTGATAACTGAAAAAATAGGAGCAGTTTTCCAGGTAGACTTGGGGAGGCATCCTAACTTAGTGGAACCGTGTGCTGTGTGTAAGGGCCAAGGCAGGGCAGGCACAGTGCTTGCTATTTAGAGAACCAAGGGCAGTGCATTGAGAGTGAGCATTGGATCTGGGAACAGGGCCAGGAAAGGGAGTGTAGAACACTGGTAGCAGAGGCACAAAGGCAACTGTTAGATTATATGAGGTTTCACATGCCGTTTTATTTCAGTAGGAATTGGCTTTAAAAATTTCAATGATATGCCATAGTATTTATGTTTTAATAACTATCACTCATTCTGCTTTTTGTACTTTTATAGTGATACATGGTCATGATAATTACAACACATTTTTGTGAGATTATTCCTTTTCACAGATGTTTTCTTAGTTACTTCACTTGGTTCACTTGTATCACACGTACCATGTAAACTATTTTTGAATGCAGAAACCATGTTTAGAACTACTTTCGAGTTAATACATGTTGTAAGATAAATAGATGTGATGTTTAAAAACAAATGTAGGGTATTTCCAAGTTACTATGAAATAAAGTAAATAGGTGACAGAGATATTATTAAGTATTTCACAGTATTGATAAAAGTTACCCAAACTATATAGTATAAAGTTATACGGTATTCATTGTAGGTTATGTAATTTAAATTACATTGGTCAATGTAGATATTTGGACAGAATTTGCTATAAGGAATACTGATGGAGTGAAAGCAATTCATAAAGTATTATTAATACAAAATTTGTGATAGAATTAATAAACTGATGCAGGTTTACTATTTCATCCTTGTTTTAAATATAATGAGTTAAAAAGCAGAAAATAAGTCAGTCTTTAGAAATTCAGTAGGAGGAATGCTTTTACTGGTCTGTGTAATGAAGAGATGCTAAGTCTAACAGGGGTTTGCACTGATAAGACATGTTATTTGCAAAATTCCACCTAGAAAAAAAAACTTAGCTACCTTTCTGGTGCTCAATATTTGTATCTCATTCTTATAAGCAAGTTGTCTTTTGGAATCAGAAGTAAAAACCATAGCCTGTAGCGCTGGTTAAATTCAGGAGCTGTTGCTCTAACAAAGAGTATTTCTCTTCCTGAGCTGTTTGGAGATTGGCAGGAACTCGGTTCTAAACAGCAATAGTAGGCTCACGGTCCAGCAGCGCCCCCTGGAGGGATATGGTAAAATAGCACCCTGTCAAGCTGTAAGAGGAAGATTAGGGACCAGTTTCTGAGGCTTTAGTAAAGCAAGGAAAGACTGCAGAGGGCATGAAGATAACTGGCTAGACAGCCAGAGAAATGGCATGAGCTGAGTCAGCTAATGATTCTGGCGGCTTCCAGTCGCTGGTGAAATTGGTAAGTGATGGGCATATATAAATTACCTCTTAATAAATCAGGGAAATCCTTCAGAGATTTGAAAGTTTTTGCCCATTGACACGTGGAGATTATTTAGATTGTGATAATACAACATAAATATCAGTTTTAAAGGTGATGTGACTGGGAAGGCACCTGTCAAATTTGAGAATATAAATTAAAAAAAAACACAATGAGTTTCGCCCATAATTCTATTGTCATGGTGAAAGACTGTGCTATTTATTAATTTACCACTGATAAATTTTTGATACAGCCAAATTATCATTGGATTCTCACCAAATTATACAGATGATTGTTCATTTATATTTTAAGGTAACTTAAGGATAAATGATGGGCGAATGATAAGTGGGAAATATCATTAGTCATATGCCTCATTTTTCAACATGCACACATGTAATTATTCTTTGAGTTGAAGTTGGATAAAAGATGCTCCTGAAGTACTAATAACTCTGTAAATGTAAATTAGCAGTGGTGAGAATAATTTTGGTTCATCAATAAAAGGCAGTGAATATTAGTCATAAAATTTTCAGGATATGGTAAGGTGTAAAGAGATCTGCTGAACTCTTCTTTACCTAAGGGTAAATGTGGCTTTTTGGTTCCCTGCCATTCATGGTGTCCTAGCAACTTGCATGGAGCTCCCCGATAGAAACATAGCATGCCTCCCAGATTTAGCTCAAATCCTGTAGTTGAAAGTGTAAAATAACATTAGTTTAAACACTAGATTCATGTAAAAAGCTATAAAATACCAGAGCAAGTTTGTCCTTTTCCCCTACCGACCATTTAATGCACAGCTCCAAAATGGATTATGTTTACATTAGTAGTTGTGCAACTGCATACATCATAACTGTTTAATATCTTTGAAGGCTGATCTTCCATGAAGCACATAGGGTGCACCATATCGATAGGACAGGCATGGGCTTTGCCCTGCCCAGAACATAGAGGATCATTTATTCATCTTACGGAGGTCATTTATTTGGTTAGTCTGTTGCCTGTCTTTTGATTAAAAAGAAAATGTTCAGGGCCTCCCTGGTGGTGCAGTGGGTTGAGTAACGCACTATGAAGCAAACCACAGTCACTGCAGCACGAGTTTGATCCCTGCCGCTGGCCAGGGAGGGGACCCACATGGTGTAGTAGACCTCTCCTGCCTCCCCCGCTGCTTTCTTCAGCAGTGTATTTCAGTCGATTGGCCTGTTCTGTCTGCTCCCCACTCTGTCTCTGGTGAATCCTCTCACCGCCCTTGACTCTGGCCGGTGCCCAAGCTCTTGTGTGCATAAATAAATAAATTAAAGGAAAAAAAAGAGAAAAAGTTCATAATGTTCAAAATGGAATGACTTTGGATAGAAAGTTTATTTCAGGCAATGCAGAATGAGAGAGTCTATGGTGGTAACTAAAGTTGAACCACACTAGGGGAGGGAGGAGACAATGTGGAAGATTAACCTGCATGGATTGTCCAAATTGGTCTCCACAATTTAATTTGATGAGGCAGACATTTTTATGGTCCAACTAAAGATCATAAAGTGTTTTGAGTTTGTGTGCAAGTAAGTCAATTGCCCTAGTAGTAAACACACATTTAGATATTTCTCATCCAATAAAAAAAAAAACTTATAAAATGGAGGAATATTAGAAAGAAGTAATGAAAATAATTAGAATTTTAATGATCCAACTCCATCTTAATAAAACAACGGAGATGCTAGTGATAGCTACTGTCCCAGACCTGATAACTGTTACCCTCACTGCTCTCTGTATACTTTATTGCTATTGCAAACCACCGTGTTCTGCAAAGGCTTACTCCAGAAAGAAGTCTTCAGAATTTTACAATGATCAGACGTGAGACAAAAAGGTTGAACTGTCTGTCAGGAACTATCCCTGGTCGCCAAAAAAAAAAAAAAAAAAAAAGCCCCTTTAAACTGTACACAAATCATTAAATCATTCAGCCAAGAGCAAGATATCAGAAATTCTTAGTGGGAGGCAAATGGAAGGTCAGAGAAGACTATTACAACTAAAGGAAGCTTATAAAATGAAAAAAACAAAAAACCACAAAACAAAACAAAGGAAAAGGCTTGGCCTCTGTTCATAATAAAATGCTGACACAACCTTAATTATGGTGTTATAAACAGTGCCGTTGGACCACTGCTTCAGCATATGGGATGGAATATCATAAATATGTTATATGTGGGTTCTTGGGAGAGAGAAATTTAGAATGTACTCTTTGTAAGAATCATATTTTTATGAGACTGCTGAAGAGTAGCTGAATGTTGAATCAAATCACGAATTCTCAAGACCATCATAATCAGAGTAGGCAAAGTATATATTTGCTCAGGGAAACATCTGTTAAGAAATTTCTCCTGAGTCTCATCAGTAGCTGGCAAGCTTTACTGCTTTAACTATGTTTTCATTATTGGCCTGTCTGCTGAGTAGTTTACGCTGGTTGTCCTTCTATCATTAATTCACTGGTAAAGAAGCAGTTTTTTTTTTTAATGTCCTGCCTTTGTTGCTAATGCTTGCAACAAAATTTAAATTTAAAAAATCCCTCACTGAAATGCGTTTTATTTTATAGTATTTTCAGATTTTATATGCATGCAAAGAACTCTAAAAAGCATGTAAATAGTAAGTTATGAAACATGTGAATCAGCCTTGGTGTTTATATTATCACACAGCTCTCTTCAGACCACGACAGAAAATGAGTCCTTCCCTGATAAGTCATATTGTCATTTCTAAAACTTCTCAGTGAATACTGAAATTGGCTTAATGAGAAACATAGAAGAGTCTTTTCTAGTCTTTAGAGAGGCACCTTCCAGCAAATTA
Organism: Galemys pyrenaicus; assembly: GCA_019455555.1. Classification (NCBI taxonomy): domain Eukaryota; kingdom Metazoa; phylum Chordata; class Mammalia; order Eulipotyphla; family Talpidae; genus Galemys; species Galemys pyrenaicus. The sequence continues at coordinate 5,739,734 of JAGFMF010012288.1, read as the reverse complement.
ACTTTCATGAAACTATCAAATTAATAATAGGAAATAAAGCATTTTCTGGGGGAAAAAAAAGCCAGAAGGCAATCAGAAAATCATCTTCCTTGACACATGTCTCAAAGGTGTAATTATAGGTCGCATAAATAAAACCATTGCCTCTGGGGAATATTTTTGGAGTAAACACATATGTGACCAGAATCAAGAGATTTTCTTTCTAAATTTACCTTTAGCATTTTTCGTGAATCATGTAGATGATAACATGCTATAGAATCCATATATTAATGTTTTCCAGTTGATTTACAAATAATTTGATGTTTTTCAGTTATGGTGAGAACACTTAGCATCAGATCTACCCTCTTAACAAGTTTATAAGTGCACAATATGATGTCTTTTATAGTAGCAGTGTGGTACAGTATATCTCTAGAACTTATTTATCTGGCTTAACTGAAAATTTATACGTGTTGAACAACTCCCAATTTCCTCCTGCCCTTGGCAATTACTCATATACTCTCTGATTTTATGAATTTGGCTATTTTAGATATCCCATATAATTAGAATCATACAGTTGTTGATTGTTATTTCATGTAACATAATGTCCTACAGGTTAATCCTTGTTGTTGCATATGGCAGGATTCCCTTCCTTTTTAAAGACTAAGTAATATTCCATTGCACACACATACCATATTTTCTTTATCCATTCATACATAAATTGACATTTAGGTTGTTTCTTGTCTTGGATATTGTAAATATTTTTTTTCAGCAAACATGAAGATTTCTCTTTGAGATCCTGATTTCAGATGGAGGAGGTGGAAAATTTAGAACCTTTGTCCACTTTTGGTAGGAATATAAAATGATGCACTCCTCTGGAAAACAGTATAGTGGTTTCTCAAAAAGTTAAAAACAGAACAACTTGTGATCAAGCAATCCCACCTCTTAGTCTAAATGCAAGTAAAATATTTTCAATATAGTACTTGCTGATATGATATCAATATACCACATAATAACACAGAGTGACAGCTTTCTCTAACATTTTCTCTGGTCAAAATATTGCTCAATACTTGATCAGCGATAAACTTAGACAAGAGTGAAAGTAATATTGTGATGTGTGCAAGACCAACCTGCAGTCATGAATGCTATTATTAAGTTTCAGTAATTGTTTAAGTCATCAGTCTTTGGCAAGAACCTTTCAGAGTGCTTGATGATAGCACAAGCATCAAGCTGTGCTGCATTAAAAAATGATGAATCTCTGTCTAGGTAAAGGGCTGCCCTTTGGCTATCATAATGTATCACCATTTTGTTTACAAATGGGTATTCACCATGTTAAATGGCAACAGGGTGTATGGAGTTTTATAAATAGATGAAATGTTTCTATTAGCTGGTATCAGAACTTAATGCAATTGAAAGTGCAGTTGGAAGTCCAGGGAAGATAATCATAGTTACCGATGACTTTGGTAAATTAGAATCATTATAATCAGCGATTTAACTGATTAAAGATTATTTCTTTAAAATTCTATGCTCTTCCCAGGATGAGGCCATTCTAGCTTTCAGTTTTTACTCTTCAGCAATGAAGTCTATATTTGTTACCTAAATATAACTTTATATCATATATCTATTTGGCTTTTTATGAATTTCAGAAATATTTCTTTCTAGTCTTTATTATTAGCTTCATTAATCCATCAATTGCATATAACCATGTTATTTTATTTTGAGATAAGAAGCTTTTATTTTTCATAGGAAGTTTATTTCCTGAACACACAATGGAAATAGCTTTTTCTCCTCTTTTGCTGATTGCTTTGTAAATCAGCAGTTTCACTGCTATGAATCCTTCCTTATTAATCAGAGGAGGTATTTTATAGATACATTGGAAGAAAGTGTCCAGCGATTGCTGTAACTATTTTGTTACTTTTTTCAACAAGTGTTTTTTCTGCATTTGTCTTTTATATAATCATTACATTAGTTTTGGGTCAATTATTGTTCTTTATTCAATGAATGTGGTAAAACCTTCATTTTAGAAATTGATATATTTTTGATGAAGATAATGTAACAAATGATTTTGATCAAGTGTTGCCATATGTGACATTGGGACTATGTTAAATGAAGTAAATTAGTAGGAGAAAGACAAAAGATGCCAGATAATGTCATTTATGTGGAATATGAAAAAACAATATAGAGGGATAGACAAAGCATTTGATCTTTTCTTTTCTTGCTTAGTAATATTTCTTGTGTATGCATCACATCTTCTAAATTTATGTAAGTGTTTTTCCTGTCACTTCCATATGTTGGCTATTGTAAATTGCACTGCAGTCAGCATAGGAGGACATATATCCCTCTGTATCAGTGTTTTTTTATTCTTCAGGTAGATATCTAGGAAGTGGAAGTGCTGGATCATACAGTATTCTATTTTTAATATTGAGAGACTGCCACACTCTTTTCTGTGAGGACTGGTCCAGTCTACATTCCCAGCAATAATTGTGAGGTTCCCTTTTTCTCTACATTTGCACCAACACTTGTTTCTGGTCTTTTTGATATGGGCCATTTGCATTGGTGCGTGATAGGATCTCATTATAGTTTTGATTTGCATTTCCATGATGATAAGTAGTAAGTGGTGACCAGCCTTTTTTTCACGTGTGTGTTGGCCATTTGTCTGGCTTCTTTGGAAAGGTGTCCATTTTGCTCTTCCCTATTTTTGTTAGGGTTATTTTTTTTCCTTATTATTGAGACATAGGAGTTCTTTGTAAATATTGGATATTCATACAAAATTAGCCCATGTGGCTTGTTTTTGATGTTCAAATATTTTCTTTTATTTGGTAAAGGTCTTTTCATTTTAATAATAGTTTCTTTCACTGTGATGAAGCTTTTCATCTTGATATAGTCCTATTTGTTTTTTTGGTTTTTTTTTTTGCCTGGCTGTTGCAGTTGAATCAACAAAGAAATCACTGAAGTCAATGCTGTGGACTATTTTAGCTGTGGTTTCTTGTATGTAATAGGAGTCCAAATTGGGAGAGAAGTAATATTATCACTATTCATACACGCCATAATAATATACATAGAAATCCAAAGACTTCACTAAGAAACTATTAGAAATCATAAACTGGTAAATTGAAGTAGAAGCCTACAAAATCAATATACAAGTATCTATTGCTTTCATATATTCTAAGTTGGAACTATAAGACGAAGAAATCAAGAAGACAATCCATTTTACTCTTGTATTAAAAAGCATTAAATACCTAGGAGGATTCTATAAAGGATTAAAACTATACAGATGTTGCTACAGTGTTTCTGAAATCTAAGCTTTTCTATTCCATTAAGATCTTACTCATAGCAATAAGGGATATTTGATTCTGTTTATGCTATATATATTTAGGTGGAACAGAAGATGAGAAAAATTATAAAAATTTGAAGACAGGAAAGGAAAACATGAAAAGAGTAATGAAATTATTTCTGTGTAAAACAAACACATAAATATAATGTCAGTAAGGGCCATTTTTATTTCTCAGGGATTTCCTGGCTTCATATTGAACAATCTCAGCTTTAATACATAGTGTTATAATAAAAAAAGCCTGGTTTTTATTGTTAAAATAAATACCTAGGAATAAACCTAACAAAGTGCAATATATGTACAATGAAAGTTGTAAGATATTATAAAAAGAAATAGAAGAAAAACAAAGTAATGGAGATATTCCCTGCTCATGTATTGGAAGAATTAGGATTGTTAAAATCGCCATTTTATTCAAAACAGTTTATGGATTCAGTGAAATCTCTAGAAATTTTCTATCAAATTCTTAAAATAAAACAGAATAAAGGATTCTGAAATTGTTATAGAATCCAAAATACCTTGAGTACCCAAAGCAATTCAGACCATCTAAAATATGCAAAAAACATAGACACAGATCAATGGACTATAATTGAAAGCCCAGAAATAAATCTGCACTTATAGAGCAGTTAATCTGCCACAAAAGAGTTAAGTGTATACAGTAGAGAAAGGAAATAGGTGGTGCTGAGAGAACTGGAGAGCCACATGCAAAAGAATGAAACTAGACTACTCTCTCATGCCATACTCAAACATTACCTCCAAATGAATCAAGGACTTGGATATAAAACCTCTGTTCTTATCTGCATTTTTTCTAAACATACAGAAAAGTTCGAAAACAATGCAATCATCACACAAGAAAATACCACAAAATTTTATCAAATCTTTAACAAACTGGTTATTCAGATTAGTTTTTTTTTTTCTTTATCACTGTATATTTGACATCATTTGTAGTCCCCATGGAATTCCCACCACCAGTTCAAGAGTGCACCACCACCCCAGTCTCTTGTGCTCTTTCTGCCCTCATCCCAGTCACTCTCCCTCCCCCTCTCCACAGTACCTCTGATTTGTCTTTGTCTCTTTTATGTTGTTGTCCTGTTGTGATTTGATTGTTTTATTGTTATTATTCTTTTCCTTGATCCCTCATTTAGTTCCCTTATATTCCTCCTAGAAGTGAAACCATCTGATATTTTTCTTTTGCCTTCTGACTTATTTCACTGAGCTCTTTCCCTTCTAGCTCTATCCATGTTTCTACAAATGACTCTAGTTTATCTTTTATGATTGCTGAATAGTTTCCATTATGTAACTGTATCACGTCTTCTTGATCCAATCATTTATTTTTGGGCATTTGTGTTGTTTTCAAATCTTAACAATTATAAATAGTGCTGCAATGAACATAGGGGTGCAGGTATTCTTTTGAATCAGTGTTTTAAAAGATCATGAAGAAAATCACAGCGTCTTGGCTACCCTCTCCAGGCAAGCTAGTGGCCATTGCGGGTGAGGAGATACCTTCTATTGGGCAGGAGTTGCCACTCCTGCATTACTTGCTGTCCTGTACATGGGAACACTACTTTCCCTCTGCGTGAGTTAAATTTTTGTTTTCTTAATAAAATTGTACATCCCCCCAAAAAAAGGAATAGCTTGGCTTCTCTTCCCAAGCTGCCTCCCTTCCTCCCACTCATACCCTATTCATTAAATTTTTCCAGCTTCCAGTATGCACTGTTCCCAGCTTTGTCCATAAGCAACAAGGCAAGGTGTTCTGTACATTTTCAGTCTTCATACAAATTGCATGTGACTGTGAATATCATTGCTTAACTTGTCTTTGTTTCTAGTATTGTTTTTGAGTATTCACCATGTTAGTACATCTATCCCTTGTTCACTCATTTTAAATACTGTATGTTGTGCTACTGATGGACTATGTCCAATTTATTTGTTAGCAGTTAGAGTTGTGTCTCATTTTTTACTGTTAAAGCAAGGATGTTCCAACACATACATGCTTGCCATACATGCTACAGTTCTTCTAAAAGAGTATTGTACATAGTTCAAATTGAAACATTGTGTATATCTACAACTTAACCAGGATATTGACATATTGCCCTTTAAGATATATGTATAACTACCTTTGGCAGTATATGAAAGTATCTTTTTATGCAACCTTATCAGTCATTAGCATCATCAAATATTTTCATTTTTGTCAAGTTGATGTACATTAGATAATATTTACTTTTTTTGATTCTCCTATTTAGAAATGAGCTTGAATAATTTTTGTATACTTATTGGAATTTGGTTCATTTTGGGGTCACCTGTTCATATCTTTTTCTCACCTTTGTGCTTGGGTGTTTTCTTTTATTAGGCACGCTTCACACGTTCTTATAATTAATAATTTGTCAGCTACATGAATTACAAAACTCCTATCCCAATTGGTCGCTGGTCTTTCCACTTGTGTATGATTCTGTTGAAGAGTTAGAAATTTAAAGTATACAAATCCATTAATCTTTTATGTTTTATTTGAATTTTAAAATCATTTTTAGGAAATAGTTCCCTATTTTGTAGTCATAGAAGAAATCTATATCTCCTGTGAAAAATGTACCAGGTCTTCTATTATTTAGAATGGGTTGTAAGATATGTCTGTAATTTAATTTTTATTACATTTAGGAAACTCTGTTGGTTTGCTGAAAAGCACACTTCATTTAAGGTTAATGCCGTTCTTTCATGTATCAAGTTTCTACATATTCATGGGTCTGTCCTTGTCCTCTCAACTCTACTGAATATCTAGTTTATACATTCATACTAAGACTAGATTTCTGTTGGGGCAAAATCCACAGAACATGACAAACTCATGTGGCACTGTTAATATCAGAAAATGATTCCTCTTCCACAAGATGGCCATGGAGACGCCCATCTTGTTTTTTTTTTTTTTTATTTCTTTTTAACGTTTTTTTAATTTTTTCCATCTCACTGCTCTCTCATGTGAAGTTTAGGAGAAGATTGTCAAGTTCTATGGCAAGCCCCATTGAAATTTTACTTGAAATTAAAAATTAATTTGAGAGAAATGTAGTTTTATAATACTGTGAATTTTCAACCATGAACATAATTTACTTCTGTTTGCACAAGTCTTTATTTTCATTATTCAACATGTTATTATAATTTCCGGTAGATTTATTCCTAGTTTTTAGAGTTGCATAGATATTTTGTTTAGCTTTGATATTTGGCCAAAACCAGCTATTCAGTGTGACTTCAACCTTGGTCTTTAGAAGACTGAAGAGCTCACAGCCAACTACAATATGTTTTCTGGCATCTTTTGTGTTTAATCAATAGTTTTGTGATCAAATGTTCCTTTTGTGTACTACAACATCAGTAGTACAAATAAGACATATTTGGATTTTTTTTTTTGTGAATGTCTGAATGTTCATTTACAAATATATGTAAACATTCGATATGTTACTCGATGTGGTGAGAATCTGTTATTTTGAAATAAAAATATTTATCATTGCCAAAATACAATGCTGTAGTAACTAGTGACACTAACGTGTTCATATCATAAACTTCCAGATAGTTAATTAGGACAATAAATTTGAGCATAAAGTTAGAATTTGAGAATGAAATAGAATATTAATTGAGAATATATTAAATATGAAACAAGATTCAATGTTTCTGAACAAACAAGTTGTTATACACTTTAAATTATATATAAGGCAGAATGTTAGAAGTTATATGTTAATTCTAATCTTTGTGCAGTTGTACAATGCACAATATCCAGCTGTTTAAATGAAGACAAAGAAGAATTCTACCTTTCGATACTTAACTCCCTTTGAAGAGTTTTTCTCCTTAAGCAACTATAATTGAAAATAAATATCCAAGTAATGGTAGAGATGTTCTTTTTATGGCCCAAAAATATAGCTGCTGAAATTATAGAAGCAGTAACATTTCCAGCACTCTGACCTTAAAAAATTTTTTCAATGACGAGTCTTTTAAATAATAAAATTGTAACAACATTTGTAAATTTTTATGAGTTTTCAGATTTATTATTGCATTCTAGACATTTATCTATGGTAGTCACATTTGATTTTTGTCTCAACTATGTATCTATTGATTTTAATATCTGGGCTTTTTTTAAGGACTTATTTATGCATATAAGAACTGGGGTACAGGTCAGAGGTGTGGGGGGGTGAGACGATTCACTAGAGACAGAGTCAGAAACAGAACAGTCAGATCAACAGAAACACACTGCGAGGCAAGGAAGGAGAGGCCTGCCCACCATGTGGGTCACTTCTTCAGCTGCAGCAGGGATCGAACTCGTGCTGCAGTGATTTTGGTCTGCTTCATAGTGTGTTGCACTGCGCCACCAGGAATGCCCCTGGGCATTTGATCTTTAACTAAATGATATACTTGGTGTACCTCTGCAGCTATTACTATATTGACTATAATGATGAATCTAACTTTATGTCTTTCAATTTTATTTTTAATAACTTATTAGGATGTTTTTTCTTATGTTGATCTTCTATTGAGAAAATTTGATGAACTTATTAAAATATTTTTCATCCTTTTATTCATTTCTGTATGTTTTATATATTGATATATCTTTCTTACAAGGAGCTTACAGCTGGATTAGAAACTATCACTATTTTAATTTTTCATGTAAAAGTTTAATCCATTAATGTTTATTATAATTATCGATATATTATAATTTTATAAAAGTACTTGATTTTGTGTTTATCATCACTGGCAGCATCCCTCAGTGTCTCCTCTCCCTTCCTTCTGGTATCAACTTCGTAGCCGAGCATGTGGCTGACTGCAGTAAATACTACATGATCTGCCATCCTGTAGTGAAGTGTGTACAACTAAATTTTGACTAGCAGGAGATAATACAGAGTAGTTTTCTAGATTCTTCATTAGAAGACAATGAGGATTACCATTTCTTTCTTCTTCTTTGTCCTTTCCAGCACTATTGTTTCTGGAATATATATATATATATTTCTTTAGACCATGAGGTAGATTCCTCATAATCCACCCCAGGGGTGGCTGAATGGAGAATTAGATTGTCAGGACAGCACTGAGAGAAGGTGAAGGTTTATTAAACATGTTTATTAAATGTTAAACGTGAGAGGTTCAGAACTGAGTGATTAGTTCTGGACCTCTCATCTCTGTATGGTCAGTAATTAAGATGAGTACAAATCAAAGATTTTCCTATTTAAATCAATAGATGGTGTGAGTTTTTCTTGTAACTAAGTCCAGTCTTAGGGAGTACATGATTTTGTTTTTCATATTTTTTCTTTTGTGACTTCTGTTAGGCTCATAATCTTCTAGACTTCCTTTTTTCTTCATGTATTAAGAGGAATATAGATGTTATTTTTAAAACAAATACACTTAATTATGGATTTTCAAATGAAGTCTTTTATCTCTGTCTTCTTGTAAAGTACAGATCATGTTGTAGTTAAATGGGCATTGAATTTTCTTGCATTAGATATATTCAGAAGTAGCTGAATATTTTTTATACTATTGAATATGTATTTTTAATTTCCATTTTCAAATGGTTCATGTTTTATAGAAATACAACTGATTATTGTATATCAACTTTGCTAATATTGTAGTGTTACTCTAAGGACTTGTGTTTTTTCTTTCACTTTTATAATACTCTATTACCTCTTTGAAAATTGGGTCTTAATCATTCTCTCTTAATCCCTTCTTCAGAAAAACTAATTAGTTACATGCCATGTCTTTATAATCCATCTTTCATGTCTCTTAACTATTCTCACATATTTGTAATTTATTTTCTCTCTGAATACCAGTCCATGTGAATTTCTTATTAAAGTCTTAATAAGAAAAAAAATCTCCATTTAACAATAATTTGTCTCATTTATTGATATTTAAAGATTTCATTGGTTATATTATTCATTTTCAGGGTGTGGCCTATTCATGTAGGCCAATTTTTTTACTAATACTTCCTATTTTTCATTATCTGTTCTTTTTTGGTGTTTTGCTTTTCTTTTGACTGTCAATTTGTCATTCTTTTTCTTTTTAAAGGGATTTATCTTTAATTCAGCATTTTAAACAAGCTTAATTTAAATTATTATTTTTTATATTCTGTGATGGTGATCTTATTGGTCTTTCTGTGTCCCTTGTCCATTCTTCTTCATCCTGCCCTGCCCCAGGCCCACCGACCCACCACCCCCTCAGACCCTGCTTTCTGTTTGTGTTCAAACAAAGACAACAAGAGACCAGAGGGTGAGAGGAAAGTGAAACTGGTGTATATTTATTTCCCTGCTATTATGTGATATTTCCTATTCTGTCCTGATTACTGACATTTTACAAAAAGTTATTTTCAGCATACTTGTATAATGTGAATACATTTAATGTTTCTTGCAATAACTGTGGTTAAGGATTAGGAGTAGTCTTTTTTGTATTGAGGATTTTTTTTTACAGCTTCCTATAAATCTGAAGGGAAGTGCTGAAATGTACTATAGCTTAATGGTAGCAGTAACATAAATCCTCATTTGAAAATATTAAATAATAAAGTGATTGGACATCATTCTCAAAATAAGTGTAAAGCATTCTTATAAACACAGGGTGTTAGGTATTATAAGTTTGCATTAGCATTATTTTAGTTTGATATGTTGATCTGGTATAAACTACTGTAAACATCTAATTTTAGAGAAAATTAAACAAGCAACATATATTCCGACTCTAAAGATTTGGTTTATAGTCATTGCTAGTCCCACTAAAATAATGAATAATATAACTTAGACTTTATGAAGACTAAAAACATTAAAATGAATGAAAAAGTAACATTCTTTTTTGTGTTAGAATGTATAAAGGTTTATGTCAAAGCATCCTGAAATGCTGACAAAGATACTTTTTTATTTTTTGGCCAAGAAAAGTGCTTCATGGTAATTTTTACATTTTTAAAAGAGTGAGTAAGAAACAAGGGCTTTAAAAATTTAAATCTCATTAGACTAGAATAGAAATTTAGAGCTCAAAGAGACTTTAGAAACAATCAGATCCAATCCCTTCACAAGTAATGACACTGAATTCTAAGGAAGTTAACTAACTTCTTCTCGAACACACAGTAAATTAGCCAATGTCAGATCTGCAATTGGGGCCTTCTGTACTTGTCTAATATGTTTTCCACTAAAACCAGGCTATGTCTCTAGAAATCATGTTTGTCGAAAATGTATTTTATAGAGCATGAGATGGACTTTTAACATAGGATGTATCCTTTAGGGACGTTCATGTATCTTTTGCTTAGTCGGTAGGATAGAATGGAGTGCATGGCATCTCTGTTATCTTTCCAACAGATTGTGTGAATTATATGTGTCCACTTATCAAACACAAAAGGAGGCATGTTATCAATAACTAAATACATTCTCCTCAGAATTTACTCATCTTTATACTTTAATGACAATAATGCATTCCTTTGTCATTTGACTATCATCAACCTATGCAGAATTTTTCTGAACAAGAGAGAACTTGTTCATTCAATATGTATGATTTTATTAAGCCTCTATTGATAATCACAAGCTAAGCTAAAAACTGCAGTGCCAAGTAAAAAAAATAGATCCATGATCTTCATATCAAATGTGTCTTAACATAAAAGTAATCCTTACCTATTCTTTACATTTGCAGCAAATATTACTTCGAGGGTCAAAAGAGAGAAAGGTAGTAAGTGAGAACACAAACAAGTGGATTGTTTAGGCAAAATGAAAGCCATTGATGACCTTAGTGATTGAAGAATGAGATGAAGTGATGGAATAATAAATATCTGAGGACATGACCAAGGTAGCATTGAATGGAGCTGAGGACCAAAACTGAAACTGGAAGATAGTTGATAGTTTGGAAGAAATAAAGTGACCCAGGGATTGGAAATTTCACAAGGTAGCTAAAATGGCAGTAAGAATATAAAGGTGATCTGGAAATATGATTTGGTCACAGGGTATCATCTGGGACTTTAGATTCTATGAATGATAAGACGAATTAGTCAATGTTCTTCAGAGAAGCAGAACCAACAGAGTGTACAGCTATAGATACATAGACAGACCGATAGTTGGATAGCATTATAGAATGAACTGTACCACTCTTTCCAAATTCATATGTTGAAGCTTAACTCTCAATGTAATGCTATTTGGAGATGGTGCTTTTGAGAAGTAATTAAGCTTAGATGAGGTCAGAAGGTGAGAAAAGGTCATGTGTGATGGGATTAGTGCTCTTAGACAAATCAGAGTACTTGCTCTCTCGTCCTTTCCACTATGAGAGAGAGATAGTAGTGAATAGACACCATTGGCAAGTGAGGAAGAGTATCTGCACCTAGACATAGATCTTAGACTTTCAATCTCCAAAATTGTGAGAAATAAACTGTTGTTTAAGCCACTCACTCCATCAGTCCATGGCATGTTGCTGTAGTAGCATTTTGTTATAGAAGGAGGAGAGAGAGAACACAAGCAGTCCAGCTGAAACGAAGGTGAGAGTTGTTGCAGTATTGAGTCTAAGATCTGTAGGGCAGGGAGACTGGCTGGAAGTTCAAGTAAGCTCTGATGAGATGGTGTTGAATGCTGTCATCTTGAGGTAGGATCCAGGTGTAGGTTGGAGAAGTGAAAATAAAACATGTGCCTTTGGAGTTGAAGGAGAGTATGACCTGGCATGATCCAGCCACAGAAGTGGCCTATTTGGCAGTACAGTAAGTCTGTGATGTCTGATGTGATGCACTCTTCTCATTCATAGAATACAGTCTGAATCTTTCTGCAGTTTATCTTTTTCATGGCCCAAACGTAACATGAAGATTATATACCTGGTGATAATTTTCAGCGTCTATTCAGCCGTGTTACATTGCTGTAATTTTTTCATTTGCAATTACAGTATTTAATATTGATATAGAACTTTCACTGTGACATAACTGTAGATTGTTTTCTTAAAAACCCATTACTGCCAATACTACTCTCATTTCAAATCTGTTGAGTAGTTCAAAAATATCATTGTGTTACATGTAATTAGCCTTACATTATAATTATCTACTTTTGATTTTAAAGAGATTTTGGTGTTATTATCTGAATTAGAATGGCTACTAGGTGACGCAATGCTCTGATGGTTATGCAGAGGGAGCCCCTGCTTCGTACTTGCAAATCCATAGATGCAACATATGCATTTTTTTATTTGCCACTTGCACATAATTAAGCTGGGTAGAAGCCTGCCTTTTGTATCCTGGTAATACTGTTCCATATTTAAAATACAGAGAGACTCTTGGCTTTGATTCCAGGTTGACAATAACCTTTCTTGAGAAAAATGTAATACTTAATCCAAGAGAAATATTGGCATAAAAAATTCAGTGTGTAAATCTTATCCACAATAAAAACATAAAGTTAAATTGTTTTCAGAGCAATTGAAGGAAAGCAGTGTTTCTTTTGAAAGGCTGACTCTTTTGTGCTCTATGTACATATACATGTTTTAATAAAACGGTGGTGTCACCCATAAACAGTACTTTCCATCAGCTGCATACCTGAAACAATTCAGTTCGCTTTCAGACAGCAGGTGCACTTTTACTTTACACATTATCTTATAAATACAGGTTTAAAAATTCATGAAACGCAAGGAATTTTTTTTAACACACATGCCTACTGAATATTACACTGTGGATTAACATTTTCACTCAAAGAAATAGACAAAAGGGCTTGGATGGCTTATGAAACTCATTCTCCAAAGGAAAAAGAAAAAAAAGTCCTGCTCAAAGACTGGTTGATTTTCAATGGACTTAAAGGTTATCAGTAAGAAATTCCATACTGTTATATCTTTTCACTCTTGGCCTTTTTAAACGTCTACCTTCTGGGACTCAAATGCTTGAAGAAAAAGAAGGGAAGATGCAGGCCAAACAGAAGCACATTTTGACTGATTTTCAGTCATCTCCCCTTTGCTATAATTCCAGTAAGCATATTCCTTGATGTACACAGCACTTTAAAGAAATTACACTCCTCTCTCCTGCTTGGTACATTTTTATAGTGCTATTAATGAATTAGTCTTCTGCTACTTTAAATGTATTTAAGAAGTTTTATATGCTGTATTTATTGCAGATCTTCTAGTACATTGAAAAGTTATACGCCAGTACCTTCATAACCTTCCTTTGAAATTCTCTTACATCCATCAAGTAAATGACTAAATTAGAGATAAATACGTTGCATAAGTTACTGCTCTGCCTGTAGTCATCAGAGGCACAGTCAAGAATGACTAATTCATGCCCCGAGGCTTCTTATCTCCAGGATAATGGATAATGTGACTCTCTAAATTCCAATTAATCTCAATTGCTTTCAGATCACATATTTTCCCTTTTGTATTTGTAAAATATATTTGTGATAGATAAACAAGTATGGATTAGGATGTATAAAGAAACACCAGAAAGCTGCTTCATTTTCTTTTCATAGAATACTTAGCATTTTGAAACCTTCCCCTCCTTTTCCTCTGTGTCCCTTGTCAACATTTGGAGACAGCCAGTGTGCACTGTCATTTCTTTTACTTAATAAGTGTACTTGTGAGTATTTCAACATTTTCTCATCAAGCAAGTGTAAATGTTAAGAGCAGCTCTGGCTCATGAAATCACTGCCGAGTGGCTGTCAGGTACAGTCTTTATCTGAACGAAAATATCAAAGAGTGTGTACATGTTGTTGATAATTCTCCTTCTGTTTTCTTTAAGAAAATATTAAAAGTTAGAGGCACAAGTCCAAACATTTGATTTGCTTAGGTTTCAGAGTTATTCATAGATCAGTAGTTATCGTATTTATTCACACTTCCCTTTTACAGCATACCAATTAGCAAAAAGCACCAATGCTTGCTAATGTTTCAAAGTATCTTATTTCATATTATTGAGAAGAGGGTTCTTGAGCTTTTTTATTAATATAAAATATTTTTTTAATTTACATATACTTGCCATCAATTGTAATCCCCATGTATTCCCCCTCACCATCTCACCAGTGCACCATCACCTCAGTCCCTCGTGCTCCCATCTTCCCTCAA
>JAGFMF010012288.1:5699077-5725254 GCA_019455555.1 Galemys pyrenaicus | reverse complement strand
TGGGGTACAGGCCAGAGGTGTGGGGGGTGAGAGGATTCACCACAGAGAGCAGGGAGCAGAACAGGCAGGTCAACAGAAGTACACTGCTGAGGGGAGCAGTGGGCACAGCAGGAGAGGTCTACCGCGCCATGTGGGTCCCCTCCCTGGCCGGCAGCAGGGATCGAACTCGTGCTGCAGTGGCTGTGGTTTTCTTCATAGTGCGCTGCTTAACCTACTGCGCCACCAGGGAGGCCCTCTTGAGCATTTTAAAGTACTGATTTAAATTATAAATAGATTGAGAGGTATTAATAGACCAGACCTGTTTCTCATTCTATTTCTATTCTAAATAGACTTATATCATCATAGTAATTATCCTTCACTTCTTTTTCATTTTTGTGTTCTTTTATTTGTGCACATGGTTTATTGTATAGTAATGGAAGTGCAGACCAATCTTGCATAACAATAACATTGCATGAAGAGCTAGTCAATGAGATGACTTTGAAAGGGAGCCATAATTCAGCTTAGGTTATGAATGAGGAAATTACTGAGTTCTAAAATATTGCTGGAGGTAACATACTGAAGTGGTCCTTATCAAAATGATTCAGTATAGCTGTGCAGGCGCTCATTCCATTTAGTTCATCTGTCAATCAGAGCTGTTAAAATTGTGACAAACTCAACTCAAATCAGCATAATGAAGAATGGAAAGGAAATTTTTTTTAAGATTTTATTTATTTATGTATACAAGAGCTGGGGGACACGCCAGAGGCCGGGGGTGAATGGGTGAGAGGATTAGCCAGAGACAGAGCCCAGAACAGAACAGGCAGATACTGAAATACTGAAATACTCTGCTGAGGGGAGCAGTGGGTGAGGCAGGAGAGGTCTGCTGCACCATGTGGGTCCCCTCCTTGGCTGCGTAGCCAACTCTCACTGCAGTGGCTGTAGAAGCTCCACAGTGTGGTGCTCAACCCCTTGCGCCACCAGGAACACCCTGGAAAGGAAATGTTGCTTATGCTTAAAAAGTCAGGAGGTGGAGAGATGTCAGATATGAATACAGACCAGGCAAGGTCAGCGGATTATTCTGTTTCCATTTCTAGACTCTGCTTTTTTCATATTGGCATCATTCTCAGGCTCTGCATTGCGGTACCTGGGAGCACCAGGCTTACATCACTCTTACTGCCAGCAATTGCATTAGAAAAGAGAACATCTCTTTCCCAAAAGTCCTGTGAAAAAATCCTTAGCTTGGCTTTCATTGGACAGAATTAGGTAATAAACTCATTCCTGAATTATTCTCTGTGGACAGGGCTATGATGAATTAAACCTGGTTGACATGCCCATGTCAGGTGCAAGGAGCTGGGTAAGTATTAACCTGCCATTTGCCTGCCCGTGCTCATAACTTCAGGGTGGAGCTCTCTTCACCACTGGACATATAGAAGCATTTAAAACAAGGGCACATGTCTAACATTCAGGGATCAGTTGTACATAGGAGTGAATGAAAGCTAGGTAGGTCCACAATTTATTTCAACAAATGCTCACTGCACCTAGAACTACTGGCAGAGAGGTCAAAATTAGCAGATCTTTTTACAGCATTTGGGTGTATTTGGAAGTAACGTCATTTCCATTTAGAACACCTGACCTGAGGTAGAAAGTCGGGATTGTAGAATAAAGAGAGCTAGGATTGATTTTCCTTGCTGATAAAGCATTACACATTATATCTTTTCTTTTCTTGGAAATTGACTACACTCATTCATATTTTAAGACTCTGATAAGTCCTGTAGTAAAAATAACTATTCAGTATTTTATATCAATTTCTCAGACTTATTTGACACAGAATATTTTGGCATATCATCTATGAATATTTAAAGGAATTATTTAGAAACAGAATATAACACTTCTGGAATACTGATATCTTCTTCACCTATGAAATGTTATCATTTTTATAATTTGCTATAATTTGTTTAGAAAACCACAGAATTGTCTTAAATCTGAATTACCTTACTGAACATAGTCATCACAAGTGGCTATTGTATAACATCTGAGAATTATTTATGTGATCCTATCCTTAAGAGGTCTACACTAGAAGGAGATTAGATTTGTATATGTCAAATTAAACCCTCTGTTTAAGTGGATTTTTAGTTCTCTCATTTATCTAGAGTAAATCCTTTAACAGTGATTTATTCCTTAATATAATTTGGGAATGTAAAACAAGGTCTTATAGCCAGAAAAATTATCAAAATAGTTAACTATCATAAACCCTTAAGAGGGGTGGGGAATAAGATTAGCTTCAGACTTTCTAAACTAAAATACCAACATATTTTAAGACCTTAATATCTCAAATACCCATAGTATCTTTTCTGAGCAAATGATGAAAAAAGTAGCACTTCTAATATTTATCTTCTGTGGCCTTCCCATATCCTCCTGATAGAGGTTGTTAAAAAAAATAGTTCTGATAAATGTTTTCTGCATATTTCTTATGCAACAAGGAATCAATTATGCCAGAAAAAACAATAACCCACAACCCATGATTAAGTAGTGAAGGTGATTGTGATTTTAAGTATATTTTAATTTTTATTTAACCATGCCAACTAACAATCATTCACATATTCTGAGTTAATTATCTTTGTTATCTTTAATAGGCACTGTGTAATTATGTTGAATTTGGGATAATCTTTCTGGCAGACTGTGCTGGTTGCCATTGAGTGGGATGGGTTTGTTTCTGACAACAAAAGTAATCATGATAGTTTAGGTGGAATGAGGAAATACCAGTATAATTATTGTTGTTTTCAAACAATATTACCTTGAAATAAGGGAGCCTGATTTTAAGTCTTATAAAAGGCATAATCACAATCATTTTCACTATTTAAAAATGGAATATCTAGATGGCAAAATTTCCTTTTGTTCACACTAGACTAGTCTGACATAGTGGGGCAATGACTGGGGATCTAATGTGTATTTCGCATTAGATATTGCGATATTCTAAGTAAAATCTCAAAAGATTCTGTTAGGTTCAGAAACTTTATTTTTGAAATATCTATTAATATTTTTAATAGAACATATTTTAATAGTCTTGTGCTATTGACAGTAGAGGTATAAATATAGTGATGTATTGAAAAATACCCATGCTCTTGCTTCTCTTCTGTACAGTTATTTTTGAATAACTTATACTCATGATACAAAAGAAAATCCTGTTGCTGTATAAGCAAATGGCAAACTCTGTATCTATCACTTTGGACCATTGGGGTGTGTGTGTGTGTGCGTGTGTGTGCATGAGCGCACGCGTGTGCCTGTGTGGCATATAAAACAGTCTCTAATCCTCTTAACAATTGAATCGAGTGTTTGACCTCATAAGTCACTGTGCTTCTTAAAGAAGCAACTATAAGTTGTAAGGATGTGATATTTTATGTACTGTGTTGTTATTTGTCTCTTTCTCTAGACTCTTAAAAGAGTAAAGGCAAAGTACTGAGTACTAGCAAGTATAGAATACACACACAAACACACACAAACATTATCTACATACACCTTTTTATTGCTACAGTAACAAATGACTATAAACTATGTGCTTAAAACAACATATTGATATTCTACATGTCATAGATTTCACTGGTGTTAGCAAGGCTGGGTTCAACCTGGAGGTCTTCAGGAAGAATTTATTTCCTTGTCTTTCAGCCTTGTGAGGCAACTCCCTTCCTTGTGCACCTAGCCTCTTCCTCCACCTTCAAACACCTGAGAACATCTGCAAATCCTTCTCTGACTCTCCAGCCTCCCTAGACCTGCCAGGTAGTCCACTACCCTTCCCTCTCTACCCATAACTTATTCACATTTGCAAAGTTTCTTTCCTTTTTTAAGTACTGTGTTCATAGGAGATAAGGATGTGGATGTCTTGGGGAACCATTATTCTTCCTGGCGCACACACACACACACACATACACACCCACAACTACAAATGTCAAATAATTCTCGGTGTCAAATTTAGATCAAGATCAATAATTTTGATAATTCAGTTGTTTAATTGATCTTTAGATCACTGATTTTCAGTCAAGTCATGATTGAGGCTATAAGATGTCAAAGTTTAAGATGAAAGGAGTACCCAACAGGACCCTAGTTTTACAGCCCATTCAGACTTGCCACTGAGATGTCCCTGTTTTCTGTGGAGAGTCCATGCTACTTAGACGCAGGAGGCTTTCTAATTTCTATTTTATATGTATTTGTCCACCCATTCCATAAATACTCATTGAATGCATGTGTGTGTGGGTATCTGTACCCTTGCAATAGAAAACATGAATAAGGCATCACTCCTAATTGCAAGGAAACTAGCATCTAATAAGACAGAGCCATAAATAGATACCTGTAAAACATTCTAGAGTGACAAACTACGTGAGTGCTGAGAACAGGGATCTAACTAGCTGGGGAGTGGCGTCATGTTTGATTAGCACAGACGCCTTATGTTGCTGACAGGCGAACTGAGACTTAAAAAATGAGAAAGAGTCATCTAGGAGTCTATAGGAGCTGCTCGAGCCAAACTTCAGCGTTCCTTGAGGACTAGAGATAATTTTCAATTCAAATCAACAAATAATTATTGAACTGTGATGCATGCTAAGAAGAAGTACAATGACCTATGAGAATGTTCAATACTTATACTTCCCCTTGTCAAGGGGATTAGGGAGAGCTTCTCTGAGGAAGTTACAGACATTAAACAAGTAATTACAAGCGTGGTGAGTGCTATGGAGCATTGCTATGGTAATGCAGGGGAAAATAATTTAACCTAGTCAAGAGGTCAGGGACTGCTACACAAAGAAATTGATGTTTAAATTGAGACTTGAAGGATAAGTGGCATTTCACAAAGGAAAAGAGGAAGGGAAGAGTGGATTAATAGAATATGCTATATGGCAAGAAGGGCGAGAGGGAGAAAAGAGTTCAAGCCTGCAGAGAGGAATTTGCAAGGCCTTATGAATCAGGTTAGGGTTTTTAACTTTATCCTGGATTCATGGGGGCACTTATGCTTAGTTTTAAATTTGTAAATAACATGGTCAGGTTTAAAAGATCTTTCTGGTTATGGAGTAGGGTTATGGAGTATGAGTTGAGTGTTGCAGGAATAGTTTTGAAGTGGTTACAACATCCAAATAAGGTCCTAACTGGGGGGTCCTAATGGTTTCAACGGGCATAGAATGAAATCATGCTTTCAAGAAATATTTACAAGGTAAAATATTCATCAAGTTCTTCTTACATTGAAGGTACTATGATGAAACTTGGAGATACTCCAATGAATGGGACGGGGCCTGGCACATAGGTGCTTAATATATTTTAACTGATAAATTAATGCTTGAGATGTAGAGTAGCAAGTGACAAAGACATGGAGCAGTTGATGGACAAGTGTTTTCTACACCATGAGTCTATTTCAGTGTCCTTAACTGGGTACTCTGACATTGTCTCATTTGCATTTTATTGGTCCTTTCACAATACCTATTTAGGAGATCAATTTGAGAAGGGCAAGATCCAGGTAGGAATAGAAGTAGAGAGGCTATAAAGCCATTCATTCCATTAAATAATGATGAGACCAGAATCAGTGTGATCTTAGAGCTATAGAAAAGAAAAAGTGATGAATTAGTGGGATACAAAGTTAGAATTGATGATTGAATGAAGTAGACAGAGAAAGATCTAGAATCAAATATGATCCCCAGTTTCTGATACCAAGGACTGAGAATGGTTAAATGTGGACGAATGGCATGTAGGTGGCAGGCAGACAGCAAGCATCAGAATGACTTCATGCCAACCGCTATGTAATTACATCCTGTACTGTCCTACCCAGTTTCAAGCCAGATAATCCTGTTTCTTTTCTTACCTGATTTTTCCACATGGTGAGCCCTGGTTTTTGTTTTTATTGAAACCATTGCTGACCATTGATTCACTGTCATATTTTCCTGCTATTCTCATATAATGGCAAGGAGGATGTGGAAAACAATTTTAGGGCATTTGTATTAGTTCATGCATTTTTTGATCGTCTATACATTTCCTTCCTTGCATATATATGTTGTTCACTGCTCTGAGCATTGGAAGAACAGCTATGAAATAGTTATTTATTTTTATATGAATAACTTTCAGAGAAGCTGTTTATGGCTAATCAAATTACAATAAAAACTGCACAAACACTCTACCCACAGTGGCGTTACTCACACATGGTTGCCACCCAAGCAAAATAACATTCTGGGGGAAAAGGAAGAAATACATGAAACGTGCACTCTCGAGAGCAACAACAAATAATTACAAAATAACTTCCAGATCCCACACTCAGTGCCCTGGAATATGGCCCTGGTCCTTCGGGGTTCCCAGCACTCTACTGGTTATTGCTGAATGTGTGTTGTCACTTGTCTTGCGACACATCAAATGTTGAGGTTACGATTTTTGAGTTTATTTTATAAAAGAGGTACATTTAGTTCATAATAATAGAATAGGTATTGGCACAAATCACATCAAGAAAGAGCTGCGGAACTCCACAGTGAGAGAGAAATATCCTTTTGTGTTGTAGGTTCCTGCTCTGTTCTTTCAAATACCACCAATGTTTTTAGATCTAATTCATTCTCGGAACACGCAAAGTTTGACTTCCTGTTTCTTCTACATAGTGCACCATACTTGATTTACACGTAGGATAAATCAGCATTGTTTTGAAAAGACAGGACTAAAAACAAGTGTTTATCATTAATGGCTCTGAGACAATTCTGAGAAAAAGTTTTGTTTTTTATTTTCCACAGTCTTTTTTTATAAATTACAAAAAGGAAAAAAAAGGTAATTGCTCTGTGTGGCCCACAGTCCTTGAGGACTAAGTACACAGCTTCTGAATTTTGTTAAATACCAGCACAGAGCCTCTTACAGCACCGGAAAAGTTTGAACGAAGCTGACTTGCTCTCTTAAACACAAGATTTAAAAGTGGTATTTAAGAAATCATTATGCTAAACAGAAGCCATTTGTTGAAATAAACTGTGGGGATATCTTGTTTCTTTAGGAGCCTTCAAAGACAATGAAAACCTCTGACTCTTTTGATCAGGCGGATGTTAAAAAAAGAAAGTGGTTTATTATCTGGCATCTTTTTTACTTTTTAAAATCAAAGACATGGATTAATGCCCTTCCCTTTCAGACAAAAATATTCAGTCCGTCCATTGTTAAAGTCTGTCATATGTCAGAAAAGAATCAGATCCTCAGATTTGATAGGACAATTTCTCTTGACAGCTTCAAAAAGTTAAAATATTTGCAATGTACAGTTGAGGATACAGTGTCCTCAGCAGGGTTTTAGCATTTTTTAAAAATAAGTAAATTGGCCATTTGAACAAATCAGTTTTGAAAATTGGCTCGGGTAGGATACTAAAATACAAAGTTGAGTTCTCTGTGGCCTCCCATTTTTTATTAGCAGGCAGTCTATCAACTTCTACCCTACAGCTCCTCCACCCCCACGCGGTCAGTCCCAACTTGCTATTGTCTTATGAGCTGTGAGATGGAAAGGGAGGGAAGGCAAGGAGCTGAGGGGGCTCACTGGGCCTAGTTACCCTTATCGTGGTTGCTGCTGCTTCCACTGCCATCTTAGCGATCTGATGTCCCTGGACCAATGAGATTTATGTAGTCGCTGAAGTTAATTTCCTGGAAGGCTGGAGCAGCTTCCTTTACTGACGGCCTCGATTTGGGCATCTCATCAGAAGTCTCTTTCCCTGGCTAATTTGCAGGTTCATACCCATGAGATCACCTTTATTATCACCCGTGATGTTCACTTTTTATTACACTGCAGTTTGAGTTGTTCGTGAGCACAAATACTTTCTGTGGTTCAAAATTTGCAACTCAGTGGTTTGAGTTGGTATCAGAGTGATTTGCACCATAAACCCAGAAGGACAGCTTCTCTGCCAACCCCATGCTAGGTCCAGGGACCACCCTGCTCGCCTGGGTCTTTGATTCTCATCAGGGTCTTGTCTTGGGACCTGTTGTCTCCTTCTGCCCTTTTTGCTTCTTTAGCTCTAGGTATTAGACAAGTCCCATCCTAACTTGCATAAAATCTCTCCTTGGGAGGAAGGTTGAGTTTTGATCTCTTCTTTTCCAGAAGCTTTGGGATAAATCTATCCCTTCCCCACTAACTTCTAAGCTTTAAGTATGAATGCTCTCTTTGAAAGAATGAAGAGTTCTTTCATAAGGTGTACTGCTACCACTTTGTTGCGACTAAGTTGTTGAAAAATCTCCCCCCGTCCTGGATCTGGATGATATCTATGTCCCTATGCTTTCCAAATAATATATTTTTCACCTTTCCCCACCTTCTCTGATTCTTACAGTTTACTAACATTATTTCATGGGTGTATGAATTAATTAAAATCACCACAGTGGCGATTTGGTTTTGAATTCATATGGAAGCTGGAAAAGAAATGAAGACATCATGAAAAAAGTTTTTAGGACCTGGTATGAACTGTAGAGGAAATCTACTGGTAGAGTCAATTTCATTAGGAGACTCAAAGACACACATTATTTTGTAGGGAGAACATACATTTACTTTTGCACCTATCAAGTTTACGACTAGATGCATATATCTAAGAAGCAAAGGCCATCACACCTAAAGAATTTCCAGAACATAAATGCCTACAGTGACTTGTGATTGCTGTCAGGGTGGTATCTATGGCAGAACTCACAGATGCAGAAGCAGTAGTAATTCATCTCACCTAAAGCTAAAAGAATTATGATCAATGAAAGTAATACTCTGCCCTCTACATCAAAATATGCAAAAAGGAAAGAACCTCGAGAAGTTTCTTAAATATTCTATATGAAGAAGGATGAAGTGTTTGCTGAACTGAATGTGAGTCCATTGTTCAGGAGACTGACTATGAAATCGCTCTTGGCAAGGGAAACCTCAGATCCCGCAAATCAGGACATGGACAGACCTTATCACATTTGAAAATCTAAACCTGTCTAAAACATGCTGGAAACATTTACCAAATAACTTTATCATGTTGGTCCAAGTCCTATGTCTAAAACAAGGAGGAAAAGGAAAATTTGCTTCAGTTGTTATAATAAGGAAACCCAATCTGCTCTCCATCAACTTCTATTCTCTATTTTGAGATTTACATCCAGTCATGTGCTTATGTTTTCAGAGTCCAGTAGGGCGTGGGTTATAGAAAGGAGTGGTGATGCATGGGGAGGAAGAGCAGAGAGTTTTACGGGTGGACTAGTTTGATACAATTTTATGGGCCAGGCAGAATTTTAGAAGACATGTCTAATAAATATACATAACTCCTTGTGATTCAATGATACATAAAATACTCGTCCACTGTTTTTTCTTGATAGTCTGGTGACAAAGCTTCATTAATCATGTCTTTAGTCCTTGAGAAAGATTTTTAGGAAAGTCTTTTTATATATACAAAACCATGCCAAGAAACGGGTAACTCGAGACAAAGCCATCAGTATGACCCAGAGCTTCCATTTTCAGCATAGTAATCAAACTTATTTTTCTTTCGGCCATTATTGATGCATAACTGATTATCATCATTTTCAACTCAGCTACAGAGTTCTTTTTTAACCACTTAATATTAAGCCATAGTTCAAAACTTCTAAAACAATGAAGGGAATACATTTCCATACACTCTAAAATAGCATTATCTGTTGACATGTATTCTGAAGAAAGGAATTTAAATTTAGAATTTTTTCTCCCAAACTGAACTGTGCAGTAGAATTTATCACTCACAAACTCTCATTTTTGCAGATAACCAACGAGTGGGTGAGCTTATTAAATGACTTGCTCAAAGCTTCAAGCTAATTTTCATTGAATCAGAGATTCTTCAGTCACTGGGATGGTGATTTCTAGAACTCATCAAATAAAAGCCAGAGAAACTATACTATTGTCATATTAAACACCGTTCGTATATCTTATTTTTTATAAAAGATAGATAAAACTGGTGAGTATGGTGTATTTGCAGATATTTTATTTAAAAACCTCTTTCAGTTAAATCATCAAATTGAAGTGAACTTGCAATGATTTTTGTGGTTCACATAGTTCATTAAGTTAACCAGAAATCATGTGACTCTCATTTCCAACTTTGGCAGAAACAACTAGGAAAAAAAAAAATTGCCTCAATAGTGAGATATGACCCCATTCCCACTTCCTCAGCTGGAGACTTACACAGGTAATTTACATTGGGAATTAACATTTGGCTTAGTAGTCTTATGACTTCTCCAGGCTGGTGGTCACCATGAGGTACTGCATAACTTAGAAGTCAGGTCTTTAGGATTTTCTAGTCCACTGATTTGGGAATGTTCTGATGGCTCTTGACTAAGTACCCATTTTATATAGAATGTACCCCACGTTTTATATAGAAATGGAAACCTCCTCTTAGTTTTTATTTTATGAATTTGTTTCAAATGTCAGAATTTTAGATTTAAAAGATATTATTCAACACAGTAATGGGAAATTAGTAGAGCTTACCTGTAAAGAAAACTAATGCTGATACTAGTATAACAATATATAGTTATTTCATAATAAACTTTGTCTTTGTCTTTTTTTCCTTCTATTTTAATGTGCTGTTCTCTGTAGTTAATGAGAACTAGGTATTTCTTTCCCTCACGTTCCTTATTGATGAATAATGTGTTTATTAGTTGAAGCACTGATTCTCAATAATTGATTGACTTTTGGGAAACCTTCACTTACTATTTTAGAAATTCCAGGTACTGGAAATTTGGACTATTGAGGGTTTATTTACAAAACTACAAAAGGCAAAGCAGTCTGCTGAATGGTGACTGGGACTTACTCTTGTTACTCAGCACTATCCCCTCTAATGTCAGAGTTTATGATCTCTGCAGAGACTCTTGCCCAGATGGATTGAGTTTCTGTCCCAGCTCTCCTTTGACCAATCTTGCACAGTGTATTTAGAGTATGGTAACCATGAGCTCAAAGTTGTGATCATTCCCTGCTTTTTGAAGAGAAAAACTGCTTTGCAACCTGAAACTAAAGCACTTTCTCTGTCATGGAAGCCTGTCATAGGAAGTAGCAAAATGAAGGCCTAGTATTTCTGCCACAGAATAAATTTTAAACTCCAAGATTAAGGGGACATCGTTTAGTGTATTGGTCAAATGCATAGTCTTGGAGCTTCATCAGCCTGTGTTAAAATCACAACTCAGCCTCTTGCTAGCTCTGTAAACTTTTGGCAGCCCTTCAACTGTTTGAAAAGATCAAATAGGTTATTTCATTCATCAGCTTGTTGGGAAATTTACTGTGCTTGGCAAATAAGATGCTATAAAGTTAGCTATATTTATTAATTATTTCACCTTTTTATACACATGAATGATTTCATGTCTTCTGTTCCAATGAAATGGTCAACATTTATTCTTCTGTTGATGTCAACTTGTGTATGTAATTTGTACTAATCGATGCATTGCTAAATTATTCATGAAATGCTCTTCATTTCTCTTTCTTCACCAATAGTACTTAATGAAGTTGTGTTCCAGTAATATAAACCCTCATCTAGATTGGCTATAAATGCTAAAATACCCTATAGAGACCACCTTTTTATTTTAAAATAATTTTGAACTACAGAATGCACAATTGTCTCTCACATGCCCCTCACCTTACATCATATAAACAACTTAGACCTTATAAATATCAAAAATCAAGACAACTAAATGAACAAAAAATTTTTAAACATCTTTTTATAATGTTATCAGTTTTCACCATAATGTCCTTTTTCTCTTGTAGTTTAGTGCAGGATCCTAAGTTGCATTTAGTTGTGATATCTTCTTAGTCTCCTCTGATCTGTGACAGCTCCTCATTCCTCCATGTTTTTCTTACCTTAAATACTATTGCCCTCAAACAATAAGTTATTCCATCAACAGTATCAGCTTTTCAGAAATAACAAGCTAGTTTGATAAATATAATCAAATGCTAGTACTTCCTTATATATGGTTTGGAAGGAGTAAGGATGCCTCCTTCTTCCTTCCCCTGGGGTGGGAAAGCACCATCACTTCTCTTGGGAGCTGCAAGGCATATTGGGTCCTGTAGTTTATGTACAGATGTACATAATGTATACATAATGATGCTGGTGTACATGCATTTTCTTCTAGCTTTTCAGCTTCATTTGAATAGGGTTTCTGCATATTAAATTTAGCAATGCTTTTGATCATTGCTAGAAAATTTCTCAATTAGGTTTGCCTGATATTTTCTCATGACCAGATTTTTATTATTATTATTTTTTTAAAACAACCTAGAAGTGATTCTTGGTCCTTTTCAAAGTATATGATCTTGATATATCTTATTACTGGTGATATTGTGATCCCATGAGTAATATTTGTTGTTTTTTCCCACTGTAAACTACTCTTTTCCATTCATACTTGATCAATACTGGGATTTAGAGGTGTTTCTCGAGACTATGATAATATATTTTCTGAAATATTTGCCGACTAATTTTTAGCATCTCTTCGGATCTCCCCCCCAACAATTGTTGACTGTTGTTTACTTAAGGGCAAATTGTACTTCCCGCATTCCCTTTAAATTTATTACTATTTTCTTTAAGGAAGAGTTGTCCCTTCTCCTTAATTATTCATTACTTAGTTACATAGGTTTACATTGGTATGGTCTCATGGATATTTATTTTATTTTATAAATAATAATGCTATAACTTCATCTGTTTGTTACTGAAATTTTTCCTTCTTTGTCATTGACTGCCTCTTCTGGTGGATTCCTCTGCACTTGAGGAACATCTGTACTTTCTGAGCCTTCCTTCTGACACCAGGTGATGACATCTCACTCGTATAATTTGTCCAGTCATGGAGCCTGCCATTTCTCCCTATAGCTCCAGTTCCTTTTATTGGAGAATGGTATTTAGAAGCCAAGAATCAGTACTGGATGTTGAGCAGCTTACTATTTTTTTTAAGTGCTTATTCAGGAAAAAACAAAACTTTAGAGAGCATATTTTCTTTCCTCAAAGTGAAGCTAGCTTTAAGCAGTCTTGCAGGGCACTATACGCTCTTATAATTATCTCAGTTGTGCATCTGACTAGAATGTTAGTGAGACCATTCACACTGGTTTCAATTAAAACATATTATTTTTGCACTTCTGTGAAGCAACAGGAATCTCATCTTTTATTCTGAAATTAAGTTTTATGTTTTATGCAGACGACAGACAAGCTGCAGTTTGTTCATCACTGTTCTAGACTCTTGCTGTTGGGATGGACTAGAATCTTTAGGTGAATTGATGAAATAGCTTAGATAATTTAATTTCATGGTCACCAGATCATCAGTATGTAACTTGAGTGGTAGGTGACATCTTTTTCTACCCCCTTCCTCTTACAGCTCCTCCCCCCCCCCCCTTTCCTCTTTGGCTTCTTCTTCATCCTGCCCTTTTCCTTAGTCCCTCAGAATGTGAATCTGGACATTCTGCTTGGAGAGCCGTCAGGGAGATAGACTCCATGTTTTTGTGGGATCTGCCTCTGCTGCTCGGTGCTCTGCCTTATGCTTCCTAATCACCTCAAACTCTCCTGGGTAGCATGTCCTCTGCCTCAGCTGCACAAGTATTAAGTACTTCAAAAAAGGATTGATGTTTCTTAAACCATAAAGCATTTTAAGTATGTGGGGGGGGGGAGTAGAGGGGCCAGAAAACCATGTGATGTGCCCCTTCATCTCATTCTCCTGTTCTTAAAGCCTCTTTAAGCCTCTTAAGTCAGGGCTGGGGTGGGAGGTTGGGGTGTAAGTACTCCTAGGGTCCTCTTGAACTTTCTCTGAGAAAATTAACAATGTCCTCATTTTTGGTGTTCCTGTAAGAGAATACTTATTTCTTGGCAGACCCCTCTGAAATTTTCAAATTTTCGTAGTTTCAAGCATGAAGTGCAGCAAGCCCCCCAAACCCGAATTTGCATTGCTTTGCCGAGAGGCAGAAGTAGTCTACCCCAGAAAGAATGAATCAGGTCAGGGAGATTTCTGATCACATGGACCGGGTTGAATGATTAAAAAAAACACTGGGTCACTACAGGTGCCGCCCCTGGCTCTTCCTCTTCTGCTCTAAGTCACACCAAAAAGCATCCCACATGGATTTGATAACGAATTGGTAATTACAAGCACGGCACAAGACAACTTCTTGCTAATTTGGAAAAATAGGAATTATAAGAATTGGTGAGTAGTTTCAGTTTACCAAAACTCTCCCACTCCTGAAAATCTCCTGAAAATCTCACACTGGAACTACTGTCACACAACATGGCGCAGGTTGATTTGGGATCAGTATTTCAAATTTTTAGACACATTATTTTCTGTACACTGTTTTTAGCAGTTGTTTTTTTCCTTAAATGCATATATTGATACAGTTTATATACTCTGAAATATTCATAAAGTCAGAATGTTTTTTAAATGAAAGAAACAGTACTTTCTTAGTACAAAAAATTCACTGCTTTCAATGTAATTATCCAGCCTTTTATTGAGAGTAAAATTAATTTTTTATTAAATGTATTTTGTTATTTTGAAAATTGATGTTTATATCTTAGTTTTTAATATTTGAACTTGATTACTGTTACAGTTAATGTAATAATCTATGAAATATAAAGACTTAGAATGATTTATGAGAAATGTTATGATTTTCTGTTTCAATTTTATAAAATTTTCAGTTAAAAATGGGCTAATTAGTTTCTCCTTTCCTGATAGCAATCAGTATTTTTTAAATAATCAAAATCCATTAAATTTTTATATTTTTGAACTTATGCTCAAAATAAATTTTTATTAGAAAATACTATTTCGAAACTGCCATCTAAGTTGTAGGTGTTGAGAAATCTTGGGTTTTAAAAGCTAAGAAATTGTTTTTAAGTGTCAAAAATAAATGTCAGAGCATTTTAAATCATCAGTTTTTTTTCCAACACAAAAGAATAGTTGATGGAAACAGTGTTTTTAATAAAATGTTCTAAAGATGATGTGATATTCTCACTTATTGTGGAATGTCTCTTTGAAAAATCAATTACATGTGATTCATTTATTTTCAAGAAGCTATGCTTACTATCTTACTATTGACGATTATTGTTACAAACATTTTTACACATTTGAAACAGTCTGTAAATGTAAAACATGCATCCTTTTTTAAGTTTTTCAGAGGAGCATTATGAATTCAATAAATATATGCTAGAAGAAAGAATTACCCAATTAACAAATGCAATGGAGATAACTATTAAAGCTTTATGTAGTGAAAAATATATTCATGATTCTTTTTCATGTTATTACAAGTTTTGATTTATCTTTACATTGGAAAAATTAGTAAATAACGCTAACCACATGGATGACAGTCTGGAAATTAGCACTTTTATTATTTTTTTTAAAGATTTATTTATTTATGCATACAAGCACTGGGGTACAGGCCAGAGGTGTGGAGGGTGAGAGAATCCACCAGAGACAGAGTGGGGAGCAGAACAGGCAGATCAATGGAAGTACACTGCTGAGGGGAGCAGCGGGCACAGCAGGAGAGGTCTGCTGTGCCATGTGGGTCCCACCCCTGGCCGGCAGCAGGGATCGAACTCGTGGTGCAGTGGCTGCGGTACGCTTCACAGTGCGTTGCTTAACCCACTGCGCCACCAGGGAGGCCCAATTAGCACTTTTAAATTGCTGAGCAATTGTTTTCTTTTTAATTGGGTCATGAATGAATTTTACTTTGGACTGCTATTAAAATTACTGGTAAAGAAATCAACTCATTAGTGACAGCAACTGAGACACAATCAGGCTGCAATACAATCAAGAAGATTACTCAGAAAGAATCACTCAAGAATAGGAATCTTGGGGCCTCCCTGGTGGCACAGCGGGTTGAGCTCCGCACTGCAGCACGAGTTCGATCCCTGGCAAGGGAGGGGACCTACATGGTGCAGCAGGCCTCTCTCCTGCCTCACCCACTGCTCCCCTCATCAGCATACTTCAGTCGATCTGCTTTTTCTGCTCCCCACTCTATCTCTGGTGAATCCTCTCATTTCCCGCGACTCTGGCCTACAGCTCTTGTATACAAAAATAAATAAATCTTTAAAACAAAACAAAAACAAAAACAGGGCTCTTGATTCAGGCCCACAACTAAGGGGAAGTCCCAAGGAGTATGCCACCAGGGAGCAGAGAATGCGGAATTTTTAAAGGTTTCCTGTGGGAGGAGAAACAAGTCCCTTCAACCCTTGATGATAATATAATCAGATGGACAGTGACCAATATAAGGACACAAAGTCAATTTCAACTCTGGTGCTAATTTTAATCAAGTGGTGGCAGCTGGGATTTTTTTGCTAAAAACAATTTGGAAGCATCATTCAGGATAAGTGTGTTGGTGTTGTGCAGGCATGGTATGTTGTCATGGAGTTTAAGGGAAAATCACTAGTACTTAAAAATGTACTTAAAACGTAACAGCAGTTAAAATCTGTACATTGTAGGGGAGTATTTAGAACGATAAATAACTCATTTTCTTAGCATAATGACTCAGTGTTCTCATAAAATTGCCTGATCACATTCTGGTTATAATCTAATCATTCTATCTCGTTTTATTGTTCCTAGCAACAATGGCATAACTCATGCAGCATCTCCAATGCCAAGTAGTTTGGGGGTACATGGGAGAATGGCAGAGATAGTAAACACTGATGGAAACAAATATTATGTGTGCTTCATCACATGTGATAGACATCGTTTAAAGATAAAATTTGGAATGCCATTGAAGTTAAAGAACCATCAGACAGCGTATTCTCGAACAGTGTTCTAGTAAATACCTAGCAGATATGGTCTGGATAAAGAATTACAGTTAACTTTGAAGTCTTATTTATTTTTATATTGCAAGATCTATATTTTTACTGATTTTATCTTTATGTAATTTAGTGAACAGGAGAGTTATTTCTAGAGATATTACTTCTTATCAATTTATGTTTTGTTGAAATGACGTAAAATGTATGTACATTTTCAAGTGCTTATTAATGCATATAAAATAATCAAAACATCAAGAAGTAAAACTAAGGCAACTAACATTACCCTTTGGGTAGAATTCATCAGCACTAAGTTATTTTAGTTCTCAGGGGTAATAGAGTACATTTACTTTTTATTTTTGATTTTTTGGAAATAACTCAAACTCAGTTTAGTTCTTTATCTGAAACTCCAATCAGCGTCTGTTAGCTATTGAGATTTTAGAAAAACTTGATTTCATTGCAGTCAATGAGATCTTTTATTGGCTTCATGTTTTAATAGGGAATTCATATCATTTATTTAGTTAAAATAATGAATAACAGAAATAATTACACTTTCATATACAATATGACTCTTCCCTTTTATTTATATTTTGATTTTCAGCTATGATAGAGTATGTCTGAAGTGATAGGGCAGGTAAAGATAGTGAGATGGAAGAAATAAAGTTTTCAAACTTCAGAGGCATATAGATCACTACAGACAGAAGAATATAGATCACTACACACATTTCCATCATAACTGGGAAACATAAATGAGACCTTCCCAATAGGCACTTTAGATCAATAAACCTTTTTAAAAGCTTTCAAAGCTTAAATTCTTGGGAGCTTTTAAGATGCTGTGAATGTGAAAATGTATGTTTTACAATGACCTGAGAGCATTGGTGCAGATTTTGGAGAATGATTTTTGAAGATGGATGATGCCTTAAAATTGTATGACAATACTGTATGAACACATCCTCGTGCATTTTTTTAAAGCACTAACATAAAATATTGGACAGTCTTGGTGAAGTATTTTAAATAACAAAATATAACAGATAAGCCTTGGGCTGAACCTAATAGTTTTTTTAATTCTGAAATGGGTAAAAATAATTAATTTCTCAGCAGAAATTCAGTAAAAAAAAAATCAACAAAAAAAATTGTTACATTTGAGAATAGACAAGCTATAAAAAATGATTTCAAATTAACCTTTACAGCTGGACAACTAAATGCATAAAATCTTACTTGGCAACCTGAGAATTTATACTATCAATTTGATTGTTTTCATTTAAAGATTGAGTAAACTGAGACTATTTAGTATACCCAAACCTCAGACTAGTAAAGAGAAATACTCATGTATCATATATAATGTATACAAATACAAGCAATAATATTAATGTATCATATAATTTCAGTAAATTAACAAAAACCTTAAAGATTTTATTTCTTTTGTTGTTCTTATCACAATTCATTATTTTCCCAGCTTTACTGAGATATAATTGACATTACTATTGTGTAACTTTTAGGTGAACAATGTGCTGATATATATATATGTATATATATATATATATATACTAAATATATATAAAACTAAAAATATGTTTAGTTAACAGCCATCACCTCACAGTTACAGTTACTTTGTGTGATGAAAACTTTTATAATCTACTCTCTTAATAACTTTCAAATATGTGATATGGGACTATCACCAGCCACTGCAGTCTGAGTTCAATCCCATCCATCAGGGAGCTGACCCTCATGGCACAGCAGACCTCGCCTGTCTCCCTGCTGCTCCCCTCAGCAATATCTTTCAGTGGATCCGCCTGCTCTGCTCCCCTCTCTGTCTCTGGGGAATCCTCTCACCCCCTGCACCTCTGGTCTACACCCCAGTTCTCACATGCATCAATCAATAAAATAAATCTTTAAAAATGTAAGCAAATTAAAGTGGCAAGTGTTCATTAGACTTCTTAGGACCAGACTCCTTCCTCAAACCGTAGGGGTGGGGGGACGGGGGAA
Source organism: Galemys pyrenaicus (assembly GCA_019455555.1). Taxonomy (NCBI): domain Eukaryota; kingdom Metazoa; phylum Chordata; class Mammalia; order Eulipotyphla; family Talpidae; genus Galemys; species Galemys pyrenaicus. Next base: position 5,706,613 of record JAGFMF010012288.1, on the reverse strand, counting down.
CCACAGATCCTGCACCAGGGTTCCAGCAGGAAGGGTTCCATCAGTGCCAGGGAGGCCCGGCATCAAGTTCCAACTCTGCCACTTTCTGCTGGGTCAGAAAGAGAGTGAGAAGTGCTCAGAACGAGCACTTGCACTGAGAAAATAGAAGCTAGTTTGTGCAGGAACCTCGTTCTCATTCATGTGTCTTCCCTGCATTGGTTTCCTCCTAGAGACCAGGCAGATGATTGTCATTCTTTATGTGCTGCTTTCATTGTTTACCTGTCAAGGGCAATTCGATTTTCCTTATTTCCAAGTCTTAGGAAAACAACAACAACAACTTGACTGAGTGGCCCCTGACAGCATTGGTAAGGATTGTTACAGAGAGAATGAATAAGATGACACATCAGAAAAAGCCTCTCCTGTGACTTGGCGTGGATTAGGCACTCAGTAGGTTTAATCTGTCTTTTCCTTTTCCTTGGGGTACTCGTTGCACCTCTTGTATCCAAAAATAAAATTATAAATAAAGTCAGTTAATAAAAATATTGATTTACAGTTTTGTTTGCTAGCACAGATGTAGCCCTTGCTCTCTCGTGTTCAGTCATACACAATAACGTAGGCACTGTGTTGGGGCTGAGGACAGGCCAGGGAATGAGAGACACAGCCTATTATAGCAGACAAGACAAGTGTTCATTTCAATGCTCTTTAACAAGCAGTTTCAAATTTAGAGCAAGAAACCCATTTTCCCCTTCATCGTTGGGAGATACAGACAGCTCCTGTCTAGCAAGAAATGTTTGTGTTGTGAGCCTCAAGCTCTTTCTGATTGTATTCAAAACACTGACACCCCACTGTGCTCCATCACCACTTTTCACCCCCTTTTTCTCTCCCCTTCTGGTAGCCTCAGTCTTGCCATCAGATTCTTAGGATTTGTTACTGGTTTGCTTTTATCTGACCTTTGTTTCATTTCTCTGTACTCCACATGTAACTGACACCATCTGGTATTTGCTTTTTCCCTTCTCTCACAAATTTCTAGGGTTGTCTGTGTATACTACAGTGTTGTCTACAAGTTAATAATTGTTTTACTTCTTTCCCAACTTAGGTTAGTTTTCTATACTTCTCTCACCTAGTTTTTCTAGTAGAACTACTTAGTGGGAAAGCTTTCAGTTTTTTATCACAGAATGATGTTAACTGTGAGTTTTTCATTTGGGGGCTTTAATACAGCAGTACATTCCAGCTAGTCCCCACTTTTGAGGGTTCCATCTAGCCCCCATTTTTTAGTTTTTCTTTTTTTAAATCATAAACAGTTGTTGAAATGTATCAGATGCTTTCTTTTCATCTATTGAGAGCATCATATGATTTTTATCTTTTCTTTTATTGATATGGTAAGTTATGCTGATTGATTTTTGGATGTTGTGCCATCCTGTGTCCCTGGATAAATCTACATAGTCATGGTGTATGATCCTTTTAATGCATCATTGAATTCGACTTGCTAATATTTTGTTGAGAACTTTTGTATTTATGTTCACCGGGGAAATGAACATATAGTTCAAAAGAAAACTAGTTTCTTTTTTTTTGTGTGTTGTCTTTGTCTGCATTTGGTCTCTGTGTAATGTTGGTCTCATAAAATGTATCTGGAAGTATTCCCTTCTGCTCAGTTTCTTGGAAGAGTTTGAGAAGGATAGGCATTAGTTTGTCTTTGAAGGTAGAAATAGAAAATCTGAACAAATGAGTTACAAGCAATATAATGGAAACAGTAATCAAAAGTCCCCCCCCTCCCAAAAAAGCAAAAGTCCAGGACCAGATGGCTTCATTAGTGAAGTCTAGCAAACCTTCAAATGTGAACTTTAAAAAGAAAGAAAAAAAAATAAAAGGTTGAAAGGAAATGAAATCTGTGGCATGATTAATACGTGGAAATGTTGCCATGGATTGTAACCTTGAACATCTAGAATATGAATAATTCTATTGTGATAAAGACAAACTTGCAGCAATCTGCATTTGAAATAGATCAAATACCAAAAAGCCAATTAGATGTACCTTTAGATGAATATATAGAAAACGCTAATCTCAAAAACCTAGTAATGAGCTTTCATATATTGGAAAAATTAAAAAAAAATGTTGAATTAGCTAAACCTAAAAGGGGGAAGAAATATTAGAATCATTTACAAAAAAGATAATGAAGCAAAGAGAAAAGTCAAAAGAATGCAGACCCATAAATTTCTCTTGTAGCTATATAGGTTTTGTTTACTTTTTATTTCTAATCAATATTGCCAAGAGCAACAGAGATAGGGAGTGTAAGGAAAAGAAATAAAGAAAATTAGGAGCTTGAAAAAACAGAGAGATGGCCTATCATAAAATGCAAGGCTTTGAGGAAAGATCTCAGAGAAATGACAGTTGCAATTTTGAAAGGTGGGAAGGAAAAAATGAGTGGAAAGTTCTCAGTACATTTATGAGATCTGGAAAAATAATATCAAGCATAAATTCTATGGACCAAGGGTATTTTTCCTCATTGAAGATATCTTATATAAGACAATTTTAACTGCTACTACAAAAGGCTACTGAGAAAGAAGGTTTAAAATTTAAGCTTTCTTTGGAAGTTAACTAAGATTAGTTTCAATTAGTATTCAAAACCTTTATCGCAGGATGAAGTGTGAAATAAAAATAATTAATTGATGTTGTAAAGGTACTATGTAAAAAGGACATCAGCTCTTAAAAACCCTGAGAAATGAATCTCAGATTTTTCATGTACCAGATAAGAGTGTTAAATCTGTGAAATCCTCTGAAGCCAAAATCCTGTGAAAACAAAAATAATTTACATTGTCATTAATTTTTATTCACAGATGAGTGAAATGTTCCTTACAGAGAGACTTATTAAAAATAAACATATACACAATGAAGAGGTTTGTGGATAAACTACCTTATTAAGAAGAATAACTTTTTGGGTTGATACTATTAGCTCCAGTGCAGCTATAGTGACAACTGGCAAGATTTTTAGTGCTATGTATTTAAAATTTTGATTCCACTTTTTATCCATGGAAAAAATTTCAAACATAAAAATTACCTGGAATGATTATTCTCTCCTTTAATCTTGGATGTCTTCCTTACCACTTTTAAAGGTCTATGTCATAGAGCAGATCCCACAAGAAAAGGAAGGTTTAAGATTTCCTTGGCAGTTAAATGACATTTTCAGTGACTATTTACTCAAAAAAAATTATAAATTTAGATGAACCAAGTTGACAAGTTGATGTTAATGCTCAATATCTCACTTTCTTCTATGAGTAATGTCTAGCAATAAAACTCCATTTCGATATACTCTCATGAGGCAAAGAATAAAGACAGATGAAGGCAATGTAAGACAAATTAGGGTCATTAAATTTTTGGAATCTGTATCTCAGTTAGATCTTTAGAGCACAATATATTTTTAAATTAAAGGTATATTCTATTTGGTATTTTTTCCTAACTCTACACTTGGAAAATAAAAGTAGTGAATTTAGACTATCAATATTCTTATGTCTCGGTATTAGAATAAAAATAAATTGGACAATTAATATTATACCTCAGTAAGAGCAAAACATTAGTACAGCAAGTTATCGATAACTTTGATCATCTAAAACAGACCAGCAATCAGGGGTCAAGTCTCACCCACTACTACTTGTTTCTGGAAATTAAATTTTTTGTTGGATACAGTCATGCTCATCTGTTCACGAATTGGGTGTTCTATATCAAGACATAGTGAATAGTGATCGTTGGGACAATATGGCTGCAGATGTGGAAACGTTTACCATTTACAAAAGGTTCACTGACTTCTGATCAGCTACACCACTGGAACTAACATTTTGTAACACATAAACTATGGGAACCTCCAAACTCATGATGAGAACCAACCACATACTTTATTATTCAATTTATATGAAAACCTTAATTAAAAAAAAACAAACTCTGGTTGCTTCCAAAGTTATAAATTTTGTAAAGAACTCAAGATAAAAAAACAAAACCAGCAAATTGCCTAACAGCTCTTAATCTGGATCAGCTTCAGAGTATAACAGTTTTTCACACATTGGTTTTATGCTGAGCAGAACTCTTGAGTGAAGATCTGTAGCTTTCTGAGAGTATAAGGGTATAAACACAACTGATTTTCTAGTAGCCCATGAATCAGAAAATTCAAGAATAACTGAAATAGACAGATCTTAATCTAAATAATAAGGGTTATGAGTCTAAGAAGGTTAAATGATATTTCCCTGGAAGCTATATAACTAGAATTAAAAACCAGAACTTCTTGCTCCCAGTTCAGAGATTTATATTCAAGTATCTTGCCAATTTTCCAAAATAAAATTGTGACATAAAAATCAGAAAAGTTGAATATATGCAACATTAAATGTGGTAGGCAATTATACTTTATAGCCCCTTTTAAAATGTAGGCTATATTTATGACTGAAGATGAAGAGGCAGAGGTGAGATGGAGGTGCTGATTCTGGTCTCTCCCAGCTTCTGCTGGGATGTGTGACATTAACCCAGCAGGATGTACACAGTTTTTTGTGTGAAGCCAATTGAGTTTACTGACCGAAAGCTTCTGTCCAAAATAAAATTCAAAGAGAAATCCAGGAAAGTTAATACTACCCTAATATTACTGTCTTCCTAATATCCCAAAGTGTAGGCATTATAGTCTGAACTTTGATCGTTTTCCCCTACTTTTACTACCTGCTAGCTGCTCTTGTGTTTCCGAGTGGGGAACAGGAAACAGGAAGAGAGCAAATCCCCTCTTGGACTGGCTGAAGTGATGCTTATTCATTGATCGTGCTGTTTTCTGCTTCTTGTACATCGACATCACGCAGAGCATCATGCAATCATGGTAATGACACACTGTTCTGCATCGCTCCCCCTCAACCCCTGCACCCCCCACCGCCTCCCCCACTGGTATCTCTGTTGACATAGGAGGCTCGCTCCGCTCTACCTGGCCTGCCGGTGGCATTCACACTCACTGTTCTCCTGCTCCTGCAGCTCTAGCAAGGCCTTCTCTCCAAGCTCATCCTCCATCCTCAGCCAGCCCTAGATGTCTGCGCATGTGCATCCATTCTCAGCACTGCACATCCAAGGGGAGGGCTGGGGTCCAAGCCATTGCCACACTCCCATCCAGCCACTCTCTCTCCAATTCTCTTTTCCTTTCTTCAACATGTAAGGGTAATTGAACAGTTTTATGCTAAGGAGATTTCAAAGTTCTAATCATTTTAAAAGTATATTCTGTCTTTCAGTGTGATTCCTATGAAACCCCCTCACTTTTTTTTAATTTTTATTTTAATATTTTTTAAAGATTTATTTATTTTATGTATACAAGCACTGAGGTACAAGCTGAAGGTGTGAGGGATGAGAGGATCCACCAGAGACAGAGTGGGGAACAGAACAGGCAGGTTGACTGAAATTCACTGCTGAGGGGAGCAGCGGGCAAGGCAGAAGAGGTCTGCTGCACCATGTAGGTCACCTTCCTGGCTGGGAGCAGGGATCAAACTCAAACTCGTGCTGCAGTGGCTGTGGTTTGCTTCATAGAGCATTGCTTGACCCATTGTGACATCAAGGAAGCCCCCCACCCCCACTTTGGTGAGGAGAATCTGCTGGCTAAAGCACTGTACTCTTGTTAAGGCAGAGTATCTACATTTGCTTGACATCTTCATAGATATCTGCCAGGCATAGAGAATAAGGTGTAGCCACAATAGAAGAGACATAAAGGTCACTCTGACCTTCTTCAGAAGCCCTAGGGGAGATAGTTGACTCTGTCTGCCTAAAGTTCTTTGTTTTATTTTAGTGTGGAATATTTAGCATATTTTTGAGCTTTAAACTTTTGGCTACAATTACGGAACACATTTGTATATATGAATTCACAATATAGGAACTCCATGGCATTGCTCAGAGATGGCGACATTGGTTCCAGATTTATCAAAATTTGGTAATAAGACAAGAGCTTCTGCAGTGTAGTCATGGCCATAATCTGGGGTATAGTGTGGAATTAATGGTGTATTAACACCTGAAACAGCATAAGGTTGAGGAAACCTGCATTAAGAACCTTGCTGCTGCAGTGAAAGATAGAACTTGGTGTCCCCTTCCTACTATGTAGGTCACTGGGTGATGACATGACCCTCTGAAGCAATTTCCTCATAGTCAGGGCTGTTGTCAGGGCTGAATTTTCCAATCTGTATAAAATGGCTGCTCTGGAAAGAAAGATAAGAAAATGAGTGTCTGGAAAGGCAGTGCAATGTAACAAATGTAAAATTTAGGGCTTGTTGACAAAGATTTAAGTTCCTGTTCAATATGTTTACTGGGGCTAAGTCAGCTTCCTTGACCTTTCCTTTCTGTCTAATGAATGAGGATAATTATTTATAGCACATCACATTTATGAAAATAATGCGAGAGAATGTTTGAAAAGCACCTAGCACAGTCCAAGTCTCAGATGCACAAAATAATACTCCCATTCTTCTAAACAAGTGTATGAATTGAGAATTGTTTGTATGTGCATATATATTCATAAATGAATATTTACATGTTTTGAGTACATATACTATTTTTCCCTGAGTGCTGCTATATTCATAAATGAATATTTACATGTTTTGAGTACATATACTATTTTTTCCCTGAGTGCTGCTATCTTCTTAAAGAGAGGAAATGAAGACTATAACATGTTAGTTATCTCAGGAAATATGTCTAAATTCATGGTTGATTTGACCTATTTAAAAGAAATTGTCCTATTCTGAGAACAGCCTTAGTTAACTTAGTCTTTTTCCATTGAATTTTAAAAAAAAGAAAAACCTACATATGTGATGTTGGTTCAAAAAAGAGAATATATTATAATATCATCTCCAAACAGTGATAATTTTACTTCTTCTTTCCCTATTTGGATACCTTGTATGCCTTTTTCTTGTCTTATTGCTCTGGCCAGGACTTCCAGTGTTATATTGAAGAGCAGTGGTGAAAGAGGGCATCCTTGTCTTGTTCCAGATCTTAGGGGAAAGGCTTTTAGCTTTTTGCCATTGAGAATGATACTGACTATGGGCTTGTCATCTATGGCCTTTATTATGTTAAGATATGGTCCTTCTATTCCGAGAATTCCAAGGGCCTTCATCATAAATGTATGCTGAACTTTGTTGAAAGCTTTCTCAGCATCTATTGATATAATCATGTGGGCTTTTTTCTTCTTTTTGTTGATGTGGTGGATTACATTTATAATACTACATTTATTTTTGAAAATTACATTTATTGATTTTTGAACCATCCTTGTGTTCCTGGGATAAATCCTACTTGGTCATGGTGGATTATCTTGTTGATGCATTGTTGGATTCTGTTGGCTAAGATTTTATTGAGGATTTTTGCGTCGGTGTTCATTAGAGAGATTGGTCTGTAGTTTTCTTTTTTGTGTGTTGTCCTTGCTACATGCAAAAGATGATACTAGAATACTGCCTTTCACCATGCACAAAAATAAACTCAAAATGGATTAAGGACTTAGACATAAGACCTGAAACCATAAAATATATTGAAGAAAAAGTAGGCAAAACCCTACATGACATACACATCAATAAC
>JAGFMF010012288.1:5672082-5698744 GCA_019455555.1 Galemys pyrenaicus | reverse complement strand
AAGACCTGGAAACAACCTAAATGCCCAAAAACAGATGAGTGGATCAGGAAGCTGTGGTACATATACACAATGGAATATTATTCAGCAATCAAAAAAGAAAAACTAGACGTATTCATAGGAACATGGATGGAACTGGAAGGGATTATGCTCAGTGAAGTAAGTCAGAAGGCAAAAGAAAAATACCAGATGGTTCCTCCCCTAGGCGGAATATAAGGAAACCAAATAAGGATCAAGGAAAGGAATAAAAACAATAATAACATTAAAGACACAATAACAAAAATGAAAAGATAAGGACAAATTGGGGACACTTGGTGGGGAGGAGGGAGAGGGAGGGTAGAGGAAAATTGGGAACATGGGGAACTGAGGTGATGGTGCACTGTTGATATGGTGATGGGGAATACATGGCGATTATAATTGATGTCAAATAAATATAAATTAAAGGTAAAAAAATAAATTATGTAACCATCCTAAAAAAAGATAGAATATAGAATTTTCAAATATAAAGTATTCAGCTAATTTTTGGATGTTGCTAGTCCTCATATTTCTTTATATTTCAATACTGTTTGTTCCATTAAGTCATAGTTTTATATGAAGAGCACCATCCTGAGCAGTATCAAATGTTCTTACAGGGACATATTTTAGTAATTCTAAAGAAAGAAACAAACTTTACATAGAATTCAGTAAATAGTTCATTTCAGTTGATGGCAGATGTGTATTTTAAAATGGATCATTAATGTTTGAAAGAAACACAAAATCTGTACCCAATGCTCTCACAAGAAAAGAACCTTTTGTTGATAATTACTGTAATCTGTAAATTTGAGTTTGTCCAGTTTTCAAACATACTAATCCTAATCCTTTGTTGTCATTACAACAAGAAATCATTATTTTTTATGAAGTAGGGCACTTCTCATAAATGCAAAACCCTAGTTATTTGCAGATAATGTGTTTAAATAATCTACAGGAACCGCTTTTTCTTATAGATATCGTTGCTAAAGATTGTGACGTACACAGCGCTGGTTATAATAAAATCTATTAAGTAACCTGTATTTTTAAATAATTCATATGTTCTAGAATGCAAGTTAATCTGAAAATTACTTCTAGTAAAATTTTGCTATCAGGTAATAAAATGAAGTCATTAGGAATCTGTATGACAGATACCAAATAACAATTAAGAGCCCAGTGTTCTTTGCTGAGTTGGACTTAAAATCTTCACTAATCTTTGGAAGAGTAACTTTTTGTTATTAATTAATTCTGGGATTTTTGCTGTTGAAATCACCACACTAGTTTAGTTTTATTTTTGCAAGACTATGAGAAATGATACTGCTGCTTCAACACATATAGTACACAACACATAAAAATATATCTCATGCTTTGTGAACAGAAACAAAAATTCTCAAGCATTAACAATTATATCAGTAGGAGTTTTTGCATTAAATTAAGCTTGGGGAAGAAATAAATGTGGGCTGTAAACAAGAAAAATATTTCTCTTAAGACAGTTAAATGTTAACTAGGTGCATTAATCAAATTGTGATGTAATACTCTGCTAAGTCAGCTATAAAAAGTGTTTTCCATTACTTTTCTACTTTCACATTAATTTTTTTGCAGTAAAAGTAAATGCCATATATAGCAAAAGGAAAGAACCTAACTTGATGTATAATTTTCTTTTGAACCAAAGAACCTATAAAATTTCTCTGAGAGAATATTAATGGCAACTTTACCTTTTATGGCAGAAATCCTTAGTACTAAGGAGATTTACCTGATTTTTTGAGGGCAAAAATTATTTCTTATTCTTTTATTTTGTTTTCATAAATTTATGGTGAAATATGCATGGTCTGGAATGTTTTCCTCCTTTGTTGTGTGGAAGGAAGGAAGAGAGGAGGGAGGGGGGTGAAGAAGGGAGAGAGGGAGGACAGTTAATCTAACTCAAATAGCAAAATCCTGGAAATGCTGTATGTACATTTGGAAAACATCAAATAAATGTTCATTTACATTCACAATATTTAAGTGAGAGGAAGAATGAACTGGTGAACACATTTCATGTCCTTTATTCAATTGCATTTTAATCTGTAGTAGTCATTTCTAGTTTTTATCATGGGTGAGTTAGAAACCTCAGTTTAAATTTTATATGGATGATGATGGAGTAAATAATGTCTAGTTTTAACCTCACTGATTTTTTTTATTGCAGAAAAAAGACAAATACTGGAATGCTATGCAAAGGGTTTTGTAGTGACAGGAAGGGCATCACTGGGCAGGGTGGGGATGGTTCTTAGCAGACGGGGTAAAGGAAGGGGAGTCTTGGAGCCCTCGGTGGATTTTTCATGCTTTTATTGATCTCTACATCAGAGGTGGCTTCAGGTACATGGCAGGCAGGGGGGCCGAGGGGCCAGGAGGCTGGCAGGCCTCCCAGCCCCCAGCGCATCTCACCCTCTCAGCTGCTTTGCTGCTCTTTTATTCTCCTGCTGCTCTCACTGCTGCTCATGGTGCTCTCGCTGTTGGTCGGTCCTGGCATCCTCATGACACCGCCCATTTAAGCCCGTGTCCAACTCAGGTGCGCCCACTTGTGCATGCCCACCCTGGAATGCTCGCAGCACCGCAGGTGTCCATCATCACAGGGGTGGGAGGGTGGAAAGACCTGATTGCTCTAACCCTACAGTCTTCTATGGAGAAAGCCATGTTTTCTGGTTGGTGGCAGAGAAGTGTATAAAAGTGAACTTCTAGGAAACTTTAGCAACGAATGATGTAGCACTTTTTAGCTTGCTCCTCATTTCTCACTAATCTGTGACCACAGTAGTGGCAGCAGAAATGATGGTGTTGGGTGTAAACAAACTTCTCCGTCAACCACATAAATGGGGCACTCCGCACAGGTGCTCCTATTCTACTGAAGCTCGTGTTGTTCTTTTTAAGCAGCTCTGTGTGAACAGTTGTTAGTGTAGTTTCTTTTCCTTCCAAACACCATCAGGAGAGCTTTGTGGAAACATGTTTGGTGTTTGTTGTTTTTTTTTTTTTTTTGGTCCTTGGAAACTGGAAAAAAAAAAATCAAGTAACTTTGTAGTACATGCATTTAGTATTTGGAGGAATTATATATATGCATTTTTTTTAAAAAAGATTTTATTTATGCATACAAGAGCTGGGGTACAGGCCACAGGCGTGGAAGGGGTGGTGTGAGGATTCAGCAGAGACAGAAAGACTGACTGAAATACTCTGCTGAGGGGAGCAGCGGGCGAGGCAGGAGAGATCTGCTGCGCCATGTGGGTCCCCTCCCTGACCGCCTATCGAACTCTCACTGCAGTGGTTGCGGAAGCTCCACAGTGCATGCTCAACCCCTTGCACCACCAGGGAGACTTAAAATGCATTCTTCTATAGGGTTACTACTGCTGTATATGTTTGTTTTCAAATAGGAGGCATTCCCACGTAGCAGAAAGTGAAGTTCAAATTTATAGTGGTTTAGTTTGATTTTGAAACATGTAAGAATTTCAAAGATGAAAGCCAAAGACAATACTGAACTTCATAGGGACAGGGGAATGAAAGCCAAGCTGTAGAAAAGATAATACGATTATCATAACCAATTATAGTGATATAATGAAGAACTGTGCTTTGGGTTCGCCATTAGATTAGGTAGAATCAAAAAAAAAAAAAATTCCAAAACAGTTTAGTGGAGTGATTTAGGTGGTTATTTTGAAGTATGTGATTTCTTAGTTTGCCAGTGGGCTTGCCCTCGATATAGAATATTAGTTGTAATCCAAATAAACTCCCTTTTGGTAGCAGCAGTCTTTTTAGGCAGATGTTTGAAGCAGATGTGGCAGGAAGCAGGGGGAAAGTTTCTGAGTTAAACCTACCTATAAGGCACATGGACATCTGAACTTTCCTTATGTCCGTCAACTCCACATTCAGAGACTGTCTTTAAGAAGTATTTGTATTAATTTTCTTAGACATTGAGATATATTATCTGCAACAAGTATTGAAATATAATAAAATATCCTAAAATTTCAAACCCCAAATCAATTCTTCTTTATATGAATCAGAATTCTAGACTCTGAATTAGCACTTATCAGTATTCAATTATCTTAGAGGTACTTTTAGAAAAAAATATTTTAAAAAATATTTTTAAAATATTTAAATTTAAATCATACAGCCTTTGGGTCAACTTAGGTAGCTCCTGAGACCAATAATTTGTCAAGTGCCAACACCTGAAAAATGGAATGGCCTTCTGCTTTCTCATAACTGATATTTAAAACATGTGGGGGTCATGTCAGGATAATCAAACCTGTATTGAATATGATCCAGGACTGAGTCTATTTGAGATATATAATATTGGACGGAAATCAGCTAGGATTTGTCGCCTGTCATTTCCCTGGACTTTCTCATCTTTATCATCCCAAAACAATATACCTGGAGCATATTTTCCATAATCTCACAGATATGTCTAAACTAGCTTAAATCAGCCATGTTAACAAAAATCAAGGAAGGGGGCACCATAAATATTCTGTTCTTAGGGAATGTATTTCTCTTCACATAATCTCCTAAGTCACCTTATTTGCATTTTACAGAACCAAGCAACAAATAAAGGAGTTGTTTTTTTAAAATCATTTTCTAATCAAGTCCAAGTAAACGACAGATTTGGGGAAGGGAGATAGAAACTATATTGGTTCTTGCTGTACCTTTCTTTGATTGATTAAATACATTAATTTGCTATATCTAATGCTTTCAGAAATGCTGCTAGACCCTGGCAGCACATCTGTTGAGGCTAATGGCACTAGATTGTTCCTTGAACTGGGGTGCCCATTGATTAGAGAAGGTGCAGAACCTGCAGGTTCATCAGAGCAGTGATTTAGCCTAGAGTCACATGATCTGTCCACTAGACCCAAAGATAATTATCCTTTCAAGCTGAGACTTCTAAGCTGACATGTAGAACAGTAGAGTAATTCAAAGGATGAATTTTCTCAGTTCTTCCAAAGATGGTACATATCTCTCCATTCTAGATGAAAAGGAGAGAAGTTAATTCATTGCTTACAATGTAAGTCATGAGGAATGTGAATAAGATAATATGAAATTATACAAGAAGAAACTGGAAAGTTAGACTCAAACTAAAAGAAATAGCAGTATGTTTCAGACACTTTTCTAAATACAGTATAGGTATTAACTCTTCTAACCCTATGAAGTGCCTTTGTTATTATCCCAATTATTGATGGAGACATCAAGGCCCAAAGTGGTGAATTCATTTGAGATGAGGCCTGGAGGATAGCTGAGCCGTGTTTGTGGCAGTACTGCAGCTCTGTCACTGTGTCAGGAGTGGCAATTATTTGACCTTAAGTGTCCCTGGCTATGCTCCTGGGACATGCAAAGACTGCAAGACCCTGACTGCTCTCTACAGGGGCATCCCTCGGGATTCTGTCAGCAGTAAGCAACATGGAGGGATGCGGGAAGAGGCATAGCAACCCACATACCCCAGCATCAAGTGCCAGCTAGTGCTTTTGCTCTGCATCGTAAAGCAAAAGTGAGCTTTCTCATTTTCAAGTGAGGTAAAAGCCCAGACCATGTGCAGGTTGTGATCCACACCGTGGAGTAGCAGACAGTGGGTCCATGTGCTTTTACCCTCTGTTAGTCCAAGGGGCATTCTCTAGTTCTCAGACATATTGGCAGAAACAAGAAGCAGAAAGTACAGAGTGAAAGCAAGAAGGCTTCCAAGACGAGGAAACGTTTCTTAAAGTAGTGCTGTGATTTGTAGATAAAATGACAAAAGAACACTGGAAGCACGTATGTCTACTTTTCTAGTTCTTGGCAGAAGTCAGATTAACACTGATAATCTTCCTGTTACATCCTGTTTTCTTCTTATTCCACCTGTGTATTTCAGTTTCAGTCAGACAGTTTATGATAATACAATGCTAATTTTTCCTCCTGTTTTACAGGGTCATGGAGTCATCTTGATAATCAAGAACAAAACCAATTTCTTAGATATTTCTCTCCTTCATAGCAGTTTTTGTAGTAAAACTGTAAGCAATCTAGGCAATGAAAGGTATTAGCATTCCACTAACCACATTATGCTTCACTGCTGAGACGTCTTTACTTTCTCTGCAATATAACAGAGAGATGCAGAGATAGCACAAGTCAGCTCAACTAAACTCCCAATTTTTTGATTGACTCCTAACTAAACAATGTGTGAAGTATCTTCTTTTCCCTTTGGGTTTTGTTTGTTTGTTTGTTTCTAAATTTCCCTTGACTTTTTAATTTAAGGGAAATTATTTTAGTTGTTTCTGGATTTTTCTCAAGCCACCACGATTGGTAAATGTTATAAATGTCAACATTTTTTTCTTACAATAATAATTCATAAACAGTTGTGAAAAGTTGATAAACTTTCCAGGAAAAGGCATCTTGATGTTGAAATCAAACATGGAACTACAAACATTTTGTTAACTTTTTAGCGAGTGTAAAAGTTTTCAAGTTAAACTTGACCTTGGGTTACTATAATATATACTTCTGTTAATACAGTTGGGATTATTCATTGGATCAATCCTTCCTTCTAAAAAGAATTGTACCAATGTAACTGGAAGTAAACTTGTGTCATTTGTAAAAATGACAATGTGTTATAGCCCTTTACAGATAATCCTTTGAAATAATGAGCTCACTTTGAGAACCTAATCTCAGTGTTCTTTTAGGTCAAGCATAATCCCCAACCCATAGTAGAGATGAAACATTTAAATTAATGTGACTTTACATAGAGATGTTTCTCAATGAGTCATTTAGTGTCATAGATGATCACCTAGGTTGGGTGATTGTCAGAAACCAATATTTGATAGCTATTACATGTTAAAACATTGCAATGTTTTTATATTAAATATATTATTTAAAGCATGTTAGAAATTATATTCTACCTACACAGTTGCTCAGTAGCTATTAAGATCAAAATAGTGTGAGGATTTTCTGACATACATATTTTATCATTTCCTATGAGTGTCAACATTTATTCTTAGGTCATCATAGAGTCATGTGTCTCAATAGCCCTGATATTAGAATCAACCCCCTTCCACAAATTTCACTTGACACCGTATTTTGGTTTTGAAGGATAAAAAAAACCCTTTATTTCTTAAATGTGTTCATCCACCCATCCATCCCTCCATCCATCCATCCTTCCATCTAACTGTTGACTTAATCACATTTTTATTGAGCCAGAAGTATGATTGGCACAGGAGAAATAATTGTGAACAAAACCATAACAAGACCCAGCTTCGGTGCTTAAAGCGTAGAAACAAACAATAATCAAGTCATCACATGAATACGTGTGGAATTATGAACTGAGATAACTCTCCTGGAACAAAGATCCTCAATTCTCTGAGGGCCCCTAAGAAAGGGAACATGATTTTAATTAAGGACTCAATTTGAGATGCAATTTGAGAGGCATAGAGGGCCAGAACATGCATGACCTTGAACGTAACTTTGAGGATTTTGATCTTTATTCCAAGAGCAATGGAAAATCATTGAAGGAATTTAAGCACCAGGGCAATGTCATCCGATTTTATTTTTAAAAGATGGTTTTGCCTGAGGGATGAAGAGATTGGAGTAGGTCCAGGTAGAGACAGGCTAATCCTGGGGCTAATACTTGTGATCCCTGTGGGGATGTTGTTAAGAAAATTGTTTACTACATCCTGCAATGCCCTGTCTCTGAGACGCTGTAGGAAAGTTGTCACTCCTGACTCAATAAAGGGGTCATAGAGTCTATCCTGAGTTACTGTTTGTTTTTGCCTTATAAGCACTTAATGGATATTTAGCTTATAAATATTTATCTAATAAACACTAAGTTGATATTTAGAAGTCAGGCAACTGATTATACTCTCACATTATGATTGGTTTTCAGAAAAGTCTTCCTCATACCTTTGAGACTATGGGACTCTAGGGTATTATCAGTTTATGCCTTCCTCATTTCCAGATTTATCTTAGTGCTTTAACTTCTTTTCCTCTGCCTTAAATTGTTGGCTTCGTTTTGGTATTATTCTGTACCCCTGGAGTAAAAAAAATGCTATACCTAATTAAATGAAACCATGAATACAGTTAAAATACATGTCAATGCCATAGATGAAATGTCTGAAAAATAAGAAAATATGTTGACAACATGCCCAACCTATAGAAGGGCAAAACTCTGAGGCTGGAATGGGGGATGTGTGAAAATAATGTTCTTTTGTGTATAGAATTGTCACTTGAAGATTGTGACAGCTAATCTCTATGTTGCTATGAACTATATTGCTTCAAGATGTGTAGAACTGGCAGGGCCCTGAATTCCAGACAGCATTCACTTTTGACTCTGGAGTATGCTCATGGAATTCGGTATTGCGCAATGTTGTTTGGAATTCATAGAAGAATTTGACTACTTCTAGCTTGAGATATGAAGAAAAGATGTTATCTTTTCAACCCAGTAATAATGCAGGATTTTCAATACATCCCAGCTTAGATGAAACACGGTACTTTCTTAAATGGCATTGTCATGCTTTAGATGTAGTGATTTGGTAGCATGGAAAGTCAGTAAGAAAAAGATTTAGAATCTAAAATGGAAAACTACATTTTTGCTATTCTTTCTCAATGAAGATTTTTCACACTTACGTAAATTTCATATTAATTGCCATTTTCTAAGGCCTTGGATAAAATAGTCATTCTCTTGTTTAAGAAAGGAACAAGTAAGCTATTACCTACTCATTTGGTAGAGTCTTAAAACCCTAACATATAGTGATAAAACTGCCAGTCTATGTGCTGTCAAGCTTTATAATGGAGCAGAGACAGCAGAAAGCTACTCAGCCATGGAGGGGATACAAGGGAAGGCTCGCCAAAGGAACCATTCTCCACAATAATCAACAGTCAGTGCATTTCATTGCCTCTGCCTTAGATTGACTTCATCTGGTCCACATCTGTCAATTCTCACCCAATTGTCCAGGGGTGTACTGAACTAGGGCAGATGGAATTGCTCTGCATTGGTACTCTGATTGTTTCATTGTACACAATATGAGTTTCCCAAACTGCGTGCTCTTTCTAATCTGTTTTTCCAAAACTGGCTTAAACTTTATCTGAACTCTTGAACACACTTCTGCCTGTGGCTTTTCTGCTGTGTGAGTACCTTTCATAGCTGTAGAGCAGCGCTGTGCTTCTGATTGTGTGCATTGCCTCTTGAACCATTTCAGTACTTCCTCTTATATATATGCCCAGGGATTTCATATTGATAATCCATCTATATTGACATTCTGTTCTTGGTGTTTTTCTCTCTGGACTCAGGATGTCTGCATTCCTTCCCTGGCTTTGTAGTAAACCAAATTCTTATTCCTTATCTGGTCCTTCCTGATCTACTCAGGCCCAAAGATAAACACAACTCAGTGTCAAAATAAAGGAGAGAGAACTAGATTGAGATTTTCTTTTTTCTGAAATAGGGCCATGAATTGAGGAAAACACACTGATTCTACATACTCACTGATCCAAAGGCCACACAAAAAAAAATATTTACAACTTTCCATATTACACACCACCTGATAGATTTTCTTTGCATGAAATATCCATCCCATTGTTCATTCTGTGCAAATTTGTGGTACTCGGGCATCCTTGCAGAACCTTCTTGGACAATTCAACGCAAACATATATGAAATACAAGATGATTACAAAAGTGAACCCACAAAAGTAGCTAATTCCTTCTTATTATCTGTTTCTTAACACTGACATCTACCTGTAGCCAGACATTTGCTTATGATAAAAAACAAGAAGCCTTAACTCTTTTATACCTAACCTATGACCATTGTAATTTAAAAATATACTTTATATCCATATCATTGTTTCCTTCTCAAGCACACAAGTAATACTGGTATGTCACACTGAAGTCTCTCACTGGAACCAATACCATTGCATCTGGCTGGCTTTCCTGCTTTTACTTCTGTCTTTTCTATGTCATCGCATACAAACTAAGAAGAATGATAGTGCAAATAACAAAATCACATTAATTGTTACTTTATTTCTCTTCAAAGTTATCTCTTTGCAGCTAGTATAAAATCAAAACTCTCAGCAATGCCTGAAATGGTCTAGTATATGCTGACTTCTTTAGCCTCATGTAATTCTGTTTCACTAGCCATTTATTATATCCTAAAAGCCCTATTTTTCATCTTTCTAAATTTTAGAGCTTTACTGTAACATCTCACTTTCTATTTAGTCTTCCATTTTAATTTGATATGGTACTTTTTAGGTGAGATCTTCTCTGGACCTTCAATTTAAGGTAGCTTTTGCTATCATATGATTTTCTGATACATTGTAATTTTCTCTGATAGCACTTTTCTCACTTTTCACTTAGGTGCTTGTTTGTGTGGTGATTTCTATGGTAACTATTTTCTCAATGGGCTGGGACCATGCATTCTTTTCTTTGTACTGTATCCTAACAGGTATCATGGAGCCTGGAACATAGTAGGCATTTGATATATTTGTTGAATAAATAAGTGGAAATTCCATATATCCTAGTATATTTGTTCAATTATCCATGAAATACGTATCTTGAGTAAAGCAACATCTTCAACTCAGTGGATATATATATAGCAGAGATAGGGAAAAAAGTTCCTGCTTGTGTCTCGCTTACCTTCTTATGTAGGGAAACCAGTCATAGGAAATAAGTATAATAAATATACAGTGTGTTAGCAGGAGATGAATAGTAAAGAAAATGTAAAGCAGGATAATGGAAGTGAGGTGCACTGGAGATGTGATTGGCTGTGTCTTAAACATCATTGAAGAAAGACTTTCACTTGGAGAAAGACTTGAAACACTTGATAGATAATTGGATATTTAGAGGTAATATTTTCCACTCAAAAGAAATAGCCAGAGGGCCTCCCCTGGTGGCGCAGTGGGTTAAGCAACGCACTAAGAAGTAAACCGCAGCCACTGCAGCACGAGTTCGATCCCTGCTGCCGGCCAGGGGAGGGGACCCATATGGTGCAGCAGACCTCTCCTGCTGTACCCGCTGCTCCCCTCAGCAGTGTACTTCTGTTGATCTGCCTGTTCTGCTCCCCGCTCTCTGTGGTGAATCCTCTCACCCCCCTACACCTCTGGCCTGTACCCCAGCGCTTGTATGCATAAATAAATAAATCTTAAAAAAAAAAATTTAATAAAAAAAAAAAAAAAAGAAATAGCAGAGAAACTCCAAATGAGAACTAGTCTGGGAAACAGCAAAGGATGAAGCAGAGTGCCTAAGAGGAAGTGGCATGGAAGCAATGGTCAAAGAGATAAAGAAGGCAAGCAGACAACATTGGTCTTTCAACCGCTGTTGTTACTTTGGTTTTTACAATGCCAGAGTTGAGTGAGCCCTCAATTAGTTTCAACAGAAGAATGACAGTGTCTTACTTTTGTTTAAGTAGATCAAGTGCTTGCTCTTTAGAGATGGGTTATAGTAGGGCATAAGTAGTAGCAGGGAAACCTATGGAAGAATCTAGGTAAGAAAAGATGGTAGCTTGAATAATGATATAGCAGGGGTGTAATTAAAAAACGAGTTGGATTCTGGGTGTGTTTTGAAGGTAGAGTCTTAAGATTTTTGCTTAATGGACATTTGAGAGATTGAATGTAGTTAATTATGACTTCAGTGTTTTCAGCTTGACTAATCATAAGAAGAGATTTGTAGCCACATCAGACCAAGAAAAGTACAGATGGATGTGTTTGGAGGGAGTTGATAAGATCATGTTTATTTGGAGAAAGTAGTGGAGAGATTAAATGAGTGGTTGAATATACAACTCAACAGGCCGACACAAGAGGTTGACCAATATGGGGAATGTCAACCTGTGAGCAGCACATAAAGGAATAAGAATAGATATTGCCAGAGACAGAGAAGAGAGTAGTGGAAAGTTCTGGGTTACTGGGCATGTCATTGTTGTAAGACCTGAGGGAAGAATTTCTTCATAGCCAGTGCCAGATCCAAATATACTGAATAAAAATAACTGAATCTGTTATTGTTGTCTTTTGAAGTAAGATTACATTGTAATGTTATATAAGTTTTAGGTGTTCATAATTGAGAATCAATACGTAGATACTACTGTAAGGTAACCACTCAGTGTCTTATTAGCCAGAATTTTCTGAAGGGAGAATGATTTTCTCCATAGAAATATAAAAAAAGTCATCAACCCTCATGTTTTAAAATAGGTTTTACTGTGTTTATAAACAAGTATTCGTTCAGTAGCAAGGATAAATTCTTTCTGTTAAATCTGTTGATATTTACTTTGGGACAGAAAATATATTTTCTTCATGGAATAGGACTTTATCCTTAAATAGGCTCCAACAGGTTCTCTTCAGTGAGACAATTAATCTGTGAATTATGTCTCTGGATTTACAGTATGGCAATGGAATTGGGGGAAACTAAAGTTATATATCTTAGTGTTCTGAATTAGTCACACAACTTCTATTAGAAGTCAGTGGGAAAAAATAGCAAGTTTGTGTTTAATTTTAGCTTAGGTTTATTCCAAACAGCTTTGAAGGTCAAACTTGGTTCTAGATAATTCACTGCTTTGAAGGAATTTAAGGAAGTTGGGGTGGTTTCAGGGTTAACAAAGGAATTCAGGCCTTTGGATTTAGTTCAGTTCATGACCCCACAGAGCCACCACTAAATAACTGAAGCAACGGAGGTTGTTATCGAAAGAGTCCAACTTGAACTCCAGGTTCATTGTGGTTCAGCTGGTTGTCTGAAACCAAATGAGCATCCACGGCATGAAAACCCACTGGCCATGTGCCTCCTGCTGTATGATGGGCAAATGTTAGTGGATTTGGTAACTCACTTTCCTTTGGACCTTTGAGGTCTGCAGTTTGTACTACAGCACTTCTTTGAATTGTGTATTTCTCATGTGTTTGTGTCAGCCGAGACACAGAGCAAATGTTTTAGCAAAGGATTCCAAACTCTTAGCAATACTTAAGCAATACTAAAAGCATGTGGAATGTAATCTTCGTTTCTCAATTGCACAGTCAGTGTTATTTCTAAATATAAAAACCACTTAAGTTTTTTTTTTTTCTCGATGGTTGATCCCTGTTCCTTCAAGAATATACTGAAGATTGTGTCAAGTATAAGAATGGTTTAGAGTCACACCGCTGGAGTCAGGACCTAGCTTTGCCACTTAGCTGGGCAAATTCTTGTAAAGCAGTTTCCTCATCAGTAAAGGAATTCATAGTGATACCTTGAGATTAATTTAAAAACATAAGATAATTTATTCAAGTGTTTAGCAGAATGCCTTGCACACCTAGTAAGTACACAGTAAATTGCAGGGTTTTTTTTTATTACCACCAGTCATTCTTAGTCTATGGGCCTAGTTTACATTTAAAACTTTTTACTATTTGATTGGCCTTAAAGTCTGACATTTTTTATGCATGACATTTTTTAAAATAAACTTTATTGAGATAATTTACTGTATAAAATAAAATATACCTATTTTAAGTGGAAATTTTTGTGCATTTTGACAAGTTTATCTTGGTAACCCTTGCAACAATGAAGATAGAGAACATTTTTGTTACACCAATCAAATTCCCTGAGGCTTTCCCAGATCATTTCCCCACTTTAGCCCCAAGCAAATGCAACTGGCTCTGCTTTCTGTCACTATAGACTGTTTGTCTTTCTAGAAATTCATACAGATGGAATTCCCCACAGTATGTGCACTTTTGTAGCTGACTTTTTTTTAACAGAGTATAATATTTTTGATATTCCTTTGTGTGGTTGTCTGTATCAGCAGTCCATTTCTTTTTATTGCTGAGAAGTATTCCATTGCATAACTATAGCAACGTTTAGTCCTTTGCCTCTTGAAAGACATTTGGATTAGTTTCAGTTTTTCACTATTGCAAATAGACATCATTTATGAATAAGTGTTTGTTGTTCTGGGCATATATATTGACCATACAAATCTTTTGAGAGCATGAAGATTTGACTACTGTGAACAAAGGTCGTACATAGGAAAGTTTTTGTGTGGTCATATTTTTTTTTATTCCTCTGGTATATGTATAGGAGTCACTGGATCAGAAGTTAAATACATTTAAAGTTTATAAAAAATTATCAAGCCTTTTCCCAATGTGGTCAGGTATTATTCTGAGTATTATTGGATGAGATTAAAATTTGAACTAGCAAACTGAGTAAAACAGATCCTCAGCCAATCAGAAAGCCTGAGTGGAACTAAGAAGCCATTCTGAGGCCAAGTAGGAAGGCATTCCTCCTACCTAACTACCTGAGTTGGGAATTAGGGCTTTTCCACCTGTGGGTTCAAACTAAAGCATTGATTCTTCCAGGATCTTGAGTGTGCTGGCTTTATGATTAGAAATTAAAATAATCAGCAATCCCTGGTTGCAGATCTTGGGATTTCTTAATCTTCATAATGAGCCATTTTGTTAGACTAAATATATGATATATATGTGTGTATATATATATATGTATGTATGATGGGTCATACACAGATAATATGCTCCTACACTCCTCTAGAGAACCCTGAATAATGTAGCCATTCTCATATTTGTGTTTTAGTATCACATTATGTTTTTATTTTGCATTTCCCTAACAAAGATGTTAAGCATCTTTCCATGAACTTTTTGACTATCTTATACCTCTTTTTTGCTAAGGATCTGTTCAAATTATTTGCAAATTGTTTTTCATGTTTTGTTGATATGCAAAAGTTCTTTATTACTCATTTTTCTGCATATGTAAGATGTATGTTTACTAAATATTTTCTTCCTTAATATGGCAAAAATCCATTTTGTTTTGATAGTGTATTGGAAGAGCAGGAAATTTTAATTTGCCAAGTCCAATTTATCAATTTTTTTCTTTGACTTTGAAATCTTAGTGTTCCAGTTTAGAAATATTAGATTGTTAGATTGGAAAGATTTTTCTGTATTTTTTGGGTAAAATTAAAAATGTGTGTTTTATACTAATGTCTGGTTAATTTCAAGTTAATTTTTATATTCAGTATGAGAAAATAGGTATTTTATTATTTTTCCAAATAGATATCTAATTGTTAGCCACATTTATTGAAAAATACTTCTTTGTGAAGTACCTTAGCATCTTTGTGAAAAATAAATTTACCATACTTAAGTCTGTTCCGTTAATTTATATTTCTAGTCATAAAATCATCACATTGTCTGTGTTACTAGAGTTTCACAGTAACTTCCAGTGCCTTGGAATGCAATTGATCTTTGTATAAAGCTTCTATTTTGTGAACTTACTAAACGCAGTGTTTTTAGTTATATTAGCTTTGTGTAGAGTTATTAAGATTTTAACATATAATGTCATTTTCAGTTTTGTTAGCTGTGTCTCATGTCTTTTGAAGCTCTGATAATGGATACAGATATATTTAGGATTGTTACAACTTCTTGATGAATTGTGCCTGTTATAATTATAAAATACCCTGACATTTACTTTGTCTGATTTTAGTATAGCTCCTCTTGCTTTCTCATGCTTAGTTTTATGTGATATAGCTCTTTCATTTATTTTTATCATATCTCTATCTTTTTATTAATATAGTTTCCACATAGACAGCATATAGGTGCATTTTGCTTTTATAATTTTTCAAATTGGTATATTTAGACAATTTCATTTAGATAGGAATTAGAAGTGTGGTTGGATTTAGGTATGTCATTCTCATATTGTTTTATCTTTACTTTATTCTCCTTCCTTTTAAAAACTTCTTTTAGAATAAATGATTATTTCATTTAGGATTCTTTTTCATTAATACTATGGGCTTAAGTATACCTCTGTATTTTGTAAATGTTAATTCCAACAGCTCTTGCTGTAGATTTTCTTTAGAAAGATATTTATGTAGCAAACATAAAAGATAGAGATAGTAATTCTTCTGAAGCAGAGGACTGGTTTGTTTGCAATTTAGTATAATTAAGATACCATCTCACTCCAGAGCAAGCATTGGGCATGTTTGTTTACATCCATTAAATAGGATCCTGGCTTCCTAATCTCAGCTGTGATGCAAACCTATTGTACCTACAGCTTCCACCTAAATCTACCTCTGTTATTGCCCTGAGACTTGGCAAATAATGCAAATCACTCTTGCAGCAGTAAAAAAAATTTCTTAGACCCTAATCTAGGAGTTCCTTGTCTTCTGCCAATGTCCTTGTAATAATAGCAGTTAATTATTGGTTTGCCAGGAGGGTAAAATCTGAGACTCTTCCCAGTTTTTTTTAATTATTATAGAATTTTTAAATTAAGATAACAAAACTGGACAACAATGTAAAAATAAATAAATTTAATTATATAAAAAAGATAACATTGACAACACTATATATGTGGTATTTTATACCTGGAGATATAGGAGCCTATAATTCTTCCCAATTCTTGAAAAGTTCTCAAATCCACTTTGTGATTTATCATCCATCTATGAAGTACATCCAGGGGAATGGAAAGGACCAAAGAAAACAGAGCCTGGATGTCTGTAGCTACCTGTAATGTAACCTTTACTTGATTACAACCTTATGTATAAATCCTCCATGGAGTTTCGTGTCCTTTAAATTATCCAAACTGTGTCTTTATCACAGTGCAGATTTAGGTTTTCAAATCCTAGTAAGTAAGCATGCATGCTAACCTTAACACAAATCAAACAGAAGGTGCTAGAAGGTTCAGGATAAAGCTGTACTCTGGTATCTTGAATGCTAATTTGTTAAGCTTATAATTTAGCAAGAGTAGGTTTAAATTGTGATTGAAATTCCTAAATATTGTAATTTTTGCTGAGTTTGCTGGTTTGCTGATATAAATTAAGAGTTTATTAAAAGCTCTTGATTATCAGACATTCTATAATCAATCAATTAAGCCACTATGATTGACTATATAGAGAAAAGGAATAATTATTAGCATTGAGACTCTAAGTGCAAAATAGATGACTTTACTTTAGGGGAATTGACTTTTAAACAGAGTTAGGGTGCAACAGAAAGAAGAAGAGAAGTGGATGAGTTGGATTGTTGGTGAATGTGTAGATTTGGCATTGGAATAGTTGGGAACTTCTCCAGCACCTGCGATTTTTTCTACTGTCTTCCAGGTAAAATACATAAAATAGATTATGGGAATCGAGGCTTGAGAATAACTGAAAAAGTGTGTGGAGAATGTGTAAGAGGACTAAAGAGAAAAATCCATGAGATAGAAAAGTGCCTGGATCCTTTTTGATGTCCGGATATCACACTAGCTTTACCTCTCAGTCTCACTCTATAAATGGCAGGTCTGCTTCAACAATAGAGGAATTTTCGGCAGGTTTCAGAGGAAGGAGACCAATTGTTATTGAAATGTATGGCTTGGTCTCCAAAACATGTCACATAGCGAAATATAAACAAGGTAGCTACTATATGTGGAAAGTGCTGGATAAGGAAAGACTGGTAATTATAAATGTGATTGAATGTGAAAAGCCAGTAGCAAAATGGCTGGAGAAGAATTCTGAGAGTTAGACTGTATGTTCAATGTTCATTTTCATCCTAGTCAGGTGAGAGTGAAAATGATAGATATTAATGGAGTTTTGAAGGGAGAAGAGGCAGAATTCATTGAAAGGGGAGCTCCTTCATAGGATGGCTTAGTATTCCAGTTGGCCAAATGTGATATACATGTGAGATTGTGAGGATCAGGGTGAAGCAGGAGAACATTCAAGTCTAAGAAACACATTGTGTTTAGAAGTCGTGATAGAAGTGGAGGACTCGTCTGCATTTCTTCACCACTACAGTTTGCCTGGGTCTTCATCCGCTGGGGAGCACTGGCCCCATAGGCCCATACCTGCCCATGCTGGTGCTTAGCTGTGGCTCCACAAGGACTAGTGAGTGACAAGACAGAAGCACGTTGGTGGAGATACATTTTGATTTTTAGCATTACTTAGGCTGGTGACTACATCGCTCAGCTTTCAACTTTCCTCCTGCTTTCCATTTTTCCAGATTCTCCCACAATTGTATAAGATTTGATTTTACCATTATTCCTTGCCCCATAACTCATGGAGAGTCTACTTCAATAAATGAACCTGACCAGTGCTTGGTTTTTGAAAAGCTAATCTTTTATTTAAAAAATGCATGCTCTGTTGAAGCCAGACTTGTTTAATTCTTAGTGGAAATAAGCAAGAATTCTGTAAAAAGCAGTAAACACATTTTGATGTATTTGTCATATAGAAAGTACGTCATTTTCCACTATATTATTGAACCAGATTTTTGTGTAATTATTGAAGGAAAGAGTATCATAAAGAGTAGTCATTAAAGGAACACAGCATTTACAATCCAACAAAATGCATTTTTTATGTACTTATCATGTATGACATAAATGTTCTTTGGAATGATGTGATCTTATCTTTAAAATAAGCACATTTTTTAAAGCATAGAAGCAGTTTGCCAGAAACATAAAATTAGAGTACATCAAGTAATATTTATTTAATATTGACCTTATCAAAATGGGATACTACAGTTTTTTTTTTTAAACACTTTCATAAGGAACTTTAGTGCATCAAGCTTATGCTGTTTTAATGATACTGTTAAGCTTGGAAAAAGAAGTATTTGTATCCAAGTTTTCCTTTAAAATGTTTATTTTAAATCCTTGGAAAGTCTATAGCAAGCATTCCACTTACAGGGAAATGTAACAAAAGGTCTTCTATTCAGGCTCAAAAAGATGCATCCTATTATTTGTATCTTGGCTTCATTGCAAGTTTCATTCAGTCAGTGTAGATATGCTAGTTTATAAATGCTCTACCATACTCATGAAATGAATGTCCACCACAAAATAACATCCAGAAAAGGAACAAAATTACCATAAACAAATGTCATTAAAATAATTAGCCTACCTTTAATGCATATTAGCCAACTCCCAATGTAGGTTGAGTCCTGTACCTTTTCATTTGTCATGAAGAACAGCAAGACATCGATCAATTGTTAATGCCTTTAGCTACAGGTATTTCTTAAATGCTTAGATCATCCTCAATCTCCAGGGAATTTTTTAAAGATTTACTTATGTATACAAGAACTGGGGTACAGGCCAGAGGTGTGGGGGTGTGAGAGGATTCACTGGAGACAGAGCGGGGAACAGAACAGGCAGACTGACTGAAATCCACTGCTGAGGGGAGCAGCAGGGAGACAGGAGAGGTCTGCTATACTGTGTGGGTCCCCTTCCTGGCTGGGGATTGAACTCATGCTGCAGTGGCTGTGGATGCTTCATAGTGTGGTGCTTAAACCCTTACGCCACCAGGGATGGCCCTCCCGAGAATTTTTAATACATTGTCTTACAAAGAGCATTTCTTATATCCCAAACATATGTTGTCATCACAGACCACTGCCTGTAACGGGCCTTATGGACTGATGGGGATATTGAAACTGCCTATAAATATGGGCTGTTCAGAAACATTCCGCTGAAGGTCATGCCTGAAAGTTTCTGTGATGTCAGGGCTTTGCTGTACTGTGTGACATGCTAACACAATACCAACTTATACACTGATTTTTAATATGACTCTTCATTTTCTCCTCTTCTCCTGGCATCTACTTCTTATTTCAATAAATGTTTAGGTAATGTCTTTACTGTGTTAGGGTTGGTTTTATTAAAGGTGAATAAAATATGGACATTGGCGTCTAAGGACTCATGGTTGAAGTACATGTTTAAATAAAATTATTCCAGAGAGAGGCATTTCAATAGGTCATAAATCTAAGATGTGTTAAGAGCGCTATTAAAATACATAGAGCTTACAGTGTTATTAGAGAGGAAACAGTAATTTCTTTTTTTGGAAGCCTGAGGAGCTTCAAGTAAAAGGTAATGACGCCTCTGTCTGAAGGGTTGTGTGCCTGTGGTGTGTTTGTGGGTTTGAATCTCGGCAAGGAGGCGAGTGGATGAGGGCAGTCTAGGTAGAGAAGGCTTGTGATGCAAGATACAGAAGTGTTTTACTTAAGCAAAACTTTTTATTCTCAAAAAATGACATTGAAGTGACTTTGAAAGACTCTCATAATACTCAGTAAACAGCTGTTGGGCTCTAATAGATGCTAGGAATTGTTAAGAACACTTGTTGGCTTGTTCACGTCAATCAACCTAACAGACAACGATGCTATTCCTCATGATGCCTGATCTCCAGCCAGAGAGATAGTAAACAACACTAAACCCAATACAGTTTAATTCTGTAGTAGGTTGGAAAGTGATATATGCTATGGTAAATAGGAAAATCAAAGTGGTATAAAGGGCACCCAGTATAAGAGAGGATGGGAATAAACCAATATTAATTGGGATAGGTACACTTGATCATGGGATTGGAAAAATGGAGGTATAGGGGGAGTATGGTAAAGGGAAGAGTAAGGCAGCCGATGTGGTGGGTCCAGAAGGAATATCAGACAGAAGTGGAAGAGGATAGGGAGGAGGTGAGGAGAGAGGATGGGTTGGTTGGCCAGGTGGAGGGTTGATTATACAGGGCCTTTTAGGCCTCTTTGGAGGTAATTAGGATTTCATTTTTAAGTAAAATTAGAAATGAAATTGGTGGTTTTGAGCAAGTAGTGACATTATAGACACTTGTGCAAGGGTTATTCAGCTGTGTTGTGAATAGAATGAGAGAAGGAGCTGGAAGATGGGAGAACTGCGAGGAGCTCACTGTAGTCATTGTGAGAGGCCTACATCTTGAACTGGGGGCCTAGCTTGGAGATGCTGAGACAATGTGGATGTAGGTGATTAAGAATAGAAACTATGGGGCCTCCCTGGTGGCGCAGTGGGTTGAGCGCTGCATGGTGAAGCATCCACTGCACAGCAGCACGTGTTCGATCCCGGCCAGGGAGGGGACTCACAGGGCGCAGCAGACCTCTCCTGCCTCACCCGCTGCTCCCTCAGCAGTGTGTTTCAGTAGATCTGCCTGTTCTGCTCCCCGCTCTGTCTCTGGTGAATCCTCTCATCTCCTGTGCCTCTGGCCTGTACCCCAGCCCTTGTATACATAGATAAATCAATCTTAAAAGATATTCTGCCATAGTAAAAAAAAAAAAAGAAACTGAGTAAAAAATGTGAGGTGTGAGTTTTGTATGTGTTGACCTTGTGACAGCTGTCAGATAACCAGTTATGAGTAGTTTTGTTTCCCTTTGATGACTTGAAGAGTTAGTGATAAATATTTGGGAAGGATCACAGTGTGTTTAGCAACAGTTAAAACTGTGGGGAGTTCAGGAATCCTTCCACTGGTACATTGTAATACTCTACCCAATCAAAATTTCCTCAGGTTCTGCTTTGCTCTGTCCTCAGCTTTGGCAACTACCTGTTGTTTGAGAAGGAAAATCGCCTTCATGTATCATAAAATTTTCTTTTTGATCTGATCAAACTCGGTTCCTGCTTGATCTCCCTTTATATGCCTTATTTAGTCTATTTTGATGAAATATGATTTACTCTGCACTCATCCCTGTAATGCTCTGCATGCTGTTTTCTTTGGTCTGACACTCTGGCATCCTTCTCCATTAAAGTGCATGTTCTTTTTCCTTAAACTCATGGTGCGTTTTTTACTAACATTTTATTTATGTCAATTGTGTTCTGAAAATATTTCTAAAAAAGATCTGAAAATATAATTAAGATCATTTGAAATATAAAACAGGTTAATTTGTCTTTTTGAAGTAAGGTTTTAAAACTTTCCTTAATAAATACAGTTAAACCACAAATCACATTGGATTGTGGCATTAAGTCCCCACCTTCATATAAATCTAAGAGGTGGATTATTGGGCTTAATTAACTCTTCTCTGTTTACAGGTATCCTGTAAAGCACTGTCTCTCTTAAGCAGTAGACATCTGTCATGTGATTATATCTGGGAAATTTCAAATCATGCTTTATTAATTGCGGTTTGGAGAGTACTCAGCAAAACCTACCCAAACAAAGGAAAAGTCGATACCTTTGATGTTGGACAACATCAAAT
Organism: Galemys pyrenaicus; assembly: GCA_019455555.1. Taxonomy (NCBI): domain Eukaryota; kingdom Metazoa; phylum Chordata; class Mammalia; order Eulipotyphla; family Talpidae; genus Galemys; species Galemys pyrenaicus. The sequence continues at coordinate 5,676,913 of JAGFMF010012288.1, read as the reverse complement.
CTATTTTCAATTAATTGATGACTCGGTCATTCAAGCAAATTGAGGAAGAAATGAAGCATTCCCTATTCAGACAGTAGTAAAAGACTAGAGGAGATATTTTCTTTCAGGAAATCCTATTAAATGGGCATCATAGTGTGACAGTTAGAATCTAACCTCAGCTAAGGTGGCTTACTGACTGGTTACTGATAATTCACCTGAAAAAGCAGAATCATTGACTGCCCCAAGCTTTTCACAGTTCAACCTTTGGATAGTAATAGAAATGGAGTCTTTCAATGATTCCCTCCCACTATTCTGATTTTATAAAATATTGAACTCCCAAATTCAATTAGATCTTAATTATATATATATATATAAATATTTATAAAAAGCAATGTTTGCATATGAATAAGTTCACAGAACGTGAGAGGCAAATGCTACTTAATGAAAGTTAGCTATGAAAATACTATTGTGCGTGTTAATGGGTATAATGTGGAATGATTAAAGTCTTTATACTGCCTATTTTTTTTGTCTCCTCCTAAAAGTAGAGGAGGAGTAGGGACTACTAAGACAGTAGGGACTTTCTTGCTTGTACCAATATGACATCCCCAACACCATAGAAAACTGCTTGTCACAATACAGGTGCTCATTAAGTATTGGCTTAGAAAAGAATGAATGAATGAGTGAAATGTTGCTACATGATTAATATTAGGAAAAAATAGCTATATACTTTGTTTTCTATTTAACTGAAATTTAATTCTTCATGAAGACATTTCTAAAATTCACCTGAACTTATTTTGTGACTTTCATCTGGAACCTTCAGTATTTTCTAAATGTCTGTTCTATATTCCTGTGAAATGAGAACACGTATCACCCTGCGGAAAAAGAGAGAAAATGCCTTTGCAAGGTCACACACGCCCAAGTTACATTTACCTGATTTAGAAGGAAGTGTCTGTTCTTAGTCATTGCTCATTCAAAACTCACTGTGCTGGAGAATGAAAATAAAATTCTTAGGGCAGTTCTCAGTTTTATTCTTCAATCTTTTGTCTTTTGTGACCTACTGATTTTACCATGTCTCTGAGAAATTCTTTCCAACCAGATACCTCCAGTTTTAAAAACATAATTTTATATAATCAAAATACACTAAACTGTACATATTGAAAATATACAGGGTGTACATACATATACATAGGTATAACATGTGTACATATTCACACATATTTATTACTGAAATCACCATCAAAACTACAAATCATTCCATCATTCCCCAAATTCTCCTCATGTCTTCATGCTTATAACTTATACCATTCCTCCCACTATCCCCATTCTCAAGCATCTTTATTACTATAAATCATTATGCACTGTAATATTTTCTAAAAATGGAAGAATAAAATGTTAATTCTTAATCTTTACCTGGCCAATTTAATAAACAGTGATTTTGAGATTCACTCTTAGTCCATGTATTTATAGTTCATTCTTTATATTGAAGAAGATTATGTTATTTTTGTGGATACACTGTACAATACTTTTAATTATTTGTTTACTACTGGGTAGTGAAGTCGGTTCCAATTACTGGCAATTACTAATGATGTCCTTATAAACATCCACATTCAAGTTTCTGGGTGAACATACGATTTGTGTAAATCTGAAGAAATGTATGGGTTATATGCTGGGAAAATTTGCAATGTTTAAGAAATTACCCAGTTATTTTTCAAATTTGGTGTATCACCTTCCCTCTCCACCAGCATTGCATGGAGGTCTGGGTTCCATTATGTCCTTGCCAGTATTTTTATGGCTAGTTATTAAATTTTATCCTATCAATTACATGTGGCAACATTTCATCAATTATTAGTTTGCACTTCCCTGATAACTAAGGAGGTTGAACTTCTTTTACAGATACTTATTGGCCATTTATCTATCTTCTTTTGTTATATATCTGTTCAGATATTTTACCTATTTTCTTACTGAGTGACTTGTCTTCTTATAATTAATAATAACAGTTCATTTATATATACTGCATTAAAGTCTTTGTCTGATATATGTGTTGTGGATATTTTCTCCCAGCTCTTGACATGTCTTTTCATTTTCTTAATGAAGTATTTTGAAGAATAAAATAGGTTTTACTTTTGATGAATTACATTTTGTCAACTTCTTTTAAGATTAGAACATTTTATGTCCTATTAAAGGTTTTTCCTATGCAGAGGTTTTTCTCCTACATTTTCTTTTAGAGACTATATAGCTTTGGGTCCTAAATTTGGTTCAATAATTCATTATGACTTACCATCTTTGTATAGGATATATGGGAATGGCTGCCGTTAATTTGTCTTCATAGAGATATCAGATAATATATCACTTTTTGTTGCAAAAACTCTGCATTAAATTTTAGGGCATCTTTGATAGAAATGAATTGACAAAACATATTTCACTATCCCTACATTTTCTATTCCATTCTATGTCTTTCTTATTTTTTTATTTGCAAACATAAAACTCTACTGATTATTGTAGCCTAAAACTCTACATATTTCACTATCCCTACACTTTCTATTCCATTCTATGTCTTTCTTATTTTTTTATTTGCAAACATAAAACTCTACTGATTATTGTAGCCTAAAATAGGCTAAAAATGTTAATTACATCAAGTCAGACAGTTTTCAGTTTATGCCAGCCATTGCTTTTTTTTTTTTTTTTAAATTTAGGAATCTCAGAGAATAGACAATATGGAATTTCTTATATATCTTTGTTATTTAAGCTGTTATTAATGAGATGTTATCATAATGAGATGTGTCCTTTTATCTCTTGTCCTTTTATTTCATGTCCTTTGTATTTCCATGTACATTTTAGAATCAGTTTATTAAATTCAGGTATTTGTTATGGCATTTTATAAAACTAATACAAATACTATGAGAAATGATTAGAAAAAGAATAGCCTTTTCAGTAAATGGTGCCATGATAGCTGGGTGTCCTTTGCAAAAGTATTAATTTGACCCTACACATACAGATTAATGTAAAATAAACATACAATCTCTTACAAGTTTTGTCTTTAAAACTTTAATACTAAATTCTTAGCTAAAGAGCTAAATCTTTAAAACTCTCACAGGTAAAAATAAATCTTAATGACCTTAGAATAAGAAATGGATTCTTAGAAATGACACAAAAAGCATGAACAATAAAAGCAAGAAAAGATAAATTGGAATACAAAAAATAAAACTTTAAAACTGAAAATAATTGTAACAAGAAAGTGAAAATACAAGTCACAGAATGGGAAAAACTATTTGTAAATTTAGTAAGGGACTTGTGTCAACAATATACAAACATGTACAATAGTAACAAAAAGAAAATGCAACTTAAAAAAAATGATTTGAGTAGATACTTCTTTAAAAGTATATACATGACCACTAAGTATTGGCAATATGCTCAATACTTTTAGTTGTTAGAGAAATGAAATCAAGACTCACTTAGATACCACTTCACACCCACTAGGGGGACTATAATGAAAAAAGACAGATAATAACAAGCGTTCACGAGACTGGGAAGAATTGCAATTCTCGTACATTGCTGGGGAGAAGGCCCAGTCATATTGTAAACAGTCGAGCAGTTCTTCAGTGTTAACCATACGATTTCCATATGGCTCAGCTAATTCCCCTCTGAAGTCAAGAGAAATGAAAACATATGTTTATACAAACACATGTACATGAATATTCATAACAATGTTAATCACAATAGCCAAAAAATAAAAACAAACCCAAATGTAAATCAGCCAGTCAATAAAATTTTATCATTGTATAACTAGGATTAAAGTACTGATACATGGGTAGACTTTGAAGTATTATGTCATGTAAAATAAATGAGGCACAAATAAGCACATATTGTTTGATCCCATGTACATTGAATGTACACGATTCAGCAAGTATATGGATATAGAAAGTAAATCAGTAGTTTTCTTAGAATTGTGAAGTAACTTTTAGTAAAGGGTTTCTTTTATAGGGTCATGAACCAGTTATAAACTTAGAGTGATATGGCAGCAACACTGAACTATGCCAAGACCCATTTAGTTGTAGATGCTAAATAGATGAATTGTATGATATGCAAATTATATCGCAATACAGATGCTAAAAATGTCAATTACATCAAGTCAGACAGTGTTTTCAGTTTATGCCAGCCGTTGCTTTTTTTTTTTTTTAATTTAGGAATCTCTGAGAATAGAAATTATGGCATTTCCTATTCATCTTCATGTTATTTAAACTGTTATTAAGTACATCCATCATAATGAGATGTGTCCTTTTATCTCTGGTAATAATCTTGTCTTGAGTTCTGTTTTAGTGTAAATCACTATTTTGTTTCTTTATACTATTAGATTCTTTCAGACCATCATTGATTGTATATCTAAAACTTGACTCTTTTAAGGAAACTATTTTGATGTTTTTCTTTTTTATCCATGCTGTCAATATCTGCTTTTATTATCACACTTAAACCATTAACATTTAATGTAACTCTGGCATAGATAGATTAGGTCTACCATCTTATTCTTTGTATTTGCTCTTCTATCTTTCCTTCACTGCCCTCTTCTGAATTATTTGAACTTTTTAGTCTTTTAAAAATAGGTACTATCCTTATGATCATATAACTGCATTTTTAAAATTATTTGTTTAGGGATTACAAGATGCCTTCCTCCCCTTTCACAGTTTACTTAGAGTCAATATTACAGTATATATGACTTCATATAAAACATATAATCCTTGCAATTATTTTTTTGTGGCTTTTTTTTATTAAAATATTTTAAAATTTACGTATACTTGCCATTAATTGTAATCCCCATGTATTCCCCATCACCATCTCACCAGTGCACCATCACCTC
>JAGFMF010012288.1:5633846-5671754 GCA_019455555.1 Galemys pyrenaicus | reverse complement strand
CCCGATCCACTCATCTGTTTTTGGGCATTTAGGTTGTTTCCAGGTCTTACCTATTGTAAAGAGTGCTGCTATAAACATAGGGGTGCAGGTATTCTTTTATATAGGCAATTGCACCTATTCTTTCCTGGGGACCTGTATGTCATTGTTATCATATGTATCTCATTTATATACATTTAAATACCTAGTAGCCAATGTTGTAATTTTTAATTGATAACAGACCTACCTATATAAAAGCTTAAGAAGCAACTCAGTCTTTTAAATTGAAGCAATTATCATTTCTGTTGCTTTTGTTTTATTCTTGAAGACTCAGTTTGTCTCTGGTATTGCATTTCTGTCTACAGAATTTTAGCATTTCTGGTAAAGCAGGGTTTCTGGCACAAATTCTTGTTTTTATTTATCTGAGAATATTTTTATTTCACCTTTAGACAAGTATAGTTTTTGGCTGACAGATTTTTTTCCATCATAGTTTAAAGATTTCCACTGCTTTTTGACCTCCAGGGCAATTGATAAGACATCTGTGGTCCATATTTGCTGTGTCTTTTCCCTTCTAATGCTTTCTAGATGCTTTTCTTTATTTGTGTTTGGGTGCTTTGATTATGGTAAGTCTAGATGTAGGTATTTTCAATCTGTTGTTGTTTGATGTTTGCTGAATTTTCCAAATCTGTCAATTTATTTCCTTCAACATATTTTAATGACTTCAGCTCTTGTTACTTCAGATAATCTTCCTGCCCCAATGGTTTCCTCCTTTCTTTCTGGGACTCCAGTGACACACATCTGATATTTTGATGTGTGTCCTACAGGCATCTAAAGCTCTGTTCATATTTTTCAATCTTTTTCTATCCATTTCATTGGAAAATTTGCATTTATCTTCGTTTATTGACTATGATTTGTCATCATCTATTTTTTCCACAATCCCGTGAGTGACTTTTAAATTTCAATGAATTTTGAAATTTTCTCAGATTGCATTTTTTTTTAAGTTTCTACAGATTTTTACTTGGTTGATTTTAATATTTGTTTCTGAGAATTGCTGTCTCCTATTCTTTTGAAGCTGACTATATGTATAAGTCCCCAGGTAAAACACAACTTTAACTCCTGCTTATAGCTTTTGTGGGTTGATTCCAATCCCTAAGCCATCTGGATTTAGGCATCATTTCATTGTGTTTACCTGAAAAGTAATCACATTCTTTTGACTTGTGTGTGTGAAATGATTTTAGATTGAATCTCTGATCTTGAATGCTGTGCTAAATGGACTCTGGTGTTTATTTTGCTTATTTGGAAAATATTAGTGATAGTTTCAATAATTTATGATTATTGTTTGTAAACAACCATTCCACTTTGATTCAGATTGTGAGTTCTCTCTTCACTTTTGCATGGTCATGGAAGTTCAATTCCCAAAGCCTTTGCTCTTCTCATTTACCTTTGTATTGCACTTGCACAACTGATTTTGTTACAGGGCAGGGAGAGGAACACCTCAGAACCCCCAAGCCTGCCCTCTTTGAATGGGTTTTGCCATCTGCCGCATTAAGACAAACATATAAAACCTTTAATGGAAAGGAATTTTAATACACCTAGGGTACAATAAAGAAAGAACAAAGAATATAGTTACTAAGTTAAGCATCCAAAGTTACCCATCTCCTTGAGAGTAAAAGTCCAGCCAAATAGGATTGGCCCAAAGCAAGGCCCAAAAACCTGCCACACATCTAAAGGACTTTTCAGTAGAGACCCATAAAAAAGGGTCAGAAAGAATCAGACAAATCTGGGAGGAAAAGAGCAAAATCAAAATCAAGAAAAAAAGCTGCCATTGCTAACCTCCCCACGGGTCTCTCACCCACATCTGTTCCAACCAGTCCAAAAAAATTAATAAAATATTTACAAATCTATATCCCTCTCTTCCCCTTGTGTTATTCACTACACTATTTCTCCTTCCCTTGTAAATAAAACCCTTTATTAACCTTTGTTGTGTGTGCCTGCAGTTAAAGCATTATAAGTGCCATTCAAGCGCGCGAGTAAAAACCCAGTCAAACAAACCCATTTTATATTAAAATTGCCATATAACAATTTGAGAACTTGAGACTTGGGTAATTTATACACCAGATTATTGAATCCCATTCTTTCACTCAGCCTCCTTGAGGATGCTCCCATTTTTCTCTATCTGCATGCATTTCTTTTCCTGTTCCCAGAGAAAGAAGCAAACTTGAGAGAGGGAAGAATGGAAAGCCTGTTCCATGCACCTGGTCATCTAAATTTCAACTTTCCCTATTCACTTGTTTTGCTAACTCTTCAGACTGCATTAAGTTGTTGATTTTTTTGTATTTTGTTTAGAGTTTTGATTTAAATACACTGCTCCCCTCAGCAGTGCATTTCAGTAGATCTGTCTGTTCTGCTCCCCACTCTGTCTCTGGTGAATCCTCTCACCCCTGGTGCCGCTGGCCTGTACCCCAGCTCTTGTATACATAAATAAACAAAATCTTAAAAAGAAAAAAGAAGTAGAAAAATAGAAGGAAAGCATGCAGAAAAGTAAAATCTGGAAGGCAGCTATGCTCACCACTATACCACCAACGCTGAAAAGTAAAATCTGTTTCTTTATCTTAGTGAAGGATAAAGAGATTCTCAAACACCTATAACACATCTCAGTCTCTGTTCTTTGAAGGGCCAAAGAATTTAATTCCTTCCCTTCTTCTAATGAAGGCCCGTTTTCTTTTTTTGGCTGCTAAAATGGTTCTGTGTTCCTTATAAACCTTCTGGGGTCCCCCAGCAGATTCATTATGAAATAATCATAATGATGCCCCACTTGTTTTTTTGTTCTTCCAAATAATGCTGACAAGCAATACCTGAAAGTTTTCCCAATTTTATGAAACAGAAGGCACAGACTGTAGTGAACTGATCCTTTATATTATAACCAGAAATTCCATATCTATAATATGTTGAAATTACTCTTTGGATGTCGTTGCTATTTTGGTGTTCACACCTATTTCATGGTCTTAAAAATATATTACAATATATGACATATTACAAAAACTATTACACTATATTAAATATTTGGATGGGTTCTTTGAATATTTCAAAGTAAATTTCTGGCAGAGGTTTAGCGACTCTGAGCTGGGATCTTTTTGTCACTCTGAGTATGAGGTATACACAATAAACTTTGTCTTTAGAATTTGTTGTGAATTAAACTCTGCCTTCACATTTGTGCTAGCTAGTATAGATTATCTTCCTCAATAGGCAATTTATGAGCAACACTCCCCTCTTCCTTCTCTCTTCTTTTATTTTCAACTTTTTTTTTCCTGGCATTAATCACACTGCCTCAAAGCAAGTGACAAAAAATATCTTTCTAGATTTCTGGATAATGTACATGGCAAAAAGTAGGTTGATTCCATGTAGGAAACTTCTAACCAGACACTGTTTCAAGCAGAAAATAGATTTTTTTCTTTAGGAACATGAGTTTTATGTTCAGAAAATGAGTATTTTTTTTTAGAAGAGGAAATCTACAGATGCTAATATTTGATAACTTTTACAATTCACGGTAACATATATAATTTTCCTATTTGGCATGGAAATTTAAGGCAGTAACTTATCAGGGATACATGGACCATATTTGATGTATTTTATATGTGACATACATTAAATTAAAAAGGGATTTGTTGATACTTTCTCTAGGCTCAGCTTAATGATTAATGGCTAATACACTAAGATAGTAACAAGATAGTTTTAAGGAATATTCAATGCTATATGCCAGTAATTGCTTCAGAAGATAAACTTTTTTGCTAATGTACAACTTTACTTTTGCCACATTTTGAAAAATAGGAAAATGAACCCAATGCAAAAAGGTAAGGCAATTAAGATAAGGACATTCATTCTAAAGGAGATTAAGAAAAAAAGCTACAGTCTTTTTAATTAATGGCAGTTATTGCAGATCAGTGACCTATTGTCTATGGACAAGGGGTCACAGAAGGTACCTGGTGAGCTACAGTCCAAGAAAGCAGAGGTGATGATAATGTTACTATTTATGCCATTATAATTAGATATTAGCCAGTCAGTTCTTCGTCCTTAAAGCTCATTTATAACAGGAAAGGTACAGAGTGGACTCTGCATTAAAAAAGTTTTTACAAAGAATTTTAAGTGTTCTGCATTCATTTCCCATTTATGGAAGAACAAATTTAGGGATTAAAATGATGTTTAAGTTGGAAATTTAGAAGACAGTATTGATGGTAATAAAAAGAAAGAGTTCACTAGCAAACACATTTCAGTTCGTATTTTTTAACTTAGAGAAAAAAAAGTAGGTTTCCCTGAGCTGCAAGGGGTTGAGTGCCACACTGTGGGGCTTCCACAGTCACTGCAGCTTGAGTTAGATCTGCCCCCACCCCCCGCCCCGCCGCAAGGGAGGGGACCCACATGGCACAGCAGACCTCTCCTGCCTTCCTGGCTGCTCCCCTCAGCAGTGCATTTCAGTAGATCTGTCTGTTCTGCTCCCCACTCTGTCTCTGGTGAATCCTCTCACCCCTGGTGCCGCTGGCCTGTACCCCAGCTCTTGTATACATAAATAAACAAAATCTTAAAAAGAAAAAAGAAGTAGAAAAATAGAAGGAAAGCATGCAGAAAAGTAAAATCTGTTTCTTTATCTTAGTGAAGGATAAAGAGATTCTCAAACACCTATAACACATCTCAGTCTCTGTTCTTTGAAGGGCCAAAGAATTTAATTCCTTCCCTTCTTCTAATGAAGGCCCGTTTTCTTTTTTTGGCTGCTAAAATGGTTCTGTGTTCCTTATAAACCTTCTGGGGTCCCCCAGCAGATTCATTATGAAATAATCATAATGATGCCCCACTTGTTTTTTTGTTCTTCCAAATAATGCTGACAAGCAATACCTGAAAGTTTTCCCAATTTTATCCAAATAAATAACATTTTGGTAGTAATTTTCAGAAAGTGAATATAAAAATAATCATTTGAATTTATCTTTTTAAACCCATTTATTAAACATGTAATACTAGTGAGTACAATGCTAAATAATTTATATAGTTATTTGATTTTATATATATATATATACATATATGTAGCTATACATAGCTAAATAGAATTATGACTAAGACTTGAATAACTTTTCCAGTTGTTATTCTCTGATATTTTGCTATTCTAACATTTAATTATTTCATTTATTTTTAAAGATTTATTTTTATTCATACATACAAGAACTGGAGTGTAGAACAGAGGTGTGGAGGAGTCTGGTGAGAGGATTTACCAGAGACAGAGTGGGGAGCAAAACAGGCAGATCTACTGAAATACACTGCTGAGGGGAACAGCCGGGAAGGCAGGAGAGGTGTCCTGCAATATTTTTGGGTTAGCTCCCTGGCCATGGATTGAACTCTTGTTGCAGTGGCTCAGCTTGATAGCACTAAGACTTAACCCCTGTGCCACCAGGGATCCTGAACATTATTTCATTTCTGAGGACCATTCATTTAGCAGTTTATATTATGGCTAATCATTGTGATAAATGATGTTGAGAATCTTTTCATGTTTTATTTGATAGTCAAAATCTTTTGTGAAATATCTGTCAAATCATTTGCCCAATTTTTAAATTAGGTTATTCAAAACCCATATGTATTTTGTATGCAAATCTTTGGGTAGATACTGTGATTTACAATTATCTTCTTCTTTGTTTTTAAAGATTTATTTACTTATGCATACAAGAGCTGGGGTACAGGCCAGAGGCATGGGCGGTGAGAAGATCCACCAGAGACGGAGTAGGGAGCAGAACAGGCAGACTGACTGAAACACACTGCTGAGGGGAGCAGTGGGCGAGGCAGGAGAAGTCTGCTGCACCATGTGGGTCCCCTCCTTCATAGTGTGTTGCTTAACCCACTGTGCCACCAAGGAGGCCCGATTTACAATTCTCTTCTTAGACTGCGGCTCTTCTTCATTTTTTTTTCTCTTCTTCATTTTTTAACCATAACTATTGAATGGCCTACTTTTGACTTAGCTGAAGTCTGATTTAAAAATAGATATTTATGAAGTAACTGATTTTCTGTTTACTTTTTATATCAATCAGCAAGAGAAACAAGTTAAAATCTCCAAATGTATTTGTGGATATTTCTATTTTTCCTTTAAGTTCACAAAAATTTTGTTTCTTGTACTCTGAGGTTTCCATTTTTAGATGAAGACACTTTTAAAACTGTGGTGTGGTAGTGATTGAATGACCCTTTATTCATTTTTAATCCTGGTAATTTTCCTTGCTCTGAAATTATTTGGTAGTAAGATAGCAATTTCCACTTTCTTTTGGTTAGTGTTTACATGATGACATTTTCTCTTTTCACTTTTATTCTACTGTTACAGTAATCCAGAGTTAGATGGCAGTTATTATTCATAAACTATTATAATAGGAGTGAGGAAACCTCAGTCTGAACTCAACCTGACTATAACTATAGCATGGACAAGTGGAGTTTTATGACTAAGTAACTGTCTTGGGGTTAATGGATGGAAAATTGTTAAGAAGCAGCATCAGACATGAGAGGGGTTTCTACCTAAACAAACTTAACAGAATCCTTACTGAAGGCAGACCTTGGAGATCAGAGATCATCTGGGAGGCAGTGAAGGATAAGAAATGTTATCAAAGATTGAGGGTGATCAAATATCAAGGGTAGAATACAGTCAATGGACTGACTTCAAAAGATCTTGCTACAACACATTTTACAGGTCCAATTGGGATGGACACTAAAGCCAAGGACTAAACATTTTATGGGAAACTTACTAGAGTTTGGTCAAAGAGTATTTGTCCTTACCTGTTCGATTATATTGGCAATGATGTCTCTAGACAGCATGTAGTTTGGTCTTTTTAAAAATTTTAATTCAGAGGCTTCCCTGCTGACACAGGGTTAAAGACACAGCACTATCAAGCTATCACTGGCCACTGCAAAATGAAGTTCAACCCCTAGCCAAGGAGCTGACCCACATATGGTGCAGCAGACTCCTCCTGCCTCACCCGCTGCTGCCCTCAACAGTCTATTTCAGTCACTCTGTTCTGTTCCCTTCTCTATCTCTCGTGACTCCTCTCACCACCACCCCCCCCCACACATCTGGCCTACACCCTTGTTCTTTTAGGCATAAATAAATAAAGCTTTAAAATAAATAAATATAAAGTTTAATTAAATCCAACAATCTCTGTATTTAATTGCCATGTTTAGACCATTTATAGTTAATGTAATTGTCATTATAGCTATTATTCTATCATTTGTATTCCATATTTTGTTCCTTTGTTTCCCCTTTATTCCCGCCTTTCAGGGCATTTAAATAATTTGTAATAATATTTTTAATTTATTTACTAGGATTTTTACTATATTTGTGTAAATTTTTAATGGTTGCACCAAGGATTATAATATACATAATTTATCACATTACTTAGAGTTAATATTTTAATATTTTATGTTGCATGTGGAAATCTCAAAACTTTATAATGTTCATTACTTCCTGCTTTTCTATTGTGGTTGTCATATGTCTTGTATATACATTGAAAATGTTAGCAGACAATATAATCTTTACTTTGAGACATCATACATATTTTAAAGAATATAACCAGAAGAATAAAGTCAATCACATTTCTCAAGATAGTTCCCATTTCATTTTCTCTTCCTCTTTAGCTAAATTTTCAAGTTCCTCTGATGTGTAATTTTTCTTCTATCTGAAGAAATTTCTTAACACTTTAAAATAAAGAGTACATGTTTCTAGGAATTTATACATCTCCTGTTATCAAATTATTGCCATAAATTATATTAGTGTCTCATGATTCATTTTATTTCTGTGCTGTCAGTTATAATGCCTCCTCTTTTATTTCAGAGCATCTTTATTTTGTTGTTTGGTATTTATTCTTACTCTAGTTAAAAGTTTATCTGTTTCATTTATCCTTTTGAGAACAAGCTCTGCATTTTGTGGATCTTTTCTATTGCCGTTCTAGATTCTCTTTCATTTCTGCTGTGATTTTTGATAATCGTTCCTTCTGCTACTTCTGGTTTCTTTAGGGATAAGTTTAGGCTTTTTATTTGAAATCTCTACATTTTCTTAATATCTACATTTATCTCTTTAACGTCCCTGTTAAAACTACTTTTGTAGCACCCCATAGATTTTGGTGTGTTATGTTGTCATTTTCATTTCTTTAACGCTATGTGTTTCACTTTTTAGTTCATGGACCCAATACTTGTTCTTTTTAAAGATTTATATAACTTTATTAAACTTAATTTTTTTATGTATTGCTTTTCTGATTTTATTAAATTGTATTTCTGTGTGTCTTTCTAGCTCACTGAGTTTCTGTAAGACAGTCCTTTTAAATACTTTATTTGAAAAATCACAGGTCTCCATGCTTTTGGGTTGGTTATCAAAAGATTATTGTGATCCCTTGGTGATGAAGTGTTTTTTTAAAAAAAATATTTATTTATGAATACTAGAGCTGGGGTACAGGCCAGAGGTGAGGGAGGTAAGAGGATTCACCAGAGAGAGAGTGGGGAGCAGAACAGGTGGATCATGTGAAATCTACTGCTGAGGACAGGTCTGCTGAGGCATATGTGGGTTAGCTCTCTGGCTGTCTATACTCATGGTTTTTACTATTGATTCTATACTCAGAAGTAACTTCTTATGGCTGCCACTCTATGGGTCAGTTAGCCTGAATCTGGACCCAAATCCACTCATTCTTTGATGTATTTAACACAACTCAGCCTGGTTTAATTGCATAAACCCAACTAATTTTCTATTGAATTTTATAAAAATTCTGTTTTTCATGAATATTTTTCAGAAATCCCTTTAATTACATGGGAAGATATAATTTATTAATACATAATTTTGTACTTTAATTTGTCTAGTGATATAAAATAGTTTTATAGAGAAAAAAATCCCCTACTGTAAAAACATATATGAGCATGAGAAATACATAGACACAGGAAGACAAAAAAGTGAATTACAGTGGAATAATTTACACGCTAACTTCTCAGGGAATGAAAAAGAAGGACTAATTATGTGTAATGAAGGAAAGAGGGATGATTAGGAAAGTAGTGATATTTGAATTTCTAATAGTGAATAAAAGGGGCATTAGAAGGACGTTAGAGCCAGGCAACATCTGTTCCCTTAGATTCAATGCTATTCTCTTTGTTATTGTTTTTACTGATAGAAATCATTATTCTTATGGAACCAATTATCCTTTCACATGATGTAAAAAAGTGAACTATTATGATGCTCTCTATATAATATGGGGAAATGACAGATAAATGTTATAATCTTATATTTCACCTTTAAAGTTTATTCGTCCTTAGTTTTCTGAAGGGGCTGTAGTATATTTTTGTCACAAATATACGACATCTCTAGGTGGAAATGTCAGTTAAAAGTATCATTTTAGCATCCTCACAACTACCTGATAATTTAATCTGCTTGGACATTTCTAAGTTTTATACCAAATGAATTTGAAGAAAATAATTGTATTTCACAGCTGTTTCTATTCTAGGACATGTGAATTTATGACTTTTTAGAAGAAGATTCCATATGTTCAAAAATCTTCTAAAATTCTAGCAGAGCCAAATTTATAAATGTATTCCTTTTAGAGTATACTATTTTCAAATTTTCTTTTTACAAAATCAAAGATTTGTTGTTCATTTATCTTTTTAAAACTTGTTGTAACTTAAATATTATCTAACACGTCTTTATAGAGTGATTTTATGTAATGATTATTGCTTAAATTTCTGAGGTCAAGCTTAAAAAACTGTGTGTTAAAGCCTAAATCTGAAGAATTTTTTCAAAAAATCATAGAACTCTTAAAAATAGTCCTCTGATGGTAGAATGAAAATGCAAGAAGGCATTTAAAAACAAAAAGCATAGAACGTTTTCAAAATAGTTCCAGGAGGTTCAATAAATACCTTCACTCTTCAGCCATGAGCTTCCGGTTTCATCCCTTTCTGAGGCAAGTTTTTCAAACAACCCAGCTGTTCTCCAGCTAGCATAAAAATGTGGCCTGGGTTCCAAAGACGAGAGGAGGTCCATTAGAAACGTTTATTGAAATCTTTACCATATGTAATCCTACTCTGTAAGGAAATCCATCTTTTATATCTTCTGGGGTCTCAGACTTCCGTCTTGGTACTGCATGTTTAACTGTGCTAGAATTGTATTGTCTGAAAGAACATTTTTACCACTTTAACAGAGTAGGAACATCTCTGTATTGCTTTTTCTTTCCTCAAATATTTTTATTTTTATATATTTTTTCTGTATTTCTTAAGATAACACTAGCTTACATAATATTTGAACTGCAGATGCTCACTGATTTAGATGAGTAAAATTATATTTTATACTTACATCATTTCCAAGTGGGTATTCATGATGGCGGACAACTTACTGCATGCAGTTATTCTAGAAACCCAAGATTCCTTCATCTGGAAGTGCCCTCGCTCATTGGGGGATTCCCTGGATTGTCCTCTTGTATCAGACCAGTGCCGGAGAATGGACACAAAGAATCACTGGTGAGGAATTTTTAAATGACTAGTTTTCTGGAAGAAATCCACATCAGTTTCTACCACACTTTATTTGCCAGGACTCAGTGACAGGGTCTCAGTAACGAGCTGTGTCCTTAGACAAAAAGGAAATAAAATTCGGTGAGCAGTATCCCAGCTCTTCCACAGCCTCCTTCTGTGTTCTTTCCTTGCTGGTGGTCTTAAAATGTTTGCTAAAATAATTAAATTTCCATCTGGTTTTTGGACTTTCTTAATTTTGTGGAGCATGGCACACTGTTCATGTGAATTTAAAATTCCTGTTTGCATCATGCTGCTTTTAGATTCCAGCTTATTTTATTTTCTTTTGGCTAGAGTGTTTGTAGGAAAAATTAATGAGTTCCTATGATATGAGACACCACTTCTCAAATATTGTGTAGATGCTTTTGCAGTGTGTAATGCATCTTTTCTTTCTGGACAGAAGTATATCCACTTTAACAGTGATGAATTTCCATGAGGCGTTGTGTTCCAATCAATCTTCATTTGTTTATATTAAAATGGTGTATAGTTTCCCATCCTTTTGCATGTTTCCTTCATGATGATGTGTTTCCAAAATTCATTTAACTCTATTTTCATTGTTGAAAGATTTGTACCCATTCAGGTAAGATATATTTTCAAGGCTTGTTTTTCTTTTCTCGAATGTGATAATATTTCAGATAAGTTCAAATTGCATTCAATTGTTTTCAATATTTAGAGCCATAGAGAATTCCAAAATAATCCTAGAAACAATATATCATTCCAAAATCTAAAATGATTTCCATTTATCTTCTCTAACTGAGCAGTTGTTGAAAAAACTTGAAAGGAGTTGATAGTATTTTGAGATGATTTTATTAGAACTTCCCCAACTTTTCTGAAATTGCAGACATTGTGAATAATGTATACATTCTTATTCAGTGCACCTGGAATTGTCAGCATGAAAAATAACTTTCAGTGGAATTTTGACAATTTAGAGAATGAAGCCATATGAGAACGGTTAGGAGGACTTATAATTTTAACTTCTAGAGAATTTAATTTTGTCTTTGCTAGGGAGTTAAATATAGAATTAATTGTGGAGTTGGTTTTCTTGAAATAAAGTTTTGACACATAAAAGTGATGACTAATAATCTATCTTGTTTTCTTCCCTGTAACATTAGCTCAAGTATGTCTTAGACATGGCATGTTGTCTAAGTATCCCTTACTTCTGTCTTCCATTGGTTAAGGGACACAGAACCTTTTACATTAGAAGGCAAATATATTAAGTAATTTATATTTGAGTACCTATAAGCTTCCGGTCTTAAAATTTCCTCATGTATTAAATGATAGCATTTGGTTATTGTAGTAGTTTCACAGTGGACCTTTTTTTTCCCCGCTCTCCTTTTTAATTGCAGTAATGTTGGTCTATACTGTTTGATTAGGGGGAGTAGAGGATCCTTCCCTTCACATTTTATTACCATAGTGTAACCACCACCAAGGCACCTTTAGTTCACCACCCACGTACCTTGTACTTCCTCCTTACTTTGTTCTTACCTCTGCCCCGCCCTCAATCCGTCCAGACTCCCCAGTTTTATAGTCAGCTCCAAGAGATACCACACTGAAGTCAGATTACCCATCAGTTCTTAACTCTCTGTCTGACATAATGAGACACGGACGAGTGCCACGATGTCCGTGCCCCTGAGCAAAATTTCAGAGTGCTGGCATCTGTTTGTTGCACAAATGATTGGAGTCAAGTATGAACTAGAAGACACGTGACTGAGCCCAGGCGATCCTCAGTAGATGTAATCTTTTCCCATGAGGGCAGCGATGGCTTCCAATTTCTCCTTGACACTTGGTCACTGGGAGTTTTTCCAAGGACTGTAATACCATGGTAATTGCTTCCCAAATTTCAGATTGCTGCCCCATCTTTTTTAAAATTTTCCTTCATTTACATATATTTGACATCAATTGTGTCCCCATTTCCCACCATCATTTCACCAGGACTGAGTTGCTGCGCTGTCTTTTCAAGGATTTTTTATCTTCTGATCACGGCCTTCAAAAGGGCAACTGAGTTCAAACACTCTTGGATCTTTTCACTTTCAGTCTCTGAGGATTCACTCCCTATCTGGATCAGGTTTCTTCCACATTCTTTACAAACGAAAGTCCTTATGCCCTTGGTGTTGGACAATTTCAGCATCCTTCTTACATAGATTCTCTCTGGTGAAAGACTGGAAAATCCTTCACGTTTTCTGTAGCAAGTGAGACCAAATTCTAAAATAATAATAGTTTGTTGTTTTTGAAGATTTCTTGGGATTAATCATTTCCTCAGAAAATTGGGTTTTATATTTTTTTCCCGACCCTTGCAGATACTTCCCTCTTTAATATCTGGAATTCATGCTGTAAGAATCATATTTGTGATTGCTCATTTGGCAAGAATTTGATTCTACCACATCAAACAGGATCCAATAAAACCACTGGCAAAGGGATTTTCTCTTTAGGCCATTTTAAGGTTTGGGAAACTGGTCAAACTTTATATTAGATGAACTTTTTAGGTCATAGCTAAGATGTGTTATTTTTAGAAGTAACATAAAAATACAAGTATGACTGAATTCACTTATTTTTTTTATGTTTTCATGGATTTATTTAGTCAGGAGAATATCTTCCAGTTCTCCTTTCATTATAATTAGGGTGACCACACCATCTGATTTGTCAGGGGTTATCCTGATTTACAATGCTCCCAGTGTAGCAATTAATAGTATTTCCTTTCACACTTAAAAGATGTCCTCATTAGCACAGTAAATTATTTAGTCAAGAAAATCATTGTCGTTATTTGTTGAATTCAAACCCTCCTATTAGAATTTTAAAGGGTGTGTGATGTGTGGGTATGTATGTATTTATTAAAAACCCAAGTTGTTTATGAAACAGTGTTTGAATATAACATGTCTTTGAGAATTTTTCTGTGTTCCATTTGAACTATGTCTTTCCACTTGCCAGGAATTTGTCTGGCTCCCAAAAAGTCTTTATCAAACCAGGAGTCCAGATGGTCATTTCGTTGGCTGCCCTGCGACAGGGGAGTCAGTGCTTGTTTCTGCATGGCTACAGTCTGTCAAAACTTAAATAGGACAGGAAGCTTTCCCAAAAGATTGCGCGAACAGAATGTTACAGATTCTTAAACTCTCCAGAGATTATTCATGAACTCCGAGAGAATTCTGTTCTGTTTAAATCTAATTTTCCCTTGTTTTATATATCCTTCTTTTGTATAGGTCAGATCTGACAATATGTTGACAAAAATTAATAAGTGATCAATTTCAGTCTGGCCAAATGTATTTATCTCAAAGATACAAATATGCTGTTTTGAACCTAATTATGAAACTGGTTCCTTGTTTTGGATTATAATTGAAATTGCCCTAGATATTAATCAAGATTTACTACCTGATTTTTTATGATAAAATTTGTATATCTTGAATAGAAAGATACTAAGTAAGAAATTGTTAAGCATAATTAGATGGGGTTTGAAGTAAAATAATAATGGACTAATGTTTGCTTTGGAATATCTTAAACCCATCATCTCCTTTTAATTAGTAAGAAAATAATTGTAAATAATAAATGCATTGAAATTTTGAAGGAAGTTAAGACAAGAACATTTTGGGGTCCCTAGCAAAAGTGTTTTGTATTCTAGCCAGTACTAAGTTAAATAGGAAAATTTGTGATTTATTTGAAACAGGGGCTTTTTAAATGAATATATAACTCTCTTACTTATAGGGTAACCTAAAACCACACTAATTGAATCTCAGTTTTCTAGATGAGGGAAACATTTGAATTGATCGCAGTATTTCATTAGAAACTTTGCTTTGAATTAAAAATGCGGTAAGAAAAAAATTGCTTCATCTAAAAATAAACTTAAAAAACCCTTTGCATTGAAAAGTGTATCATTTTCGTTCATCATGACAAACTGGAGTTTTCTAATAGTTAGAAATGTTTAGGGTCATCTATTTTCCAATATGGAATCTATAGAACACTCAGGACAAGGTTTACAGAAATTCTTTTGCTATAAAGTACAAATTTCTGTTTTCGGATGTGTCTGATATTAGCACATAAGTTATGTTGGAAACCCTCAGCTTACACCTAGTGCTTAGCTTAGATTCAGGCATGGGTTTTAACTCAAGCATGTATCCAGAGAGGGAATTTAATGAACCCAGATAAAAGAAACTATTTTTAACTTTACAAGTCTTCTGAACAACTTCAGTGACTTGGAGAACTGTTAACTTGGGTGAAATTCTCACATTTAATTTTTAGGGAAATGTTTATATTTTGGGATATCAGTTTCCAGAGAAAGTTATACTCTAGGAGATGTATTCGTTTTAGAGAGACAGTCCTGGGGGCAGTATTTGTACTGAGAAGGAAAGGGAGTGTCTAGATTCTGGTGCTTTCATTACCCTATGACATAATGGAACATCACGTCACTTCCTGTAAGCTCTCTCGCCACTCTGCGGACTATATAGAAGTTCATCGCCATTTTGTAGAGGCTTCCTGTGCCAATCTTTATAACTGTGCAAAGTGAACTGGGGAGAATCTGCGGAGAAGGAGAACAGAGGGTTGATTTTTGTCTTTGTTTAGGACACAAGCAATACCACTTTTATTACATTATTTTAAAATTTTAGAAAAATTGCTGTTAATTTTTAAGTCTGTCTCTACTACATCTCCTTACATACTTGCACTTCAAAGGAGAATTTATAAGCTTCATGACACAACTACAGTAGTAAACATGGCAGATTATTACCCTATCCCTATTACTTTGTTCCTAGGTTAAACTTATAACCCTGTTCATTATGTGTCAAGAAATCTTTGAAACGCTTTATATTGATTCATTTCACTCATATAATCCCTATTGGGTAAGAGCTGATAATTCTGTTTTTATAAGTGAGTAAATTGAGATTAAAAGAAGACTAAGTATTTGTCTAAACTCACATAGGTGGTATGAGACAGTCAGGAGAGTCAGGATAGAATCATCTCAAGAACTGTTTAACTCTGCTTTGAATGGGTTTCAGAATACACATAAATTATATAAATTTATAGGATAATTCTTAATCTCCCTGATGCCAAACTAGGATTTTAAAAATAAAGTTCTGTCTCAGATAACACCAACTCACTAGAAATACCCATGCTGTCACTTATTAATACAATCAATATAACATAAATTTAACATTATTAAAACTAAAATGTTTTATGTAGTCACCAAATACTCTCTTTTTTTATGTTGCAACTTTAACCCTGTGTCTCAATCTGACATTTAAAGTTCAATTAAGTATCTGTACTCAAAATATTTGCTCAAATTTGTTGATACCATTAAAATATTTTAAACACAAGTATTTATAAGGTATTTAAAGAATTTTATATAATCACTTAAAAATCCCAAGAATGAACTGATGTGGTCATTTTTTGCTCATGTACTTTTGTAAACAACTGATTCACATCCTTTTGCTGAAGTATATCTGAAAGTATGTTATTTAGAACAGAGACTTAGATTTTTGGATCCCATTTGAAGATGACTTTGTTATATTTACAATTTGATGGAGATTTTGGCAGCATCTGGGATTCCCAATTAAAAATCAGATCTCCTTAGGACTCTGGAGGTAATTGTTCCCCATTGGTGATGACAGGGTTGATGGCAATGGACTGGCTCTTTCTCTTTAGAGTGTTTGACTTTTCTCTTTCTTGAAAGTGCTCTATAAAGTCTAGCTTACCAATAGCCTGCTCATCATTTATGGGACTTCTACTCTGCAGGCCTTTTTCAGCCCTAGTAATACTCCCCTTCCTTTCAAGATGGCGTCTTCATGTCTTCCTGTTAGGCAGTGTCAGCACTGCTGAATTCTCGGACGTTTCTTCTTTAAATTGTTCCATCCTTTTGTCTTTTGTGCTTTACACTGCAGTCTGTTTTTCTCAATTTTATGTCCTAGGCCTCACTCTGATCCAGTTTTATTTTCAGTTTCTCCAATTGCTTTTTTGAAAAAAATTCTAGAAGGTCTGCTAATGTCTTCTGTAAATTGAGATTATGCTGATTTCTATTTAATATCACCACCCACCAAATCTAGCATGAACAGGGCAGTTGACTCACCTATGTTGGTTCATGCACAGGCTGCTCTGTGGTCACTCGGGGACCGAGCTCTGCCCAACAGACACACTCTTGCCTCAGTTGCTGAGACCACAACAGCTGCACTGTGGCCTGGGTGGGCTTCAACAACAGGAATCTATTTCTAACAGTTCTAGAGACTGAGCAGGTCAAGATGGAGGTGCTGTCAGTTTCGATTGTCTACAAACCATGAGGAGGGCTTATTCCTGGCTTCCAGACTGCTGTGTTTTCATTCTTTCATGAGATGGTGGGGTAAAAATTTCTCTGATGACTCTTCTTAAAAACGCACTAATATCATCACAAGGAACTGCCTTCATGGCCTCATTTAAACCTGTTTACTTCTCCAAAGTTCCATCTCCAAATACTATCACATGGAGGTTTTGGCTTCAACATAGTAATTTTGGGGACAGTCAATTCAGTCCCTATCATGCGTCTTGGTTAAAGTTGGCCGTATCAGTTGGAAACATGATGACTCATTCAAACCAAACTGAACAGGAAAGGACAAGAAAATATATTCCTCTTCTTATATAAGAGATTTTTGGGAAGCTCTAATAACATTTTGGGTTAGATGATTGGCCAGAATTTAGAACATAAGCCCATAAGTTTCAAGGAACACAAGGAAGTGTAATATTTTAGTGGTGAAGCAAGGTGTCCAGTCAAAATCAGATTTCTGTTGCTAAAGAAGAAGAGAATAAGCATTGAAAGTCAATTAGTGATCTACCATGTTTACTATATACTCTAAAACTGTTTTTAAAAATATCTTTAGATTTGATTTTTTTTTCTGAACTGTGAAAATAGTGAAAATATTATTTTAAATATTCTCTTTCATGAGTCTTTTTATTCCTTTATGGACCAAGTAATGCTATTTATTTTACTTTTTCTTGTGGTTGAATCTCTTCATATGACTGAAGAGACTCTTTTCCTTTTACCCTATGATAATTAGAATGAAGAGTATGTTTGATTGGTCAAAGGCTCTGACTTGATATTTATCTTTTATTATTATTATTTTTATGAAGATCTGTTTCCCCAATATAATTCCAAATAAGCCTAAATAGGAATTCTATTTCTATGTAGGAGTGAGTGTATCATGTGTCAGATTTCAGGTTCAGGAAACTGCACTAGGCAGAAAGCACCCCCTGAAATGCCAGAATAGGGAAGGCAGCAGTCAGCATAGCTAAAGGTTCAGTTTCTCCAGACACTTTTATAATAATGAATGATCCATTTTTTAAAAACTTACCTTTTTTATGTCTGATTGATAAAGTGATATTACAGAAAGAGCCACCTTGCATTGTTGGTCATTGAAGGTGGCACTAATCTCTACCGTTGTTTTTGTTTGTTTGTGGGATGTGTGTGTGTGTATGTGTCTACTGTGGGTCCAGGGTCCAGGATAGTTTGAGTCTTCAGTTTGGCTTTTCTGTGATAGCTCTTTGTCCTATAGGTCAAGGATTATAGGTGACATTTGTATCAACTGCCAAGTATGTTTATTCTAATTGTACATTTAAATTTGGATGCTGAAAAATAGCCACCAGTGGGACACTGGAACTGGTATATCTACTGTTCACTGGATCAGTATGTCCACATTCTAACTTAAACATCCTGAGTATCATTGCAGACTCACTCTGTGTCTAGCAAAGTCACTCTATGTCATCAAAAATCCCGAGAATTGGGCCTCCCCTGGTGGCGCAGTGGGTTACGCAACGCACTGCGAGGCAAATCGCAGCCACTGCAGCACGAGTTCGATCCCTGCTGCCGGCCAGGGGGGGGACCCACATGGTGCAGCAGACCTCTCCTGCTGTGCCCGCTGCTCCCCTCAGCAGTGTGCTTCTGTTGATCTGCCTGTTCTGCTCCCTGCTCTCTGTGGTGAGTCCTCTCACCCCCCTACACCTCTGGCCTGTACCCCAGTGCTTGTGTGCATAAATAAATAAATCTTTAAAAAAAAAATCCCGAGAATTCCTCCTTTTCCAGTTTACTCTCTCTCGTGCAAGAAAATGACTATATATTCTTTTAAGGATGGAATAGGGAAATAGCTGCAGAATGCACTTGCCCTGGCATCCCAAGGTCCTTTCTTAGAGGAGCCAAGCCTTTCATCATGTTTTCAGGTCTGAAAACTGACTTAGGAAACTGGGGAACAGACCACGACTATTTCTGGGATGCCCTAGGCTGCGTGGTCCTCAAATAAGGTCTTCAGAGGAGCTTGGTGTTGAACCTCCTACTAGGCTCCTATCATGGAATTTCTGCTAGAATGCTGTGACATGCTAGAATTTCTGCTAGGATGCAGGAGAGGTGGGGGTGTCCTTAGCAGTGCCTTGCACAGCTGGGGACACTGGGCAGTTACTCATTCTCTCCTTTTGCCC
Organism: Galemys pyrenaicus; assembly: GCA_019455555.1. Lineage (NCBI taxonomy): Eukaryota > Metazoa > Chordata > Mammalia > Eulipotyphla > Talpidae > Galemys > Galemys pyrenaicus. The sequence continues at coordinate 5,652,812 of JAGFMF010012288.1, read as the reverse complement.
CAAGGGAAAGAGATCCAACCTCTGCCTCTAAGCTGTGCTGCTTAACTGTAGTGCTGACAGAGTTCTTCTTCCCCTTCCAAAGTGTTCAGTGTGCATTTGTGTGGATTCCAGGACTTCTCTTCCAACACAGGCTTCCCCAGGTACTCAAGAGTGCAGGTATCTGCCCGAGACAACATTTTGCACACCTCCCAGAATGCAGCTGAGTAGGACTGAAACTAGCCAAGCAATGCCCTGCAGAGGCATGGCTGTGTGGCTATTGGGTGCATTTTAGGTGTTCATGGGTAACATCAGGGAGTGGTGTGTCACCTTGCCACAATGCTGAGGTCACTTGGTGGCCACTATTTTCTAATGAGAAGCAGGCCTCTTCTGCCAGACCAGTGGGATCAAGGGCATGTGGAGTTCAAGGTTTTAAACTGTGTCTAAGATAGTCACATCTCAATTTTTAGGGTCCCATTCTTTCTCTACTGGGAATGTGACTTTGGCTTGGGAGACTTGCTGGAGCGAAGTGTTTCTGTAGGCTAGAGATACTTTACAGATGGACTGTGTCAATTCTGTGCTTATCTCAGGGGACATGTGGAAGTATAGTCTTGACTTCTCGCCAAATAAGGGAGTAGGCTAACTAATGATTTATGACATGCTGTTTAAAGTTTGGGACTCTCAGAGGAGACCCAGGCTGGTTTGCTTACTGATAGCTTATAACTGGCATGACTGGTTCTATAGCCACTTTTGACTGGGTGACTCTCAGTGGATCGAGGACTCTGCTGGAAACTTTTAGGAAGTTCTCCCTAATCAAGTTTGCACAAAATCCTGCAGTTTCAGTCCAGAGACAAAGCATGCCCTTGGTGAGTAAGAATTACCCTGAGCATCTGTGCTTAGAAGTCCCATGGACTCTAGAATGCTTGCCTACGCGCCCTTATTCCTGCTGTGTACCCTTTGCCTTTATTATAAGCCTTCTATGAATATGCTCTTGTGAGTTAATTCACTTATCTGCCCTTGTAAATATAGCAATACTTAATCTTCTCTACTCTTCTCACTTAGTCTTGAATGCAGCCATCCTTTCTGTGTGCTCTCCATCTGTGGGAAATAGGGCTTCCTTACATGCTGGAAAGGATGCCCTTAAGCTTTCAGATTTTCCCTTATAGGTGATTAGTCATCCCAGACTTGCCATTATCTCCCTTCACTGAATTGATGGCCCTGAATCATAGCCACCCAGTTCTATAATCTATTCCCTCACACTTCTTCAGTGCAGAAATACAGCCCTAGCCAATGTCTTCCCGCCATTGTCCCATCCGGTTCACGCATGATGAATGATGTAATAATTGTACTTTGCAGCAGTCATGGACCACCCATTCTCCAACCACCACTGTAACAGCATTCTCTTTGCCAGATTTCTGTTGATTGATTCATATCAAAAAAATCTCATTTTAGAATCTGCTTCCTTGTGAGAAACACAGCTGTGAGCCAATCAGCAGTTTAGGCATGAGTGTGTGGACTGAGAGATAGACCACCACAGTATCACTACATTTGCTATTTTTTTCTTACCTATCTGTGCATTTTAATAGTCAATTTAATATATTTAAAGGAAAACAGTGAGACAAATATATGTTTGATTCTATTATTTGCAAACGGAAGCCAATATCTTTTTGTTCTTCATTTAATGATGGTTTCTTAAGACAAATCACCATTCTGTATTCAATTAATTTGTCAATTTATCCAGGAAAAGCATATTTCAGGCAAAGTATGCAGCAATCTCATCAAACCCTCACATTCATCCAAATGGAAATCAAAATTACTCAACCTGAGAACAGAAATTGCTGAACAAATAACTCAAAGTAGTCCTCCAAGAAAATGAAATCATTCTATCAAGTGTAAATGCATGAAAATAGGACTTAAAACCTCCCTGAGGTCAAAAATGTTTTTTCGTTTGTGAAGTTAGTAGAAAATATTTATTATCTTTACCTTTTTTAATACTAATTTTAGACTAATTATCTCCATTCAAAAAGCTGGAGGAGAGGGTCAATTACTGGATGATGTCTATGGTTAGAGAACTTTCTAAACTCAGTGTTTCCAGGGTCAGAGTGGTTATGAGTTGGATATAACATGTGGTCTAGCTTCGTGGGCATCTTCCCCACTGCTACCTTTAGATGGCAGGGCGGTCCCACTCGTGACTGATGATCATTCTAATGCGGAACCTGCATCCAGGATCCCAAAGCACAGATCTACACACTGGAACCCAACAGTCTCAACTCAATGAACGTGTCCTATGGAAACAACCAGAAATTAGAAACAATAGAATTATGTGATTCATGATAATTAATAACATACTAAAAATAATCAAAGTGCCAGTGATGGGTGGATAATTAATTATGTAGTCCACAATTATGATCAAATTATGTGCAGGTGTCAAATACATCATAGAAGAGAAAACATTTACTCTATTACTAATGAACACCAACTGGCTCTGAAAATATTCAATACACTTTTTGGTATTTTTATTGAAATTTTATACTTAGCCTTAATATGTGTTATGCCATTTCCTTAGCACTTCTTACTGGCATCTCATGATAAATTTGTTACTGTTGCCAAGGTAGCCATCGCCATTTTGCTCAGTTTTTACCAAAAATACTGGTTTTAAGCCTTTGATGATATCGTGAAAAACCCTGGTATACAAAAGGCCTGATAAAAGGCCCAGTTATTTGAAGTCTTTGCTAAACAAATCCAGTCATGTTAACTCAGCTAACTTGAAACATGTGAATTTAAGCAGGCTTTGCCAATGGCAAGGAACAGGATGAAGAAGGAAATATATTTTGTTTTCAAGCTTCTATGAGTATTCTACAGGTCAGAGAGAGTGAAGAAAACAATGCAAATTGACATTTAGGAAAATCCATCTGCACCCTTTCAACATTTCATTCCTTACAAAGCCAAGTAACTGTTAGTTTTCACATATCTTCCGAATAAGTAACTGTTGTAGGGAAATGTTCTATTTTTTCTTGAATGGAAAATAATGGGGGTTTCCTTCTTTTAGCAAAATAACTTGGTATTAACTATTAGCATTTTTAATATCTTGATGAGACTAATCATCTTCCTCTTATGTTTTATATAATAACATACAAAGCTATATGTGATCATTTACCTTGAATACATAATAATTCCTTATATTAGATCCTTCTTATCTAGTGGAATCCATAAAAATTAGGTCAAACAATTTGAATGGCACTTTTCTATTTCTTTTTAGACTTTAGAGACATGCATTTCCTATTATTTTCAATATTTAGTTAACACTTTGATTGCAGGTAGATAACAGTGTGCCAGTGTTTGCTCTGGTGTCATCTTACTTTAATTATTTTTATGATACATGGAGAGGATATAGATTCTTGGCCTATATAAGGAAAATAGCAAGTATGTCTTTTTGTCTTTTTCAGTGACTGAGCTTTTTAACCTTGTGTGTTCCATTGTTCATTATCCAAGTGCTGAAGACTTTTTTATTTAAGCAGTGTTTAATTCAGGGAGGTTACTTCTTGGGTCTCTCTACCATGAAATTTTCTATTCTTACACAAGTCAGAACTTTCTAGTTATTCAATTATTTTAATCATATAGGATTTTTGTATATACCATCTTAGCTACATGTTGAACTTATTTTTTAAAAATCACATGATTTCTATCCTTAAAATTACATCATCAGGTTACTATGTAAAAACAAATATGATTGTATTGTTTACTAAACATCAGTGCCTGAATCATAGTACCATCAAATAAATATTTGTTAAATTAATAGATGAAGGAAGTAATGTACTGAGAAGATAATGTTTTCAAAGAGTTTTTTAGTAGTTGTCACCTATCATTTTTCTTATAAGAAAATTGTGTAGATATTTTCTTATAAGAAATTGAGTAGATATTTTCATTAGCTTGATTGCAGTTACCATTTCACTATGTATATGTGTATCAAATCATCATGTTATGTATCTTAAATACATACAATTTTTATTAAAACAGTAAAAGTAAGAAACAGAAGTAAAGAAGGGACAGAGATATCACTGAAAAATTTGTGAGTGAAAAACAACATATTTTTTCTTGATGTTGTCAACAAGCCAGATAGAAAGAATTTAAACTGTGGTCTGAGACTGATGGTTTATAAATGACCATTTTAATGTATAAAAAGTCACCAATGATATAAACATTATAACTATGTAAAGTCATGTGCAGGAGTAGCAATATAAAACACATTTGAAGAGGGAGAGTTTACTTTCAACAGTTTCCAAGATTCCATTAGTAAATGGGTATAGTAATAGAAGAACTATAGAAGCAATAATAAATAAAATTAATAAATAATGCTGCCCCTCTGATGAGAGACAGAAATAAAGCCCACTTACACATACTCTAGGTTTTCATTTAGTTTTATTAAACTACTATGATAGATGACAATAACTTCAGTTATAGTTTTACTCTGCTAGCATTTGTGTGATTTGTTTTCACCTGTAAAATTTTAGAAAAATATCGTTTTCAACTTTTGTGATTTACCATAGGATAAACTGTTATTTCTTTTAAGTTCTAAGAAATTGATTCATGTCTTTATGCATGTGTTCATTCATTCAAAACATGTATTACTTACTACATCTATGTGTAATATTAGCTACTGAGGAGGCAACAGTCGAGGAGACAACTGGTCTCAGATCCTGGTTTCAGAGAGCCATTCAAGAAAGACAGGGATAAGTAAATCCTATAGGGAAAGTATGATATATCAAATCTGACATTAGAGGAATGTAGGTATTAAGGAACTGAAAATAAGAGAAATCCTTAAAACTTAAGGGTGATTCTTCTGTTTATATGACTGATTGAGTCTGGAAGATGAGTACATTCGTGATATGAAGACAAAAGGAGTGAAAAGACACATGTTTCAGGGGGCAGGGAAGGGAGGTGGCTGATCTATTATCTTCTGCCAGATGCACAAAATGTTTGTCCAGTCCACAAAGAGTGTATATTCAAAACAACAGTGTTGAAAGAGGATGAGCAGAAACACAGGTGGATTTTTTGAATTGAAACATCATGAAATAGTGGAAAAGTTTGAAGAAATACACTGACTTTCAGTCAGTAATCGATCAGGAAACCACATGAACTTTTGTGGAATTTAACGTGTGGACAATGGACAGCTAATAGAGATTCTCTGTGTGATGGCACATTTGTGAGTGCTGAGAATAGCTTCATGGAGAGTAAGTCTGGAGGCAAAGACCAACTGGAGTAGCAGGGAAGAAACCAAAGTGAGAAATGAACAAGGAATAGAAAGAAATTAGCAAATTAAAGAATGACCTGGATGTAGCGGTAACTGGACTTGGTCAATGATTTGTAGGAATCAGCAGGAGGAAGAGGTGAAAGATAAATGTATTGCTATTATCTTGGGATGGAAAGAAATTAGCAAATCAAAGAATAACCTGGATGTAGCAGTATCTGGACTTGGTCAGTGATTTGTAGGAATCAGCAGGAGGAAGATGTAAAAGATAATTATTATCTTGGGAAGTTACATAAATTGTGTTACTTCTATTGACATACGTAACATTGATAATAAAATCTCTTGACAGAAGACATGCTTATTTTGTGATATGTCAAAAATATTTTAAGAAGTTTATGATTGTAGGGAAGAGAGGATAGCAATCATAGAAAATTATGTCAGAGAAACTTCTTTTTTTTAACACAGGGGAAATTTGGGTTCGTTCATTACTGGTAGGAAAAAAAAATCAATAGAATGGGGAGAAGCTGAAAGGAAAGAATATAATTCATTTTTACACTTCCAGCTATACAAGTTGTAAGTTGCTTCTCTCTAACACAGACAATAGATTTTTGGGAGATCTTCATGAAGTTTTTTTTTTTTTTTTTTTAACTATCTGGTGGCAAGATCATCTTATAGTGAGATAATGAGGTAGAAGGAAAAGATGGAAGTTTTAAAGAGAGGAGAAATTACAAGATATATTAGTGAAGTACCAGAAATATAATGTACTCAGAACACATCGTCTGTCCCAACTGATCTTGGCATCCGTGAACATTTTGGTGGAATTAATTTGTGTTATGTTACTGTGGGAGTGGGATGCACTCCACCCATGCTCACCCATGCTAGACAGGTCTGAGTTATTCAGATGAGCTCATCCAGGACTGGAATTTTCTTGAACAAATGAAACTAAAATACATTTGTCAACGCCATTTAATCTATTAGTCAAAGAGGTTTGAAGTTTGCAATTATTGATTCTTATACAGAATACATGCAAACAGGAATAGATTCATGGAGGAAGGGCGGGACAATAAGAAGTTGTCCTGGATGTCATAAAAAGTGGGCTTATGGGGCCTCCCTATTGGTGCAAGGTATGGTCTCAGCACTATCAAGCTATCGGCAACCACTACAGCATGAGTTTGATCCCTGGCTAGGGAGGGGACACATATGGCACAGCAGCACTATCCTGTCTTGCCCACTGCTCTTCTCAACAGTGTATTTTAGTCTATCCACCTGTTCTTCTCCCCACTCTGTCTCTGATGAATCTTCTCACGACCCCCCCCCCAACTCAGGCCTGCACCCTAGCTCTTGTATGCATAAATAAAATAAATCTTTTAAAAAATGTGGGTTTATAGAGAATGATAAAGCAAGTGATATTCAAGGCTGGAAAATAATTGTCAGATCAGATAGTTTTCTTGTTTATTTCCCCCAGGGTCTCAGGCCCCATCCTCTGAGTTTTTTTTTTTTTCCATGATCTTCATTTTTCACATGAAAATAAGCATCGAGTGGGGGGGTGTTCTCTTGTAGTTCAAGCAGTTTTGTCCATGTCCTACTCAGAGAAGGTTGGTGATGCAAAATAATTTTGTCTTAAAAAGCAGTAAGCTCTTTGATCCTAGATAGTGATTATTTTGATAACAAAACCTTAAAATTTGATTGATTTCTTGTGTTATGATTCTAAATAGACCCATGCATCAAGAATACTGCTATTTTGTCATCTTTGTTTGACTTTTTTATTTCTTTGTTCTCTTTTCTCTGTATCTTCTCTTGCTTTGACTCCATCTTTTTCTGTCCATATTTAATTATGGTTTCTTTGGGTACATTCAGTCTTTTGGGGGAAGTAACATGTGAGTTCCCTATTTTCTGATCTAGTTATATTTTATCTAATAATATCCTTTAATTGGGGAATATTTACTGACTGCCATACCCATATAGGAATCTTTAATACCAAAGAAGTTTATAGAGGTGTGTCTTGTGAATGGCCTATCTTTATCAGTCAAGGAACAGAGGAATCCTATAAGAAGGTGGTGGAAAGTGGAATAATGTTCTAGGTATTTTTCATCATTCATGGTATGCAAAATAAAAGTCCACTAAAAATTATTAACTAAATACCAAATATTTACCTATTGACTGAACATTCTGTTTCTAATAAGATAACTTCAGACGTCTCCCAATTTTACTTTAAAAGTTAGAATATTGAGAAATAATGTAGTCTGTCTATCACAAAACAATGAAGTGATTTTTAGTTTTATGGAAGTGCTATGAAGTTAATTTTATTAAAATTCACTTGATAGCAGATCTTGTAGCGGACTTTTGGTATTTTTAGTAGTGGGGCTGTGTAAGAACACACATTTGTTTAGGAGAGAACGTATATTCCTAAAACACACACAGTGATGCAAATTAGTGTTATCTCACCAAAAAAGATTCAGATTTAAACATTTGGAAAAATTAATTTCACTTGGAAAAAAATTGAATTCACTTGAAATGACCTGGATACGTGTTTTCATGGGGGAAAGTTTTATTTGCAGTGTATAGTGATATAAGCTCTATTTCCTCCTCTTTAGCACTATTTTGATTGGCTTCAATGTTAACTTAGTGCCCTCTGCAGAAAAGTCAAGTATCATTTCAAGGTTTTCTTCTAGCTGATACAAAGTGAGACCACATTTGATTTTACTCAGGCATCTATAATGCAGAATTAATTAATAAACCAGGATCAATAATGCCAGGATAAGGATTTTGCTCTGCCCTTTAATGTCATACTTTTGTTTTGTGTTGTCTCTGTGCAGTGGAAGTTATGAAGAAATATATAAATCCAAATACATACAAGCAGTCATAAGTGATGGGTTAAAGGTTTATAGTATGAAGTGCTAAAAAGCTCTAACATGGTTAACCTGATAGTGCACCACCATGCCAAATATTAACCTCAGAAAAAAAAGGAAAACAGAGGGAAAAAAAAGATGGTGAACTTGAGGCATTTCCAGTAATAAAGCTAGTTCTATGTAGCTTGATTACTCCCTAACTCATCTCTGGGTTCATTGGCTGTGATAATTACAGGTACAGTCTCTGTGCTAGCAATCTTGTATATTCTTAAGAATTAAATTAGGGGCCTCCCTGGTGGCACAGTGGGTTAAGCAACGCACTTTATGAAGCAAACCGCAGCCACTGCAGCAGGAGTTCAATCCCTGCCACCGACCAGGGAGGGGACCCACATGGCACAGCAGACCTCTCCTGCCTCCCGCTGCTCCCCTCAGCAGTGTGTTTCAGTCCATCTGCCTGTTCTGCTCCCCACTCTGTTTCTGGTGAATCCTCTCACCTCCCTGGACTCTGGCCTGTACCCCAGTGCTTGTATGCATAAATAAATAAATCTTTAAAAAAACTGAATTAGTACATACAAGAAGAAGGAGCGGTATGAGGTGTAAGTATGACATGGTAAGGCATTTACTTCTCATCTGTTTTAACTGTGGAAGTAAGAAAAACCAAACCAATTTCCACATTAAAATATAGACCTCCTAAAATCCTGTGATAAGTATAATAAGTAGACATTTATAAGGCAAAAAAATTTCTTTGTATTATTAAAGTGTTTATGAAATAGCTTTTGCTATACAGTCTCATAAACATCACTTTCACATCTGGATGGCGAAGCCTGAGGTTCAGCAAGAAAAAGGTTTCTGTCATTTGGCAGAAGTTTCTTTGGAAGACCTACGACAGAAATATTTAGAAGCTGTTATTTTTCAGCTAAGTCAAAGCTGACCTTTTTATTTCCTTGTTTCTGATGATGTGCATGAAGAAAATATTAGTGATCACTCATTAGTGGGAAAAGAGATTTTCCTTTCATTTTCCATTGTGTAGAAACTTTTATGTAGAATATAAAACAGATTCCAATTATAGCATCAAAACCCCATTACTTTCCCACTTAAATTTGTGTTTCGAATTTCTTAAAGGCATGATCAAGAAATAGAAAAAGCAAAGCATATGATTGAATAAGAATTTGTTTTCACAAAAAGGAACTTTCCTACACTGCTGGTGGGAATGCAAACTTGTCCAACCTCTGTGGAAAGATGTATGAAGTTCCTCAAACTACTAAAAACAGAACTACCATATGACCCAGCAATCCCACTCCTAAGGATTTACCCAAAGGACACAAAAACATTAATTCAAAAGAGTACATGCATCCCTATGTTTACTGCAGCATTATTTATAACAGGTAAGATTTGGTACCTACCCAAATGCCCAAAAATAGATGACTGGATCAAGAAGATGTGGTAATATATACACAATGGAGTACTATTCAACAATCAAAAATATAAACTAGAGCCATTTGTAGAAATATGGATGGAGCTTGAAGGGATTATACTCAGTGAAATAAGTCAGAAGGAAAAACAAAAATTGCAGGTAGTCTCACTTATAAGAGGAATATAGAGGGCCCAGGGGGAAAATAACATCAAAAAACAACAACAAAATAAAAAATACAACAAAATAAAACAAAAATAAACAGACAACTACAAAATGGAGACATTCTGCAGGGAAGAAGGAGGGATTGGGATCAAGGCAGGGACGGGAAAAGCACAAGGGACTATGATGACAGTGCTCGGTGAATTGTTGGTAGGAATTCTATGGGGACTACACCTAGAAAAGAGAGCAAACAATAAATAAAAATTAAAATAATAAAAAAAATTTAATGAGAAAAAAATGATTTGTTTTCACAGGTATAATAGTTTCCTTCTCCATTATACGTTTCAAATGATTTCATTACTAGAAGCATTTGTACAAAACATAAAGGTGTTTCTGTGGTATCATATACTTAGTATTAAGTTATTTTTGTTTTCGAGGATGATTTATGCTCTATATAGTCCAAAAACTGTTGATAAGAATTGGGTTTAGGGCCCTCCCTGGTGGCGCAGTGGGTTAAGCAACGCACTTTATGAAGCAAACCACAGCCACTGCAGCATGAGTTCGATCCCTGCCACCAGCTGGAGAGGGGACCTACATGGCACAGCAGACCTCTCCTGCCTCGCCTGCTGCTCCCCTCAGCAGTGTATTTTGGTTGATCTGCCTGTTCTGCTCCCCACTCTGTATGGTGGATTCTCTCACCCCCCCATCTCTGGCCTGTACCCCAGTGCTTATATGCATAAATAAATAAATCTTTAAAAAAAAAAGAAAAGAATTGGGTTTAATAGATAGCATGCCTATTTATTAGATATCCGAATATCACTGTAGTTTTCCCAGCTACATCCTGCAGTATGGGGCAACAGATAACACACTAAGTGCTCTATTGCCCTAAAATTGAAAACGCAGAGACTGTTGTTAAAGCATATACACAAGTAGTATATTTTTTTAGTGGCATCCAAGTTTATTTAAAATATTCAATTCTTTGGTCTGCATCTTTCAAAATTGAGTGTTCTTTGCACTCCATAAGAAATGGAGTCATTAATGTTGATGACTTCCCTGTAGTTTATTTTGAAGCAAAATAAGCTCATTGGATCTATTTTATTGACTAAAGTTGATGGAAAGTGCTAGAAGAGGCCATGACTAACCATGTTGATTTATTCTTAAAATCTAGCTAGGGGTTACTTTGTGTTCCAAATAGATATCCAGGAGGAAAATGAACTCATCCCACTCATTTACAAAATTCTTGGGCTTGAGGTGAAACTATCTCAGACAAATTAATGGAACACTTCATGGATGTTGTTCTTTATTTCCCTAAAGAAAGACATTTAACATTCCAGAATTGTTACACAGACATTTAAAACATGATGCCAATGAGTTCAAGGCCATTGACTCATCCACTCTACATATTTTTTAATTTTTTCTATTTCTTAATCATGGACTATACACCAAACTAGTCATTTCAGAAAGTTGTGTCTTGCTTCAAAAATTAGCAAAAAAAAATTGTAATAGATAAGCATATGTTGATCATGGGTGAGTTATAAAGCTGTTTATCCAAGTTTTTAAAACTATTGAAGTTTATGTGCTAGTAACGGAAAAATAAAAAAAAAGATAAAAAATCATAGCAACTGATCTCAGCAAACTTACAGTTGATTTAGTTGTCCCTATGTAACAAAATGTAAAGATACGCTTCCCCAGTTACCAAGTGAGTGATGAAGGAGAAACTAATTTATTGAGGAATGATCTGAGTACTTTTACAAATAATTAATAACAAAAGTTTCAGGGAGAAGAAATGGAAGATAGAGTGATTCTGGACAATAAGATGAACAGAGTCTGAAGTCAGGAAAGGAAATAATGTATGTAGAAGGCCCTGTCCAGAAGAGTTATAGCAGGGAGTGGCGGGAAAGAAGTTGTGCTTAGTAAGACTTGAGAAATGTGTTGCTCCCATATTATGGAAGGTCAAGAAGAGCATTCATGATAATTTCCATATTATTTTGATGAAACTGAAGAGATATTTAAAATTTTTGAATAGATAGGGTGAGGTATGAAATCATTTTTAGGAAATTTAGGAGAGTCTTCAAGGCAGATTATAAAGTAAGTGCTCACAGTATACATCAAACATATCACTGCAGCTAGAACCCTCCCAGTAGTTTCCATTGAATTAGATTCAACTTCAGTTCTTCTCTGCAACTTACAGGTTGTCCTTGTCAGTCTTCAGATCCCATCTTGCTTCTTCCTCATACACTGTTCTGGCCCCACTGCCTGCTTTCCAGTTCTAGAGAGGCTAAACTTACTTAAATATTTTTTATTAAAGCAGAATTGCATTACAACACTTTTGTTTCAGATGTGCATCATTGTAAATAAACATCTTTATGTACTATATTAAGTTTACCACCAGAAGTCCAACTTACCCTTCACTAGACTAATGACCTCTTACCAGATTTGTACATTCTACCTCACTTGCCCACTGGTAATCACTAATGTGTTCTTAGCATAAAGGTTTATTTTTGTTTAATTCATTCCTTTATTTTTATTTACTTATGTAACACATATGGGTGAAATCACCCAGTATCTTTTTATCTGACTTCTTTCCCTTAGTATAATACCCTATAGGTCTAGCTATGTTGTTGCAAGTGACACGATTCCATCTTTTTAACACCTGAGTAGTAAGTACTCCATTCTGTATAGATACTACATCACCTTTATCCATTCATCTGATGGGTACTTCTGTTGCTTCCAACTCATGGTTGCTCTGAAGAATGCTACAGTGAATATGGAGTGTGTAGCTCTTCAAATTAGTGCTTCTGTATTCTTTAGGTGATTATCCCGAAGTGGTATAATTGGAACAGATGGAATCTCAATTTTAAATTTTTGAGTAATCTCCATAATAGCATCAAGCTTTCTTACCTCTCATTCTTTTCTCTTGCTTTCTCATGGCCAGAAAAACCTGTGTCTGCCCTTGACATCATTCAGGGTCTGTTCCAAATTGCTTCCTGTTTAGACACTCTGCATGACTACATTGTCTCATTTTGCCTGCCCACTTCCAGTCTTTCCCTCTCTGCCACAATATCCTGTGTGCCCTTCACATGACTTGAAACTTTACTTTTACTGTTTGTTATTTATTTCCATCTTCTCTGAATATATGAATGATCCATATCCGTTTGTGTCTAGTTTTGTTCATTGTTTTATACCTAGGCCTGTAACAGACAGTACATGGAGCATGTGTTCAATGAATACTGTTTAAGACAATGCATGAATTGGAATGGGGTGAGATTGCAGTTCACAAACAGTGCCTCACATGCAGTTCAGTTACTGGAAGTTCCCGCAGTTCACAATGAGTGCCCACAGCACTATCATAAAACTATTTGTGATCCAGATATATCTGACTCAGCCTCCTAGGCGGCAAACAAACGCAAATAATGGTCTTCTTGTTTACAGGCTTCTTTGAGGGAAATTGGGATGGCCTAGGAATGCAATATCTTTCTCATAGTGTCTTCTCATAGAAGTTTTTCCCACGGAAACATGCTTTTCTGTGAACAATTATTCTGGTTCAAACTGTAAAATTAATACTTTAGTTATAGTTTTATGGATGGGTAACTTGGCATAAATATATATACCCTCTCACTGATTTCCTAAATTAATTGTAGTCTTTGATTACCTTCTAATAAGATCACATTTTTATGGTTTAAATATTAACAATACTAAAACTGGAACTATTTCAGTAAACATTTTGCACAGAATTTGAAACAGCACTTATAGTTCTCCCAAACCACAAGCATTTCCACATAATATAAATCAGAAAACAAAATAAAACTAAAAAAACCTTGCTTATGTTGATTGAAATTGCATAAACTCTACACACATGCTCTCTCTCAAACTCTCTTCATTTTAACTGAAGAGGACTGTTGAGACCACTGAAAACCAACTATGAGCTAATGTTGGTTTAGTTTTTAAAACCATTAATAAAATTAATCATAAGCTAATTTTAGTTTTATTTTCAATCATATATACTTATTTTAAACATATCTTGAAGCAGTTCATGTTTGATAATACACCATCTTCACAGAGTATTTGCAAATACAGAGTATTTGCAAAATCAGAGTATTTTTGATTTAATGAAGGAAAGTAAGTTTTAGGAAAATTTTAATAAGGAATTGGAACACTTTCATTGTATTATATTCTTTTGCAATGCCAGTACATTTCAGAAGAGAGGTATGCGCCTAATCTACAATATGTGCAAATGCAATTTAGTGGGTATGTGTTGTTGCTGAGAGGCTGAGGCTCAGATTGCCAGTGATAGCTGATTGTACCAAGCTGTCCAAGCAAAAATGGAACAATCTAGATTAGAAGTTTACAAAGTATATGATAAAATTCTTTAAAAGTCAGACTGGGAGGACACATGTGGAGAGCAAAGGAAGAAGGGGTCCTAGCAGACCATGGTGGAAAATTCTGGGTGCTTTGATGGTGGGTGTGATGTGCTCACATGTCCATACATGTGAAGAGGTGTGGGCCTGCACCCCTAAAACATGTACAGTGTTGTAAACCAATGTTACCACAATCAAAACTAATTAAATACCTTTCGGGTAGTTTAGAAACTGGTCCCAAATCTACAGTTAGATAGCTTGACTTCCTGTGAGACTCCCTGACCACAGAGGAGAAAAAAAGAGAAGGAAAGTTGTTTATTTTGAGTTACTAACCTCAGGAAACTCACTAATAATAGCTTGTGGGCAACTGAATGAACATCGAATGTTGTTGCTGCCACAAATGCCAACTTGAATAAAATATGACACAGTTGGATTCCACCACCTCTTCACTTTCAACCACAGAGAGAAAGGCCACCCACAAGCACAAACCAGACAGAGAGGGAAAGGGGAGAAAAAGCCCAGGAAACTCTACTAATGAAGGGTCCTTTGAGGTACTCTGTCTTTGTCCCTGTATATTCTAAGAATGTTCAGCTCAACTGTGATGTATTTTTCCTGTTGTAGGAACAAATTCAAGAGCTTGAAGCCAAGTCAAGTGGACAACAACTTTGTCTTTCAAATGACTCAATGGGGGAGGAAAGAGGAAAAGCACTGATTTGACTTGTGTTAGTAATCGATAATATGCATAAGTCAGAATTAACATATACAAAGCTGGTATTCTTGGTCAAGGTGTTCCTTGGTGGAGGTGTTTCCAAGGTGGAAACCTCAAGGGCCAGGCTCGCTCCCTGAGGGAGCGGCTGTTGAGGCAGTCCTTTGGCTCTCACCTCAGAGGAGAGCTTCAGTTGGAGCGTCTGGTGTGTTTACTGGTGCAAGCAGGAAGGAACAAGAAAGGAGATGCCAAGTGGCCAGAGTTACCAGCCCACATTGAGGGTTTTGTAGCTGGTTGAGTTTGGTTTTGACTTCTTGGATTGTCAGGTCTGAGGGGAAAAGTTCAAGGTCTCTCAGAAGTATATTTTGACTATTTGTTTTTAAATATAATTTTGCAAATGAGAAATTCATCTGCATAAAGGAGAAAAAAGAAGCAGCTACCATGAAGTGTTTGACAGAATTTTCCATGTTTCCCATCTCATAAAGCATATAACTTCTCATCATGGGTCATGATCTCAGTTCCTTCCCCTGAGGTGCCAGTACATTTGGCATGGTCCACTCGCCTTCCAAATATTTGTTGGCATGAAAATTTACAAAGATATCTGCATGGGTAACTCTAGAAGGACACAAGGAGAGAATTCAGATAGACAGTGCTAGTCTGGGTGTCCTTCAATGCTCTGATGGCAAAGTATGTGTCAGAATCTCGTTGAAATATATCTCTTGCTTGACAGCTTGCTGAATATTTCAGTAGCTCCAAGGAAGCAGCAATAAGGAAAGTATGAATATTCTGACTCGACATTATAATGTTACACTATAATGTCTCAACATTTCTACCACATGTCTTAAAACTCTACAACAGAAGATATACTAAAAATAGCAGGCACCACCACATGCTTCACCAGCTCTCAGTCCCACTCCACATTGCCGCTGTGTATCACTACATTACACCTGCCAAGTAGGTCAGCAGCTCAGTGCCCACCATGCTGAGATGAAGTTATAGCAGCAGAGTGAGGGTTTGTGTTCACGAGCCTGAAAGAAACATTCCTGTGGCAGTGATGTGCCTATCTGCATAGGCTGCACCTGCAGAAGGACTTGGAGCTGAGTGGGGAGGTAGGAGCTAACCTAGGCTGGCTCTTGTGGCCACCCATGGCCCCCTGTGGAGGGTGTTCTCCAGAGGAGGAGATGCTCTATTCACATCTCCAGTACATTTGGGCCAGTGGTGGTCCTGCATGTAGGTTGTGATGTTTGGGTCAATATTAAGAATTTGGCATTCTTGAAAGTTTTGTCTAAAAGATAAAGGTTAAAGATAGACCAAAGGGAACATGTGAGGGATGGAGGGGGTGGGGCAAAGACGGGGAGGAGGGCATAAAGAGCACAGGGACTGAGGCGATGGTGCACAGTGAAATGGTGGTGGGAACTTCCTGGGGACTACAAATGTTGTCAAATACAATTAAATAAATCTAATGAGAAAAAGAAAAAAAAATACCACCCCCCCCAAAAAAAAATAAATAAAAGATAAAGGTCTTGATTTGAGTTGGCCATCAGGAAGACCTGAATTTGTCAGTGAATTATAGTGATTAGTGATTATTTTTTCTCTTTTTTAAAAAGATTTATTTATGCATGCAAGAGCTGGGGTGTAGGCCAGAGTTGTGGAGAGGGGGTTGAGAGGATTCACCAGAGATAAAGTGGGGAGCAGAACAGGTGAATCTAATGAAATACACAGCTGAGAGGAGCACAGGGGGAGACAGGAGAGGTCTCCTGTTATGCCATGTGGGTCAGCTCCCTGGCTGGGGATCAAACTCATGCAGCAGTGGCTGACAATAGCTTCATAGTGCTGAAACTTAGTCCTTCATGTCATCAGTGAGGCCCTAATGATAGTGATTATTATGGCATCTTCCTAGGTTGTGAAAACAACTTCTTTCAAATTATGCTAAAATGACTATTTCAAAGGAAATAGCATCAGACAGTTTGACTTTTGAGTCTATTGGCTCTAATATTTACAATTCATATTTATAAGTATACTTGGTAATTTCCCAATTTCCGATTAAGTCCATGAATAGAAAAGAGAATGTCTTTTCATTCTTTTAATGGATGAATACTTTCAGCTTATTGTCATTGGAATTCACATCTTGAATGTGTAACTTATATCTTCATATTTATGTAGTAGAGAAAAGTTAAAAAAATGCTAGCTCAATATTGCAGAAGTTTTTGAAGGTAGCTTTTTTTTTTACTTAGAGAAAATGTAAATAACTACAAGACTACTGTGACTATTCAAATTTTTCACAATTTTAAAATTTCATACTTCTGTACCTTGTATTTATTGAAAAATTATTGGACATCTTTATGCAGTTGCAATGAATACTTTCTCATAGCAACTTTCAAGGTAAAAAATATAAGCCATCATTGATCATTAATATAAATCTTGAACAGATCTTTAAATGAAGTTTTGAGTTTGGGCTTGCAAAGGAAAGATGATTATATTCTACATGTATTATCTACTTGTATATAGTTTTACTTGAAATTAATTTTGGAGTCAAAAACTTTGACTATTACAAGTTTTTTTGATTATCAAAGCAATTAAAAATATTTTCCAATATATTAAATAATTTCCAGTCTTTTCAAGTTTTAAATAAACTATCCTGTAAGAGAAAATTCCTAAAAATCATCAGTAAATATTTTTAAATCAGTGAAAGATATTTTTGTATAAAAAAATCATGTCATAAAATTTAACAGCCACAAATCTTTGGCATGGTTGATTGTAGAATGGCACTGGAAAGAAATTGAACTGACACCACAAATATGTTTGCAGGGTATTGTTTTGTTCCAGTGTTATATAAATGCTGCAAATCTAAAACAGAAAGTTATGTAACACATGCCAAGTCAGTCCTTGCATGTGCTTCATTCCTTGTTACTTGGGAAATGATGTGTTTTCTGCTTAATGATGCTGAAAATCACTCCAAGGACACAAAGCCAAACATGGAGGAGACCCATTGAATGGTGTAATCTGCCTTCAGTTATTCCACCCTATGGCATAAACTTTACTTAAATGGTTAGAAGCAGAGTATGACTTGTGGAGCATACTCCTAAAAAATCAACACAAGACTAGAGCTCTCATCAATGAGTCCCTGAATAAGCAACTTTTTAACAAACTCCAGTTGGTATGATTGGTGAAATAGGCACACTAGATAGTAAATTTCATGGTAACTCTTTGCCATAAAACGGGGTGATTTAGGACAATAAATCCCTGATATTTTGAGTCTGTTTGCTATAGCACTAGTGATCTTGTTTTTTGGTCTAAAACATACTTGAAGAAATAATTTGCCAAACAATGAATGCAGTGATAAGCTATAGATGGCCTCTCAAATTTAGTACGTAGACTTCACTTCAAAAGTGTCATTGTGATCTTTTTTTAAAAGGATTTATTTATTTATGTGTACAAGAGCTGGGGTGCAGGTCACAGGTACCAGGGTGAGAAGATTCACCAGAGACAGAGTGTAGAGCAGAACAGGCAGATGGACAGAAACACACTGCTGAGGGGAGCAGCGGGAGGCAGGAGAGGTCTGCTGCGCCCTGTGAGTCAGCTCCCTGGCTGGGGATCGAACTTCTGTCAGTGGCTGTGGATGCTTCATCATGCTGAGACTTAACCGCTTGTGCCACCAGGGAGGTCCCATAATCTTTAAATTACATTTCAGGGCATCACTTTTGGTTTAGAATAACAAAGTTGATTTGAGATATTGACTATAAATCAGTAAGTATAAGCCCTAAATAAGAAATCGTTCAGGTGATCATTATGAATATTAAGGTAGATTTTTAAAGTTTTGTTTTCCTTTTTCTTCCCCTGAAGATGTAAACTATTCAATTACCTAATAATAGTTCTTTCAGTAATCTAAGCAACTTCCTTGTGATTTGGCCATCACCATGTAGATATTTATCTTGAAGTTTAAACAGGTAAACTTGCTGATTATGTTTCAGGTTGACTTGACATTTGTGTACTTTGTCATTGACTTTCTTTTCAGAAGACAGTAGCAACATATTTTTGTAGACTGAAGTATATTTAATTTTTGAGATTTTTACTTCTACTACATATAGTCAGTGTGGCTACCTATTGTTAAAAATTCAATATATTGGGCCTCCCTGGTGGCGCAGTGGGTTAAGCAGCGCACTATGAAGCAAACCGCAGCCACTGTAGCACGAGTTCGATCCCTGCTGCCGGCCAGGGAGGGGACCCACATGGTGCAGCAGACCTCTCCTGCTGTG
>JAGFMF010012288.1:5622265-5633796 GCA_019455555.1 Galemys pyrenaicus | reverse complement strand
GCTCCCCGCTTTCTGTGGTGAATCCTCTCACCCCCCCACACCTCCGGTCTGTACCCCAGTGCTTGTATGCATAAATAAATAAATCTTTAAAAAAAAAATTCAATATATTTATCTATGGTAGGGAGGTGGAGGGATGTAGAGAGAAAAGGCTACATAGGCCAGATCTGTCAAATATTAGAAGTTATGAAACAAAGGAGACAATACTTCTGGAGAAAAATAATCTTTAGATAATATATGCAAATGTTTATGTCTTCATGCTTAAGTCACTATTAATTATCTGTACAGCATTAAATTTATACCTTTCTTGTTTCTATTATTCAAAGCTTTATATATTGTGTTCTAAGTAATTTACATATTTACCAAGCATGTTGGAATAACCTCTAACTCTTTTCTGGGGGTATATTGACCTTGTCGGCAGGTACTCACTTTGATAAATTCTGTAGGGAATTAAAAAGTAATCTGTTCAGATACAAGTCAATTTGTCTTCTTAATTAAAAAAAAATGAACTCATGTCCTTTTAAATCTTGCCACCCTTCAAGTTCAACATCAAGGACAATAAATCTGTCCTTAATTACAACCATAAAAAAAATCTACTGCAGGCACTTGCTAGAAAACATAACCCTAAACTTGCTGCTGCCAAAATCTTATCAAAAGTTTGATAATACTCAGAGTATGGCTTGAAGGATATATAGAATATTTGACAGAGTCTTTAAAAAACATTAAATTTTATCATTGGATAAAATGGTTCACCAGGGAACTGGATTACCAAGTAGGTTATGCTCTGTTGCTCCTCATGCAATTATTTTTTTTAGAGAGTTACACATTAGCATTATGCCATACTAAACTATTCTGTTTATCATGGAACTGTTTCTGAGGACAATGAGCATCAGAACACAGAACTTTGTCTTTGCGAGGACACATGAGAGATCTTCCCTTTAGCAATAGTATTACAAGTATCTACTTTCTTCTAAGGAAAAATCATCTTATGGAAGAGGACTCAAACTTCTATGTGATGTTCTTAGACCCATTTTTGAACACTGTATCCATATTTGTATAAATGAATTTTGCCTCTTACATTGTCAATTTTTTTTTCTATTCTACTTTCACTTGTGACTTGATTACCTCTGTTTTCCCCAATATTGTGTGTTTTTGTAAATAATTTTGAATTGAACTTTTACAGGTGACTGATTTAGGGTATGGGTATTGTATGTTTTTGGGTGATATGACCAAGTGAGAATTTTATAAAAATTATTATTTTGACAATGAGAAGAATATACTGGGGATAAAGGGCACTGTAGAAAGGAAGACACATTAAAAAATGAGAACAAAAACCTAGTGAGTTTAAAAAGGAACTCAGAAAGTGGTTGAACACATAGAAGATAGAAAACAAAAGTTAGAAATATTCATGAGTCAGAAGACAAGAATGAGAAGGGAAAAGGCAAATGATGTTCTTATGTTATTGTGAACATAGTCTTGATTTTTCATATCCCTAAAAACATCTCAAGGACTGCCAGGAGTTCCCAGATCAAACTGTGTGAATTAATGAAGCAATTCTTACTTAAAACTTATAATGTGTAATGTTTACTCTGAATGATGTCATTTAAATGGGAAAATAGAAAAACTTTCTGAGAAAAGAGAGAGCTCATTTAAGAGCTAAATTTAATTGAGATCACCCATATTCTAGTTGGGCAACTGCCCATGTCTCTCTCTTCCCATTCAGATGAAAACTTTGTTTCATAAAGTTTTATTTATTATTTTTGCCTTCTCACTTCCCACTCACTTTGGCACACACTGTAGTATAAATACTACTTTCTACCACTATAAAAGTTGATGCTAAATTACATGCTATGTATAACACTTCCCAGTTTCACAAGCAAAGTTACACTGATAACTCTTCTGGGTTATTTACTTAAAAAAAAAAAAAACTATTCACATGAATTCAGAAAACACTTAGAAGATCTGCCATAAAACAAAAAGTGGAATTAATTTCATAACATAAAATATGGGGCCATGATGTTGTGACATTAAATTAGTTTTAATTAGTCTGAACTATGACCACAAATGCAAGACAAACGATGATGTTAACTCTCAAGTACCTGCAACACATATAAGAAAGAAGTAATGTGCAAACTGGAAATGAAAGAGTAGCTGAGGAGTTCCATGATTATAATCCATTATGTTTATTCCACCATTACTTCATACTCCATCTCGCTTTTGACACTTTCCTTACTCTTTCAAGCTTTGTCCTATTACATGTCTAAGAGGGCTATAATGAGTTTAGAGATAAAATATGAATTTTCATAAAAAGAGATATTTCTGAGAGAATCTAATGAGGGCATTTGGGAGATCAAATCTACAGCCCCAAAGAGTGTGTTATTATTATAGATGTATGAGAAATACATACATATGAGGATGGTTTCTTGAAGGTCATAAAGTTTGTCCAAAAGAATATTGGGACAGACTCCAGATCTTTGACTCCTACCCCAATAAATTGTCTATTCACTAATGTCTATTTCTGGTTTTTGTTTTGGCAACATTCCCTTTCCTATTGTAGTCATTTTGGAGTGTATGTGTGTGTACACACACAGAATGTATTTATAATATACTTAATTTATTTCCATGACTCTGGGAAACTTATAAGAAGGAAGTCTTACTTATTAGAAAATGATGTTTCAACCTTTTTCAGATTTACAAGGCATGGAACAAATCAGGAAAGCGGTGGTTTTCTTATTATATAAATATTGTGCTAGTGTCTCACACTTTCTGAATACAGTTTAAATTAAAAGCAAGTTTGGCAGGCTTTCAAAGTTGGAGAATGTCGAATGTCACTTATTTGGTAACTTGCCATGCATTTATTTCCCTACACAATAAATAAAAATCTAAGATAAGATTGTCATTATAATGTATCAATGACAGCATGAAAATACAGGAATCAAGAAGGAAATGTCTTTGTTTAAGAGGTCTAATAGCAAGGCTGTTTTGAAACTTCTGTCAAATGATTTCTTTTTTTTACAAATGAGAAAACTGAGGCATAAGTAGAATGCATAAGTTAAATGAGCAATAGTTATTTAAATGGATACAAATGTGACTTTTCATGACTTGATATATGACTATGTGATAATGCATTTAAATTTCTTACAAATTTTCTGAGATAATTCAGTGCACCCACTGTTTATTACAAACTTGACAAGTTCCAAGCACCAGCCACTATTCAAAAAGAAATTCACATTCTAATTCCATAACCAATCATGTTCTGGATGCATTGTTATTTATAATTAGCAAGTTTTTTTTTAAATATATTGTTAGCGCCTCCCCTTGAATACCTCATTTCTAAGAATTCTTGCCTTAGTTCTAAGAATCCTTTTGAATGTCTCAATTCTGAGAATCCAAATTTCATTACGTATAGATTATGTTTCAGCTAATACCAACAGTGCTTATTCAGTGGAAATTAAATATTTGGCAATACAGAAAAATTTTAGGTCAAAGAGATGTAATTAAGCACCACTGGAAGCTGTTATACAAAATTTATAGGCAGTTTAGAGCAGCAGAGATGGCTTTAATAAATATTTAAAGTCTTGGTCCCTGAGAGTTGTCAGAATATAATTCTATGGGGGTGATTGAAGTTGTTGACCTAGAGATTGACGAAATGGCATACTACTTCATAGAACTGGTTGACCTAATGTACAGCAATGAAATGGATTTCTCCAAACAATGAAATAGATTTTTGCTTAATTCCCATCTATCTTCCTTGATAACTTATCAAAATAAAATCCAGATAATACCACATAAAGAGTAATTCAGTTTCTCTATTCAGACCATCTCTTTTTGGCTCATAAAATTTTTTAGAAAATTTACATCATTTGTATACCTTTGTTTTCTACATTTCTCTAGCTATAAAATTTGAATCTGAGTAACTGTGATTAGTATAAAAGCCTATGTAAAGTACCAGGAACCTGTTATATTTGTGAAATGTATATGGAATTGAAACCAGCAAAAGAAGACAAATAATGTGTTTGCTGAAGATAGAAATTTGACTCATTCTTTTATTTTATTTTTGCTAAGATTTGAAAATAATAGCAATGAATTTTTATTTTGTATTACTTTTCATTCTTTCCTCAAAAAATAACTTTAAAATAGTGATATTAATAATAATATGATTTATATTCATTATCCAAAGATTGAAAAATGCATTTCTGGATACTCTGGTACATATTTATATTATTACCAGAGTAAAGAGTACATTTCATTCTATTACATAATATAATTAATGCATAATACCTGAAGTTCTGTTGACTATGCTGAATTTTTAATGATGGTATCAAGCTATGTTTTCATCAAAACTGGGTGAGAGTCCATGGACATTTTAGTCTAGTCATAATACTGTCCTCACTCTCCTAACTTATAGTTATGAAATGATGCTTATTGTGTTCATTGTATCCATGCCCAAATGTATAAGTGAACCACAGCTGAATTCTTTACATACAGCATATCTGAAAAATCAGGCTTCATTGTACACTTACACACTTAAGTAGTATAAGACGTTCTTGTAGACTTAAGAGAAACCAATTTCAGAACTACAGTGAAGAGACAAGTGGGGTGACAGGCTGCTAACTGGTTACAGTAACACTTTTTTTTCCTTTATACCTTCTTCTTTTGCATCCTCTGTATCTTTTACACTTTTTTTTTTGCATCTTCAATACAATGACACCGTGACCCCATGAGTGCTCTGAAAACATGTAAGTAAAACAAAATTTTTATCTAGAGCCAACTTTCTCAGTATGTTGATCAAATACCTATACAGTTAGACTAGTCTAAGCTTTTTGTGCCTGAATGCAATAGAATGATCAAGTATAAATACTTAACATGATAAATGCAATACAGCTAGGCTTGTTCTTTAATGTTTTTCACTTGGGTTTTGTGACCCATCATATGGTTTCATGACTCAACTATATAAACTGAGGCAAGCAGAAGTCCATGGGGACCACAATTGATGTCAAATATATATAAAGAAAAAGAGAAAATAATAATAATAATATAAAGCAAAAAAAAAAAAGAGAGAGAGAGAAAATATCTGAGTTGGGGTCCTGAGTTAACTCAGATAACTTTTACTCACCATATCCAAACTATTAGTGTATACACTGGGGTGGATGATTTGCTTTATCTTGTGTAATAACCATGTGAATTTGCTGTCTGTACACCAACACAGCTGTCAGGTAGGTGACTACCAGGGCTGTTATCTTACCCTAGTAACAATAGACACCTGCTGGCATCTCTTTCCAACTTGAAAGCTCCACTCCAGCATTTTCTTTTATGGAATGTTGGTGTGTTAACTAATTTAAGCTTAACTAGTGTGGCCAATGATGGGATTAATCAGTATTCTAATGCTTCAGAAAATGCTGGCATACAGAAAAATATTTTAACTAAAACTTCTTATTCCATTGACATGTAGTACATATGAAAACACAGGTTTTTTTTTTTTGAAGCCTAATTGGAAAAATGAAAATCTGTTCATCTTCCTTCCAGTCAATGTTCCAGTTATCAACTCCATGCATATTGAATTGATAAAGAACTAGGGCTATAAAGTCAGGACATGATTTCAATTACTGATTCTGTTACTTGGTTAAATGTTTGATCTGGAACAAATAAGCCTCCCCAATCCTGTATTCTTCTTTTGTAACTGTTATTGTAATAAAAGTAAATTGACAATGTTTTATGGAAATTAAGGGAGATAATGTTAAAAAATAATTAGCTCAGACCCTGGCACATAGCAAGTGCTCAATAAATTTTAAATATGATGCACACTCTTTGACTGGAGTGTTTCATCTCTAATGAGATGTCTTGACAATATAATAGAAATTATGAAAAGCTTTATCCACAAAGCCTTTAAAGTGATTATATTGATAAAAAAGACACATCAGATGGATTTATTCAGGATTAAAATGAAAATGGACTAGGAAAACACTTAAACCACTCTAAATTTGTAAAACATAAAAATATTGCTAAGTAAGAATGGTCTGAGTAGAATTTTGCTTGTTGCTATGATATGCAATATTGAGCAAACAATGAAAGCTGCATTTTATCCTGATTAGCACTGATAGTCCTTCTGACATCTTTTTTTTAGAACTTTTTTTAAAGATTTATTTATTTATGCATACCAGAGCTGGGGTACAGGCCAGAGTCATAGGAGGTGAGAGGATTCACCAGATAGAGTGGGGAGCAGAACAGGCAGATGGACTGAAACACACTGCTGAGGGCAGCAGCCGGCGAGGCAGGAGAGGTCTGCCACGCCATGTGGTCCCCTCCCTGGCCGGCAGCAGGGATCGAACTCATGCTGCAGTGGCTGAGGTCTGCTTCATAGTGTGTTGCTCAACCCACTGCGCCACCAGGGAGGCCCCCCTTCTGACTTTTTAATCTTTAACTTATTTTGAATTATGTATGTGTCAAATGATTTGAAAATGATTGGAATCTTTTGGCTATGAACAGCTTGGATAAAATGTGGAGTATTAAGAATGTTAATTTCATCTTAACCATGGTAACTTAGTTACTGAGTTTTTGGCTCTATTGTATTGCAGCCTCAATGATGAAAAGTAGGTTCAGAAAAATACAGATAATTTGTTTTAAATGAAAATTAACATTGCTAAATATTTTTATAGGACCTTCAGAATGTTATTGTTTTGCCTACAGGCAGAAGTAGTAATATACATACACACACTAATGAATGAATGAAAGTTTAAATACAATCAGTAGGTTTTTTTCACTAAGTATTCATGTTAACATAGCATTGAAATATTTTTATTATATTTTGTATGTACAAGTTACTCTAGCATACTCAATAGTGAGTCTATTGTAAAAATAAAATAAAAAGGAGTAGGGGTAGAAAAGAAGAAAGAAGGGGAGGAACAGACGTTCAGGAAACAGGGATGTAAAAATGAAAGGGATAAAAGAAATATTTTAGCTTGATAAAGAGATGAATACGACTGTTCAGCTCTTCATTGATAAACACTGAATAGAACCATTCTAATGTTTCATTTGAGCTTAGAGATTTTGATGGGAATTTCCAACTTTGTGCTCATTTTTATAAAACAACAAAACATAGAACTTTCAGCTGGCTCACATTTTTCTTTGTGGGTACTGATTTGATTTTTTGTTATCTCCCTTTATTATTCTTCATAATTTATTTCCTCTCCTTAAAATCCTGAAATCCTATCATCTAATGGAACATGATCTGTATGTCATCAAACTGACCTTCTGAGAATTATACACCAAGTAATTACTTTGTTGTCTATTTTAATCAATCACAAAATCTAATTGTTTCCTATTATAATAGGAACAGCTTTGATTTCTATTTTTGCCAATGATTCATTCATTTTTTTCAAGAATTGCTGAACAAGTGTCATATATTACAGGGGCCCTGACCCAAATGGGTTCATAAAAGCTAAGAAAATCACCACATAGACTTCAACTCTCTGAGCCTTGGACTGTTTTTGTACAGCATACATAAAACCATTGGTTAGTGATTTAATGAGGTAGAGCCAAAATTACTGCCCGGATATAAAGCCCAGCCTTCACAGTTGACTAGAAAGCCATTTGTAGGTCAACCTGGCTATTTGGTTGTATTAATGAACAACATAGATAAAATTTATCACATAGTCACAGCAGGTTATGAGAAAAAGTAAAATTTTAAAATTTCAGAGTTTGATTCAAAGTTATGTGTTAGCTCCTCAGCAAAATATTTTACCTATTTCACAGCAGTCTTGGTCCATTGCTGCCACTTATGCCTTATATGATGATAATTTCCTTTTCCTCACTCTAAATTCTAAAAGCTAAAATGCAATCTTAGAAAATTGATTCCTATGATTTTCTGCCCCTTCATGATATATGGAAGAATCACTTTTCTTGGCCACCTTTGCCGGTGGAGCAGAATATATAATTAGTTGTGAGCAATGATTCATGGGCAGAAGTGAAATGTATTGAGTCCATGTGGTAGTTTTCTTATATATTACCATTATCATAGAAACAAATCAAGATGTAGTCTCTGTCATCTTTTATTATTAAGTGCCAATGATAAACTGAGTTCCTCTGATGTTCTCTTAGACATGTGTCATAAGAAATAAAATTAAACCTTTGTTCTTGGAATGTACTGAGATTAAGGGATCACTCGTTAATGCAGCAAATCCTGATCTGTTCAAACTGATCCAGCAAACCATACTGTGTGGGGTCCTTTCAAAATTGTCAATGTGAATACCATTAGGAAATAAAAGACACTTATCCTTTAGGAATATTCTGCTGTGGTCTTGATTGGTTGAATAAACAAATTTTTATATATATCTAAATGCTTAATATGGGAATCCATATGTTAAGTAAAACAAAAATATCTGGCTTCTCTGAAAATGGTGTTTCACATGCATTTTAAACTTATACATGACTCTAACTACTATAAAAATAGAGTTGAAGAATAGAATAGGAGCCATCTGAGATGGTGCTCTCACAGATTTGGGAAGTATTCTTGAGTGGACATCCTCCAATAGAGATTTCAGTAACTCTGTCTAGTGTCAGTTGCTTTGCTACTGCTAAGCAGTCTCCATCTATAGTGATTTCCTTTCTCATGTGGAAAGCTTATCCCACTCCAAGAACTGGCAATACCATCTCTTCCCAGGTGGAAGTATATGCGCTCATTGTGAATGCCTGTGAGATCAGTTGTGGGTGAAACTTTTGCTCTATAGACAGCAACTTTGTTGAAATACAGTCATGTTGCTTTCATGACCAATGTGTATCTGGCTGACTGACTGCCTGGTCATCTGTTGGTCAGACTTTAAGAAAAGTTCTGGTTCTTCTCCTGTGAGAATACTGTACAGTGGATTTTGGACATCCCTTTACTACAGTTAAGCTGCAAATGGTTGTAGGAGATTTCATTTCTTCTTATAAGCTCATCAACAAATAATAAAAATAAAAATGTTATGGGAGTTGTATATCAAAGAGCAGAACATATTAAATCTTTTATTGGTTTGTGTTTTTTTTTTTTCTGTTTATTTCCTCCAAAGATGAGAGAGGGTTCGGTTTGTGTAAATGCTCTGCTGAAATACATGAATCACTACATGTTGAAGCTTATATGGGCTTATATGGTTTTCACAGAGAATAGTTCGTTACAGGTGCCTCATGTGCACATAAAAATTTTAAATATAATACAGGAGCATAATTTTTTTCTGATTTTAATTTCTTTGACATTTTAAATATTTTTCCATCTTTAATTTTTGTTTCCTTTTATCTTCCTTCACAGCATGTTGGACTCTGCATTACTTGTTTCATAATATTATGATTCCAGTTTCCTTTTTCCCATTTATTAAGCTGGATCCAGCCATTCTTTGTAGGTCCCTGACCTTTTCTTAGCTTCCCCTCAAGTCTGAATTCTCTCCAAACAGTGTATTTCTTTAATTATTTCCTTCTTGCTTACCGCAGCCTCCCGACTTGCCCTGTCACTGATCCCTGCTCATCTTCCACAAGTTTGAATTCTTCACATTCTTGGCTCTTTTGAGAAGGGCCCCTTTCAAGTTGAACACTGTCTATTAACTCCGAGGGAACTATAGTATCTTGTAATTCTTTTCTTCTACTCTTCCAATGAGCTGCTTTCTATTTGACATTCAGCAGAGAGAGTATAGGTGTCAGAGAGAATGTAACTCTAAACAAGTAAATTTCTCTAAAGGACACAGAGACACTGTAATGTCCTTTTCATAAGCTCTCGTAGCTCTGTAATAGAGAAGCTGCAGTATGTAAATCCCTATCATTTGGGCATGGTGACCAGTCACAGGGACCTCAAACTAGAAATGCTCAGCCAAAGAGATTTATAACGTTCAACATGAAGTACATCTATCAGGCAAACATAAATCCATTACTATTCCTTTTCCATTCTGTCAGTCGTGTCCTCTCTCATCTTACAACTGGGATGTAAAAATCAAGAGGAAAGGAAACACTGGAAGACAGTGAATGTAAACATAGAACAAAATGTATCCCCTCCATACTTTGCCCACATAGCAGCTATTAATTTAGAAATTTATGTAAACATCAGGTGTGCTCTTTTTCTTGGTAGTGAGGTTAATTTGTCATCTTGGTTTTTAATTTAGTTTTTTTCCTCACTTAGTTTTATTTAATTTTTTAAAATAGTTTTTTATTGAGGTAGCACTTATTTACAACACTGTGTGTTTTAAGGGCATTGGTTGATACCGCTTACATGTATGTTACCACACCATGCCCAGCACAAATGAGAGAATATTCTCTATTCCTTGTTTCAGTAAATATTTCTTAAGCAACCATATGTTATTAGGAAAAGGTGAATAAAATGTTGGGATATATGGTTCAGAAAATACAATAACATATCCTTGTTTAGCATGTTAAGTATAATAAATCCCTAATCACCAAATATTAAAAATGTTTTTTAAAACATTTAAAATAATCCCTAGAAGGATAAAAATCCTAAATTTTAAAATTAAATTTTTTAATTCATAATTTACATATAATGTATTCGTTTAAGCTACACAATGTGTTGATTTGATACATTTACATATTGCAGTAGATTTATCACCATACATAATTGTCGTTTCTTTTTTGTGGGAATAAATATAAGATCTGTCTCTTAGCCACTTTGAAGCTTTAATGCAGCAACAAAGACTATAATCACTGAACTGTACATCAGCTCTCCAGCACTTCATAGTTTCGTTGCAACTTTGTACCCTTTAGTATGTCCTCATTTCTCTATTCCCCAATCCTCATTCACCACTAGAGCTGCAGAAACTCTGTTTCTACAAGTTCAGCTATTTTTAGAGTCCACATATAAGACATAACATGCAGGGTTTGTCTTTTTCTATCTGACTTATTTCATTTAGTATAATAACCTCAGGTCCATCCAAATTGTCACAAATGGCAGGATTTTCTTCTTTGTTGTGACTGAATAATACTCATTACATATATGGACCACAGCTTCTTTAGCTATTCATCCATTGTTGGACAATTCGGTTATTTCCACATAGTGGGAACTGTGCAAGATGACGTAATAAACATGGGAGTACAGATATGTCTTTGATAGCCTGTGTTTATATCCTTTGGAAATATACCCCAAAGTGACATTCCTGGATCATATGGCAGTATTAAAAAAAAACTACTTAATATTTTGAAGATAATGATGGACACTAGGCTCAGAATAACACAATGAGGTAGGTTGCTATTTACAAGACCATGTGGAAGGAAATCAGACCACAGCAAAGTTAGGTGACTTGGCCACAGCTAGTGAGTAGCAGAGCTAGGATTGAGAAAGAAGTCATGACATTGCAATCACATAGCCTCTATTTGTTAACTTTGACAATATAAGGGGCTCTTTTAAATCTACTTTTGACATCGGATATAAAAAGTGTCTTTGTCTTTGCATATGTGACTTTTGTTTGTTTTTTTTTATTAAAATATTTTAAAATTTACGTATACTTGCCATTAATTGTAATCCCCATGTATTCCCCATCACCATCTCACCAGTGCACCATCACCTC
>JAGFMF010012288.1:5533291-5621754 GCA_019455555.1 Galemys pyrenaicus | reverse complement strand
CCTTTTTCTCCACATCCTCGCCAACATTTGTTGTTGCTACTTTTTTTGATATGTGCCATTCTCACTTGGGTGAGGTGGTATCTCATAGTGGTTTTGATTGAAATCATTGTTATTGTAATGTGAAATGGTCCCTCTGCAGAGTGGGTGACACTCTGCAAAGTGTTGACTGCTTTAATACTAAGCGAATTGCTGCAGTGACTTTTCTGCCCATTGCAAAGTGCTCTTTCTGCAAAATCATACTGCAGTATCTCTCCTATCAGTACTCTATGCGTTTCAACAAAGTCATATGCACTTTAAACATATTTGAGTGAGAAAAATCTCTATAAGATTTAAATTCTTTAAGATCAGAAGGAACTGAACCTGTGACAATTCATATAAAATTGCTTTAAGGGCTATATTCCAAGATGTTCTATCTCCTTTGCAGAACTGCTGGTATAAATTTCTTCTTGTCTTAGCCCATTATCACTGCTCCATATCTGTCCTAATGAACTAACAGCTCTATCTTTTTTAAAAACAATCAGTAGCTGTCTATTACCAAAGTAAAAACTTAAAACTTTCCAAGACTACTATTTTATAATAAAAATTTATAATAGATATATATTAATCACAGGAATTGGCTATTATATCTATTGGCATTTTACCACTTAGCATTATTTATTTTATTTACAATAAGCATACAAACTAGATGAAAGTTAAAAAATAAATAACATCATTATTGGGTCTGCCTAAAGCAAAATATTTTGACCTTTGTCACTTAAAGGAGAGAATTTTGCAGTATTCTGTTCAAGAGCATCATTTGTTCATTTTGAATTTAATTTCAAAGTAAATACAGATGATTTTTTTTTATCAACTATTGATGTCCCGAATACTTAGAGTTACATTTTATTCATGTAGTCACTATCATATATACTCAAATGCAAGCAAACATCCCTAAGAGAAAACTGTATCGAGAACAGTGAGTTATGTTTGGAATCATAGACCATGCTGACAGGACTAGTGTGGAGGGTATAAAATAAGGCCCATTAATCTGCAAGGCCCAGTCTTCAAATTGACTCTTTCTTCATAACAAAACATATCATTTTTATCAATTACTTTATATAACAAGATACAACATAAGTATGGGGTCATTAAATTATGTTATTGTACATAAAAACCCTCACTTCCATATTTTTTGCAGTTAGTATCAGCAGAGAACTCCATTATAAATATACTTCTGATAGACAATAGTAACTACTCATCTGAAATATACAAAATAGCTCTCTTTATAGAAGTTGCACTCAAATTTAGTAAAAAACCATATTCTTCAGCCTCTATTATGAAGAACTCAAAATGATTGCTACATGTAATCAAATACATAGTATATCAACCTTCTTTAATACAAGTATGTGCATATTTAGAATATATAGGCTATACATATATATGTTATGTGCAATAATACTTGTATATATGATATATATGCAATAGATGTGAAATTGTCATTTTCATAATATTTGTCTTAATGTCACTGTGATTTTATTAGTCTTTGGCAAGTTCTAAGCATTGTAAAAACTACTTTCATAATATTTATACTTGCGAAGTAGTACATCCAATATATGAGCTCCACAAAGATCTAATGATTTAAATTCTATCACTGTATACTTCAAATAAAGAAAAATTTCAAAGCAGTATTTAAAAAAATATATGGCCCCCACCCCTTCGAATAGAAAATGTTTATATAGTATTTTCTGTGCATTTGATAAGTTAGAGAATAAAAAGAAAATCAGTGGTGTGCTGTAACAGATGTCAAACAGAATATGGTTATTCTCTTAGGTATGGGTTAAAAAATGTTGGACAGAGAAGAGCAACTTGTAAAAAGAACAAAACTAGTTTGAGAGAAAGGGTCATTTTGAGAATGGGAGGTCATAGGAGAGAGTGAGTGATGGATGATATCGTTACGTTGGTGACAGAGGTGGGAGGTTGACAATGTGAAGATGAGAAGAGGAAGATCAAGGCGGGAGGGAACAGTGTTGGTTTGGAATGTAAGAGTGGAAGCTGCCTAAACAACGGGTAGATAAATCAACGTGAAACCCTTCTTCCCAAGATATAAAAGTTAGAGCAGGGGCTTTTATGAGAGGAAATACCAACGGTTCTTCCAGGTAATAAACCTTTTAAATTTCACTCCATTTAGTTTAGCCTAATTGCAGAATTGAAGAATGTGGGTATGATCCCATACTGAATTTCTTCTGAAAATGCAAACTTTTGCATGTTTTTTAAAAAAACTATCAGAAAGCATTATATCAGTATTCAATATCCATTAAGCCAGGTATTGCCTAAAGAGGTGATCAACCAGGTGCTTTTCATGTCTTGTATTCAAATGTTTGTATTACCCAAGCTTGGTTTTTAAGAAAATATACACACGCTTGCATCTAATGTTTCTAAGACAAAATGGGTTTTAAAAATCTCATAAAATAACTGCTGTCTATAAAGGTAGGAAAATGACAAGATATTTGATGTGTAATACCTTTTAAGAAAAATTTCTATTTAACCTTTTTTCTACTTCTAAGAAAGTAACAGCAAATAAAAAGTCATCCAAATAATCTTCCAATATAATCAAAAGGGAGGAAAGTATTGTATTTAATCTAGGTATAAACTCATGAAATTATAGTTAGCTTGTGAAATATGTCAACATCTGTCCTAATTCTGTAAACATCACCTTATTCAGTCACCAAACCATTTGTTTTAAATATGTGATGATCTCAAAGGAACTTCTGGATATCCATGGAATTTTGATTATGCTTTATCTGTGATAAAAATCCAATAGCTCTTGTGTGCTTTCTTAAACAACCGTTATAATAATAATGTTTTCCAAGTTTTATCTCGGATTTTGTTTGTTTGGTTTTTTTTGCTTTGTTTTGCTTTATTATTATAAGCAGAAAAGATCTGTAGAGATCAATGTCTCTTGCAAACCTGGGCAATGGATGTAAATTGCTTGAAGGAACTATTTTAAGCCAACCTTGTCCTGCTTAATCAAGTGTGGTAAAGAGTTGGTAGCTAGCTGGAAAACAGCCTGTAAATGAGCCAAGGTACAATATTCAGGTTGCTTTTTCCATGCTGCTTCCATAAACAGACCAGCAGAGCAGTCCTGAAGCAAATGAGTGAGGCTTGGATTTAGAAAAGTCTAAATTTATACCTTCCAGCTTCATCCATGTTGCCCCCAAGTGGCATGTGTTTATCTTTGTGATTGGTCAGTAACATTCCTATTGTGTGTGTATATATATACTAGAAAATAAACTAAAGGTTAGATAAAGACAAACTTAAAATCTAACTCTAGAAAACTGACTATAGAACTGAAGCCTCCACAGTGGGTGGAAAGCGGGGGAGTGGGGAGATAGAAGAATGGTGGGAGCACTGTGGACTAAGTGGTTTCATAGTGGATGCACGATGGTGGTGAGACTTGGGAGGAAGGGGGAGCCTATACTTCCTGTATATCAACAATAATGTAAGACAATGTCACTGCAATTAAAAAAAATTTTTTTAAAAAGAAAATGCCAAACTTAAATGTAGCCAAAGTAGCCTTTCTGAGCCTCAATATTTTCAACTATAAAATGGGGGTCTAAATAACTTGTTTCTACCCTATTTTAAATAGATGAAATGAGATAACAGGTGTCCAGTGCTTGGCACACCAAGTGTGCTTGAAAACTAGTAGTGAATATGATCATCTAATTAAAATCTGGTTCATTTAAGAGACAGCACTGGCTTGATTTTTGATTGTACATCTCCGCCTGTCTGTGAAATTCTGGAGGTTAAGCATCTTCATAAAATACTAATTATCCCCCAAACTTAAGCCCTAAAATTTGGATTTATTTTATGTAGTCAAGCATGAAAGTGAACAGTGCTTTGACGGCCTTTTTCCTTTAAATCCTCAGATGTGCAAAACCAGAAAGATTCACAACCGTATTATCTTAACGATCAGTTTCCAGATGTCCTAGGTCCACAATAAATAACCACTTACAATGGTCATAACCATGTTTTGACTCATTATTCATAACCAAAGGACTTCCATCACACACACACACACACACACTCTATTAAGCCACCTTATCTGTGCAAAGAGAAAAAAAGGCATTAACAGGTATGTCTTAAACTAATCAGAGCAAGGCCATTCAATCTTACAACCCAAAGCATGTTGGATGGCTCACTTCTTAGCACAGCCTGTGATAAGTTATGGAGAAACCTGTGTACTAGGCACATTAATTAAGTATAGAAATATGAACTCTATATATATCTGAATCTTAACACTGCAAGTGGTATTAGTTGAAGTACTAATTGGCATAAATGTCTCTTCACTGCCCTTTATTCTGGCAGGCATTGTCATGTAATTGCATTTGGCAGGTTATGACCTGTAACCCTGACTTTTAACCTCTGACAGGCTCATAGTAAAAACATCCATGCAGGGAAGTGCACCTTAGGTTCTCAGGAAGGCTGGAGAGTGCATAACTCCCATGCAGGCCCTCCATCAGAGGTGAGGGAAGGGGAATGTGCAAGAGGGAAGGATTGCTCCCTATGAGATGGGTTTAGGCTTTTAGTTGTGTGATCCTTTGAATTCATTATTAAAGCTCAAGTAACTGGAGGGGCTAATACCTTAATGCATTATCAGACCACAAATGCAGTTGGCGTTTCAGCTCCAGGTGCATCACAAAGATGAACTGCCAGAAAGAGTGGGGTTTGATGGAAAATAATGAGAGTAAATCAGAAATATCCTTATTTCTTGAGTTTGTTTCCATTTAAATTTGTTCCAATTCTACCTCTGTGAACAAAGAGAAAAGGACGTAGTTTTGCTTCTAGATGATAATGCTGTGTTCCTCCCCTCAGAAAACTTAAGTTGAATGATAATAATATCAACACTATAATATTATGAAAGCTATAACTACTTTGAAATATATCTTGACTGTTGGAAAATGCTACAAAACCATTAAAACATAGAGGTATTTATAGATTAGCCAATCTAAATTTGACTACAGTTTTATCCTGCTAAAGGATTTAGGAGAATTCACAATCATTTGATAACAATAATCTGTCTCTTACAAATGGTTCTCTACAAAAGAGAGTCACATGTGAAACTAGAATGTTATTTCCATTCACATAATACTCACCTTTCCTTTCTTCATTGGGGATCCTAGAAGACACAACATTTGCTTATCTCAAACATAAACTCCTTTAATAATTTTGTTACCAGTTACTCTTAATCTAACAATTTTGATAGAACATTTTCATCCTGGTCACTTTGACATTAGTCATATAGCATGTTTCTAAATAAATCATTTCTAAATATAATAAAAGTCAAACCTTTGAAAGAAGTGATAATATAGCCTAATTTAAACAATTATTTGGGAGATTATACAAGGTCCAATGAGGTGTGTGTGTGTGTGTGTAGTTCTTAAGTCTGCTATTTAAGAGTTATCATTAAAGACAGGTTGCAGAGTGAGCATATTTAATCACATTTATAAGCAAAGCCCCATCAAGTCAGGGCTCTAATTCAATGTCCATGATCTCCTAATGTTGTCAGAGGTTTGTTCATCCAGACATATCTCTTTCCTGACTAGAGATCCATGTCTATTCGGTAATAGACAAGGAATCATCCCCACCAAAACTCCAGCTGTCAATTCCAATATGTCATGGTAGAGCAGAAACAGTTCACTGTCACCATCAGGAAAGGAGATAAATAGCAACGATATCAAACCCACTGGTCTGCAGAAATTCTGAAATCACGTCAAACAGTGTCAGGAAGTGCTCTCATGCTGGGAGAGAAAAGAATGTGTCTTGTTTGTACCATATTTCTGATTTCTAGAAGTATCCTCCTTTACATCGCTTCCATCGTTCTTGGCCATTCCTTCTGATTATTTATTCCTTGGCCAGATCTAAGTTGGGAATGAGACTGTGACACTGTGCTCTCACTGGAAGCTAAGCAGCTTTCTCCTTGTCTCCCCAACCTCCCAGAGAGCTAGGGACCAAGGAGCATTTAAATTCATGAGCAGACTTGTATATGTATTTGATTTTGTTAATGCTCATGATTTCTTTAGCAATAAACTCTCTTCAAATCTTAGCATTTTTAGAAAATGTTTGACTTAATATGCCAGTAGCTGCATCCAGAATTCTTTCTAGACATATTTCTTAGATTTACAATATTTTTTTGCTTCCTGCCCCATGCATTCTCTTTCTCAACTTAATTACAGGCCTTAGGCCAATCAGGCTGAAGAGGCAGATCCACACCTTTAATCTCTTTTCCCTGAGCTATTTTATCCAATTGAAAGGATTTACTATGCTGCTACCTTAATCCATTCAAAGGGTTTTAATAATGGGAATAAACAGCTTTAGCCTTGATTTGATCCTGGCCTCAAGGCTAAATTTTAATCAGTCTTTGTTGCTCAAAGAAATTTTCCTCCCAACCCCACCAGTCCCTGAATTTGTCAACTCTATTTTCTTTTGTCACAGCTTTTCACTGACTTTTATTAATTAATGGTCATGGGATTATTAAGAGGTATACCAAAATCACCCTGGATTCCAGATACAAAACTTCCTGCCTGCATTCTGTTGCAGCAGCCAACTTCCTGTTACTAGTAGGCATTAACCTTTGTCCATTTATTTAGTAAAATGGAGAACTTTAAACTGGCCAGGAAGCCATCTCTGCTTTTACATTAATGGAACAGTGACTTAGCCCTGATGGAAGGGTGGACTCCCCCTTGAGATTAGTATTTTTAAGCCATACATATTCAAGTTTGTGAGGACAAATATTTTGTACATTTCTTAGTCATGCTGAAAGTTCATGGAGCACCAAATGGCTAATTCTTGAAAGGGATCAAAATGCTAGTAGGAACTGTATGGACAAGGAAAGTGTATCACCCCATCTTTGATATGTATCTGTTCCAGCAAGAACAAATTGTTGAACCTCCATGGTAGAAGGGAGCCAAGGGAATCATTTTGCCACCAAATTATTGGACAGTGCCAACTTTTCTTGATGATTCTCAAGCATGCTAAAGGGTCTGTGTTGCTCTCTGCTTCCGGCAGGTGGAGCACTCAAGGGATAGCAATAGCTGTATCAATGTTAGACATGAAGACGGGGATTTTCTATTGCTGAGCCTACTTATTGCCTTCACTGAGAGAAACTGGTATGACTAGAGAGAGATGTGACCGACCCAATAGCTAGAAAATGAGTTTCTCTTATTCATTGACTAGTGACAGCATCTTCTGCAACGGCTGCCCCTTACTGGGAATTTATCTAACAAACACATAAATATCTGTATAAGTCTATTCCCAAAGACATGACACAATATCCCTTCAAAAGAAGTCCTCATCACCAATATTAAACTTTTTTAGCTGGTCAAACCATTATCCAATAATTCTTGTTTAGTGTAAATCTCTTCCTGAAAGTATTTTTCCTACAAATGATATGGACAACCAATATATGCTCAAAGTAATTCCTACTGGGAAAATTTTATTTCATAGTCATCTAGTATGCACACGTTTTAATAGGCTACAGCCACTTCTACTCAACAACTCTCCTGGCAGACCCATCCAAAGGTAAAACAAAAAATAAATAAACAACAACAAAAACTACCAAAAAAAAACCACTCTACTTGGATTACTTTTCTCTTAAGACAATCATACTAGGGTGAGAAATTTCCCATGAAATCACAGATATGAATTGAGAAAAAGACCACAAAACAGCAAGAGTAGATCTGGGGTATCTGCTCATGCAATTATCATATATTTTCTGGACATGCTTGGGACCTTCCCTTCTATTGGTAATGGAATGTTAATGTTTATTCTCCATCTTAGGATTTGGTGGACTGGATAATATCCATCAGGCAGTCAAATAAGTCTTTCTTTATATATAAGTCATTAGCAAGGAATAACATGGTGCACAGAAATCCACCAGAATCATCATAGTATAATTCACAACTTTTCACTCAATTCCTAGAATTGAACCACTTCTGGACCCAGAGTTCATTGATTAAGGGAGAGACTGTCTCATTTTAAAACAGGATTCTACAGCATACCTCAAACATTTGCTCTAAATTTTCCTCTATGCCTTCAGTAAACGGACAGTACACATCTGCCAGGTTAACTGGGAATGGGATATGGCAAATACCCAGATCTACCAAGATTCTCAACACTCACTCTGAGTTTTTCTTTACCCCCAGAGACTCAGTGCATCATTAGTGCTTCATAGTCTGTTGGTGGCCAGAGGTGAGGAAGAGACTGGTGACTTTGGAACTCAGGTTTCAAGTGTAATTGGGGGTAGAAGTCATTTCTCCATGGTCATGAGTCATTATTTTCCAATTTCTGAATGTAGAGTTGGGATATATATAAAATTCCCAGCAGAATTCCTACCTTGTCTCGTTATCACTAAGGAAAAGAGCAATAACACAAGAAACAATGGGAGATTTTATGATCCCAGGGCTAAAGGGAGAAGTGAAGAAATTCATGTGCCAACAAGAAACAGGCAACAATGGAGCCTGGTTTCGTGAAGTTATCAGGGTTCAGCTCCCAGGAAATGGAAGAGGGTAAAGAATGATGGAAAATCGATAAGGTTGGGCAAAAGAAAAATAATAAACAAAATACCATAGACTCCAGCAATTAAAGGAAAAGGCCAGACCAGCATTTTGTTCAAGTGTTTTACGGTGGAAAGAAACACCCAAATATAATGTTGACACCTGGTGCAGAATGAATTCCTCCAAGGGAAAATATGATTTAGCTCTTTGAGCAAAATACAACTTAGCTATTGAACATTAACTAAATGGAAACAATTTAAGTTTTGTATCAGGTTAGGTGTTATGCAGTTTGAAATTAGGGCAATGATATTCATGGATTGAGATTTATAAAAATAAAGATTATCGTCAAACAGTATTTTTGTTACTAGAAATTTCCTGAATAAAATGAAAACTATTACAATTTAGGTCAGATGGATATTCATTGGACCTAGTGACATGTCATTCCTAAGTGGCAACTGTTTTATTCTGAATTTTGTACTGATTTGAGAACTAAAATTTTTGAACATGCTCTCCATCCCTTATTTTTCTTGTTGATTGGCATTCTGACATTAAGGCAATTTCTTTTTATTTTAGACAGCTTCTAGAAAGTAGCTTGCCTATAATTCTACTTTTGTCAAAAATTTTATTTAAAAATATCTAGTAGTATAAGTTGCTTTTGCCAAGGTATTATTTCTTTCTCTCCTTGGATGGACTTGACTAGCAACTTTCCTTGTTCTACTCTACCATAAAGCAGCAAAGTAATACTCAAGAAAGTTTTTGTTTGTTTGTTTGTTTGTTTTTCAGAAAAGCTACTTTGAGTATTTGATTTGCTTATTTTCTTTTTTTTTTTTTTTTTGGAAGGAAAATTATTGCATAAATTCTTCCATTTCTTTTTTTTTATTATTATTAGTTATATTTGACATCATTTGTAGTCCCCAGGGGGTACCCACCACCATTTCACCCGTGCACCATCACCTCAGTCCCTTGTGCACCCTCTGGCATCTTCCCCGTCTTTGCCCTCCCCCCTTCTGATTTGCTTATTTTCATTAATATTACATATCCCTTGTCTTTTAACATCCTTCCTTATTTTCTATTTAAGTAGTGAAAAAAAAAAAAAAAGAAAGCCTGGGACAATATAATCCATAAAATAAACCCACAGTTCACTTTTATGTTCACATCCCTTGATATACTTTCTTAGAAAAAAAAGCTACAGAAGCTAAAAGGACTGGGCAGTGTTTTCTCAACACAAAAGAACAGAATTGCTGATAAACAATTTTATATCTCTAAAACTATCTCAAAACTTAATTTATTTTAGTATAAATCATGGATAATCTTTGCAGTTTTGTGATTTGCACAGCAGGGGAAAAGGATCATGGTGATATTTGGCCAAATGTAATCTCTGGGATTCAATATCAAACTAAAAATAAATATGTTTCCATCTAGGGACCCTCTTAAATTTATCCTGTCCTGGGAGTCCACATTTGAGTTGTGTCTTGGGAAGAAATTGATTGGAATTAGAGTAAGAGTTAGACTTTGGTCAAAGTGTGAGTCCCCAGATGCCCAAACAATAAACCTGACAGTGTCTACAGAACATTCTGTGGAAGTTAGGTAGTTTCCTATGAAGAATAGAGAAAACATTCCAGAGTTTTCCCTTGAGTTTGACGAAAGCTTCCTGGGGCACTGAGAGAATGCAGTGTGCTTTTACTTCTTAGTTAAAAACATATGGGGTAAGAATTTTGAGAAAAGCTTCTGGTGACAGAGTGTAGCAAAGTGAGAATTGGATTTGAAGTCAGAAGATCCAGGTTTAAGTGAGGTCTTGCCCCTACCAGCTGTGACTAAGTCTCTGAGACTTAATCTCCTATGTGTGTCCTGTGAAAAGAGGACACATCTGACAGTTTGCTTATTTCATCCTGATAAAAAAATAAGAATGCATTTCAGAAATGCATTATAAGCTAAATACCAATATACAAGTGCTACTTGTTTGGGTTCATAAATTTAGAGAAGTAACAAAGTGTCAGGTTTTGTGTGGGCAACACTTAGCCTTTAAAGATGAAGAGACAGAAATTCAAGAGATGAATTATGTTGTTCAGGGTTATGCAGAAGGAAAGAAAATTTAAAAACTCAAGTTCCTGAAAATTAGCTTTCTACAAAACTTTGGTCTGTGGAAGACCCGACTCAGAATGTGTGGTTATTTGTCAAAAGTGCAGACTCATGGGCTTTACCCAGACTGAGACACAGTCACTGCCGATGAGCTTGTTTTCTGCAAACTCCCAAAAGAATCATGTGCATGCAAATAATCGAAAACTGCTCTTTTACAGATACTGTAAAAGTGAAGCTAGACTATATGGCTCCAAAAACTGCGTGTTTGCATGCCCTTGCCCACAGACCATCTTGGTTTCCTGTCTTTATTTTTTTTAAGAGATTTACTTATTTATCTGAAGAAGAACTGGGGGGCAAACCAGAGGTGTGTGGGGTGAGAGGATTCACCAGAGACAGAGTGGGAAGCAGAACAGGCAGATCGACTGAAATACACTGCTGAGAGGAGCAGCGGCAAGACAGGAGTGGTCTTCTGCGCCATGTGGGTCACTTCCTTAGCCAGGGATCGAACTCAGACCCCTAGCATTGAGACTGAACCCCTAGGCTACCAGGAAGGTCTGGTTTCCGGTCGTTAAAGGAAGGTTAAAGTCTGCTGCTGTTTAGCAATCTGTGCTGTCACACAGGGAAGATTATGAAAGTAAAGTAACCACACATTGTATAAGAAGAAAGGAGTCAGTTGATACTTGCCTTACACCATTTTGGGAGGAGGTTTCTGCATGTCCCCCAGAAGAGGGCAGTGTGCCTCCCCGGGTGCTCATTCTAATGCAGAAGAATGAAAAGGTGGAGGGAGCACTATTTACAATAGCCAAATTAGGGAAACAACCTAAGTCCCTAAGGATACTTAGTGGATGGAGACGTTGTGGCATACTGGAATATATACACAGTGGAATACTACTCAGATATTAAAAAACGATGAAC
This sequence comes from Galemys pyrenaicus, assembly GCA_019455555.1. Taxonomy (NCBI): domain Eukaryota; kingdom Metazoa; phylum Chordata; class Mammalia; order Eulipotyphla; family Talpidae; genus Galemys; species Galemys pyrenaicus. Next base: position 5,610,229 of record JAGFMF010012288.1, on the reverse strand, counting down.
TCTTGCCATCTACGACAACATGGATAGAATTGGAAGGAGATTATGTTTAGAAAGTCAGAAGGAGATAGACAGATACTGGATGATTTCACTCATGTGTAGAATATAAAAAATAAAACAAAGGAACAGATGAAACTAAATCAAAACCAGCCTTAGAGATAGGACTGCAGAACTGAGGCTACTGGGGTGGTTGGGTAGGGTTTGGAGAAGAGGGGAGAAGGAGCTCAGTGTTCTATGGTGGAAACTACAGGGGCATAGGGCTGGGTATGTAGTGGGTATGGTAACATGCATCTAAAGAGGCATGGGCTATAGCCCCCTAAATCCTCTATGGTGGTATAAATCAATGTTATGTCTACAGGAAGGAATTCTGATCCTCCTTTTAGAGCTGAATCTGTGGCGCTGGGAAGTAAATGGAAAATCCATGGACACAAATCTACTGCAGATTTGGGGTTTGAACTCCACACTCTCTTCTTCAAAAGTGTTAATTTTCCAGTAGACACTTTGCTATCTAGCCTCAAACCAGATTGAAAAAAAAATTTCCCTTCAAACCTACTCTTTTTTCTCTGTCTTATTTTAGAAAATGGAATCACAATTCACCCCGTCACTCAACAAGGACATATGGGGATTCCTTGGAACTGACTTTTTCTTATCTCCTGCCTCCCATCAGTAGTGAAGATTTCTTTATTTATACTGTTCCTATTGTAAAAATTTGCTCTCTAGTCCTCAGAAATGTAACTTCTACCCCAGCAAGTGTAGGACCTTGTTATTGCCAAATTGGATGCCAAAATTGAATATTTCTCCTTGTCCAGCGAGGCGCTCATGACCTGATCCTTAGCCACACTTCCAAAATGATCTTTCTACACCCCAGATTTGGATGTGATCATATCACTGTTTCCTGTGTCTGTAGTTCCTCATGCCTATCCAGGCAGCCTCAGCTCCTGACATCTTCCTGTATAATTTTCTGTGACCCAACGTACCATGTGTCACTTCCTGTTGTATGTCTCTGAAGAACCCACTTTCTGTTTGATGTGAATGCTCCTGGTTCTGGCAAATACCTGTGCCCACTCAAAGCTCACCCAAGCACCCCCTTCTCTGTGGGGCCTTTGTTCATCTATTTCCTGTTCCACTATCTTGGGTAGGGGTTTGATTACAGGTTGCTCATTCAGTATCTTTCAGCAATTGTCCAGTCCTTGACATTAGGGATGAGAGCTTTGCTTGTGTTCAATTTCTGACAACATGTACAATGCTAGCCATCATACCGACACTTGGCATATGTTTATGGAAAGAATAAATGAATGTGTAAGTGGACAGTCCACTGTTTCATTCTGGGCTTAGGTAGAGGAGGGGCCAGAAACTTCATGTAGTGTTTGTAGTACAGCAAGATAAGAAAAGGTCTCTGCTACAGACATTGTTGAGGCGCTAAAACCATGTCACCTTTAATTGATGAGTTAAACCTTACCTTTCTTCCTCTCTCTGTTATTCTGTGGCAATGAGGGAATTTCTTCACCAGATTAATCAAATTCACATTGACTTTCCCTTGTGACTGTGAAAGTCATATATGGTGAGAGTTCTCCAAAGGAACTAGCTATTTTTGCAAATTCTTTTGGAGATGTATATCCTTACCTCACAGAAGACCTTGAGGGGCTCACTCTGAATGTTTACCTCATAGACTTCTGCCTGGAGAAGCCAGCTTGGAAAATTGAGGTGGATAACTTGTTTGTTCCTTAAAAGAGCACTCATTTTACTACCTCAATAAAAAAGGAAAATAAAAAGGAGTACCAGAGGGTTGTGTGAACTGCAGAGGAAACTGCTGGTTTAGTTATGACTACTTTCAGAGGAATGTAAAAGAAACCAACTGGAGGGCCTTAATCAAACAGATGTTTGGTTTTCTCACATAAGGGGAACCCTGAAGGAGGCCAAGGAGGGCTATAAAGACAGTTCCAGTAGTTATCAATGACTCAGTTTCCCTTTTCTTCTTTCTACACCATCCTCCTAGTTGGTTTTTGTTTCCATGGAGATCAGGTGACTGTCCCAGCTTAAGCCGACCGACCCCAGAGCTATACAGACAGGAAGGAAAGGGAAGGGCAAAGGAAGCAAATCACTTCACCGAAGATCCTGCCTCTTTCTGCTCATTTTTAAAAAAAGATCTATTTATGCGTACAAGAGCTGGGGTGCAGGCCCAGGCAAGGGAGGTGAGAGGATTCACCAGAGACAGAGTGGGGAGCTGAACAGGTATCTACTGAAATACACTGCTGCGGGGAGCCGCGGGCAAGGCGAGGTCTGCCTCTCCAGGTGGCTCCTCTCCCTGGCCGGGATCAGACTTGCGCTGTTGTGCCCGCGGATGCTTCACAGTGCGGTGCTCAACCCACTGTGCCACCTGGGAGGCCATCTTTTTGCTCATGTTAACCCCACCCAGAAGACTTCAGCTCTCATTGGTTAGAATGCCTAATGGGACCATGCTGGCTACATGGAAATCTGAAAGGAGATTTTGGGGTGCGTGACCTCACCGAAGAAATCATAGTTCTGTTAGAGAGGAAGAAGGGAGAATGAAAACTGACGGTTCCAAGGCTGTGTCCGAGCTGGGCTTATAACAAGACAAACCTGACAGCTTCCTCCTAGCAGGACATCTTCTTGTTTGGATTAATAGGCAGGGACACGGAGAGAGACATCTGCTACCTGTTGGGCAGGTGGCTCCACGGGCTCACGTTACCAATGCACTAAGTGTATGTATGTGCGCCACACCTTCTTGGTCCTCTCACCTGGTTTAGGGCATTTAGATTATTTCCATATTTTGGCTGTTGTAAATAATGCTGCTGTAAACCAGGAAGATCAGGTTTCCTCTCAAATTAGTGTTTTTGTATTCTGGGGGCAGCTACCTGGAGCTCTGATTCCTCTAAGCTGGGAAGGGAAGGGAAGGAGTGAGAATGGGGGTGAGAACACAATGGCCCATGAAGGAGGAGGATGGTGTTTGGAGGTGGGATAGCCTTGGTGACCACCTGAGGGGAAAATATTGTCAAAATATTAAAAGTGTATAAAACCATGAAAGAAAACGCATAACTGCTTATCCACATAGTCCTTGACATAAATCCATCCACCCTGCTTTAGCTGCATTTGCAGTCTTGTTCAGGAGTCTCTAGACTTTAATTTGGATTAGTCTACAAACTTACCCGATCTGCAGTCTCTCTGCTTTGAGTTTTCTTCCATTGCAATATCTTCCCCAGACTATTATGAGAGTGAATCTTTTAGTGTAAGTCTCGGTGACGTCACCTCCCTCTTTGAATCCCACTTCTATAAAGTCCATCTTGATAATATGGCTGACACCACTCCTCACCTTCTGTTATTTGGTCCTGGCTTTGTTCCACAGCCTCATATTTAGGGTTGTTCATCTCACACTTTAGCTCTGGCCTTATTGAATGGTTTTCAAATCTCTGCCTTCCTAGATCTCTTTTGTCTCCACACTTTTGGACAGATTCTGCCTGTGCCTCGCCCTTTCTTCATTCTGCTCCAATTTTTCACTTGAATAATTCATGAAAACAATATTCCTGCAGGAAAACTTCTCTGCTTCCTGGATTCTATGATCATGCCCCTTTGCCATACTTCTATCACCACGAAATTCCCTGGTCAAGCTTTGAATCTTCCTCAAAAATAAAGAGTTCTGAAATCGGAGAAATAATTTCACCTTTCTCACCTGGTAGTATGCCTGAACATAGCAGGAAAACTAGTAATTAATGAATGTTTGCTTTATGAGCAGGTAAACACTTGCTATTTTCCATTGTCTCTTTTATTCCCTACTGGGAAAATTTGAGAAGTGACGGTTGGTGGATGCTGGGAATGAATGTGACTCAGTTTCTCCATTCATAAAGTAGTCTCACACCTCCCTTTTGTTTATTAGTCAAAGAAAAACTTAATGCTGTCTTCCCCTGTTATTTCCATATTAGGATTCAACTTCTAACAATTGAAAGAAAAATGAGTTATAAAGACCACTGTCATCTCTTAGAAGGAAATATGAGAAACTAAATTGAACAAGTCCAGTAGACAATGAAGAGTGATGTATACCACTGAGCATGCCCACTCTGTGCTTCACAAGAACTCCTAACTGAGAAGCCCACAGAAGCTGAGAAATCTTTCTAGGACCAGATAGTCTCTTGACCCTGTCTTCTTTCTGACCATTAAAGTATCCTTACGGTCAAGCCTCGGGTGAGTTCTGGTTCTTGCTGAGATGGCAGAACTGTCTCAAACAACCCTGTCCAGATTCCCATGTGAGAGAATTCAGTTACCTCAGATCACGTGTCCACCTCTGACCAAATCTGCCTCTTAGTTTTCTCAGGCTGCTAGAACAGAATGCCACAGGCAGTATGGCTTAAACAGCAGATGTTTCTCACATGTCTGTAGAATGGAGCTTGAATATCATGGAACCAGAATGATTAGATTCTGGCAAATCCTTTCCTGACTTGCAGATGACTTTCTCCTTACCGTGCCCTCTCATGTCTCTTGTGTCTCTTCATAAACTTGCTAATCCCATTCATGAGTGTGCCACCCTTATGACCTGTCCACCTCCCAAAGGTCCAACTCCTATCATCACTCATCACCTTGGGGCCTCAACATATGAATTTGGTGGGGGGCAGGCACATTATTCAGTCCTTAGCTCAGCCTGAGCTTGGTGTTCAGGGGGACATGTTACACATGGTTACTAGAGCCATATACTCCTGTGGTGAGGGGAAGAGGGTGAGCCCTTTTCAGAGAAAGAGTTTTTTGGAAGCATGGTAGAGCTTCCCCAAATTTGTTCCTCCCAGAGAAGACAGTGCCATTTTTGGTATATCCCAGTCTGCCAACTTGTCTTTCAGTCTAATGATCATTTCCTTCTTTCTATTTTCCTACCTACCTACCCACCGTAATGTTACTTGGCTTATTGTCTATTATCTGTTCCAGTGAAATGTTAGACTACTTTAAAAAGCAGAACCCAAAAGATGAATAATTGAATGTGTTCAATTATTTGACAATAATGAAAAGAGGAACTGGAGTGCCAGCATTAAACTATGAGTATCTGGATTTGGGCCCTATTCTTAGCTCTGTGCCAATTATGTCTCCTCTTTCAGTTCAGTTTCTCATCTGCTTAACACATGATATTGGTAATTTCAAGGGCTATCTTGTTTGCACTCCCAGGACCTATTTCTTCTTCCTATGACAGCAGCTTTGTTTCCACTATGAAGCAATTTCTCCAGATGTTCAGTCCTGTCCTTTGAGTGAGACTTACTCTATGTCTATCTTGTGGCACGGTGATTCATTCCAAGATTAACCAAGACAAGTCAAAGTATTTTTTAATTTCCTCTATTATCTCCTTTATAATCCATTGGTCTTCCAGTAGTGTGAGTTTCAATCTCCATGAAGTGGTGGGTTTCTTGTTTATTTCTAGTTTAATGCCTTTATGATCAGAAAATATAGTTGAAATGAATTTGATCTTAGTGTGTCTGTTGACATTGGTCTTATGGCCCAATATGTGATCAATTGTGGGAATGATCCATGTACACTTGAGAAAAAAGTATACTCTGATTTTTTTGGTTGTAGTGTCCTATAGATGTCTGTTAAACTCTGGAGTTCTAGGTCTTTATTTAGGGCTCTGATATTTTTGGACAACAAGAGCAAAAAGACAAAGACAAATCAGAGGCACTTTGTGGGGAGGGGAGTAGGGACAGGGACTGGGATAAGGGTGAAAAAGCACAAGGGACTGGAGTGATGGTGCACTGGTGAAATGGTAGAAATTCCATGGGGACTACAATTGATGTTAGATATATATAAATAAGAAATAAAAGTCAAGTCAAGCCAATGAAAGTCAATTCTGGGGCATTTACTAACACTATTGAAGTGAAAAAATACTTCTCTTTATACACCTGAAATTAGAAAGAGTAAAGTAAGAATATTTTTATAACTGAATGGGCAGAGTCTTCTGAATGAAGCAATAGCAGAAAACAAAATCAAAGCTATGAAATGGAAGACACTGAATCCCAATGTCCTTATTTGAGCTATTGGATCTTTCAATGTTTAAAGCCAACAGTATCCTTTATTTGGTACTTGAGCCAATTTCTGGCAATGTCCCCATCCCTCTACTAACACTTTGTTAATTTTACTTACCCTGTTTGAGATAGTTTTCCATTCATCATAATTAAGAGTCTATATGGCATGTATTTCTAAAAAGATTGTGAATTGGCAGACCCTTTTAAAAACATCAAGAGCCTCTACTAAGAGGCTATACTAAATATGGGAAAGCATTTAATACAAAGGAGACAGAAAATGCCTTGAACCAATTTTTGTTCCTTGTCCATCACTGCATATGCAGCTCTTAGCACAATGTTTGACAGATGGCTTATTAACTCAACCAAACAATTAAATGATGCTAGCCAAAATTGCTTACTATATCTAAAACCTACATAACCCTATCTTTAAAAAAATGGTTATTTGTTATAGATTTTTATAGTATATTATGCAGTTATTATAGCTTAATCCCATTGTTAAGGATTTTTAAGACCATGGAAACTAAATATGACAAAACATTAAGAGAAATAAATTCAGAAGCATTTATAAAAAGCATGGTATATCTCTTTTGTTGAAGACATATTCCAGAAGGATACTGCAAAATGATAGTAGAAAAGGGTGACTATGTTTTTTTTCTCCTAAAAGATTACTAAAAATCTATTGACATGTCAGTATGTGATGGCTTTAATACTGTAAAAAAAAAAAAAAGGTACCTAAAAATACCCACTTCAACTATTTGCTCATGATGTTTTCGTTTCTATCATTCCATGATTCCAAGAACCACTAAATTGCAGTGGTTTTCACAGATCTCATTCTGTTTGCAGGCATGCACATTTAGCACCAAAACCCAAGGACAAAGCTGACAAAGTTCACAGCTAGAGTCACAAGATACTTGTGCTTTTGTTGGTTTTGAAAGATTGTTTCTGACTTTTTTCAGTATTTCTGAAATCAAGCAGAAACAGACTGCTGCCGGAACCAGGAAGAATTAAAAGAATGTGACTTTTTTCTTGAATGTGATCCTTTTACTTGATCCAAATTATCAAGAAAGTCTTCCATCCTCTTCATGTTCTCTGGCTTAACTGTGCCCTCAGCACTGACTGGCATCCTTCTCTGCTTCCCTAGTCTGTCTCCTCTCACCATTCTAACAGCCACTCCTTGCCCATATTTACTTTTCCAGCTGACCTTCTTTATCCAACTCTACCATGTTCTCTTGCTACTACATCTGATTCCAAATACTGCTCTATGATACATCCACATTGAAATTCATTCAATATCCCCCATACTATGCCCTTCTTGTTTGCTCTTTCTCTGCCTCATTTTACCTGGTGAAATTCCTTCTTATTACACAATTCCCAAGTCAGATTTCTCTTACTTAAAAATACCTTCCTTGACCCTAAGATGGTGTCAGTTCCCCTTACTAGTTTCTCCATGATGGACAGCAGTGATCACATGTAACTGTCCTTGTATTATATGTGTGGGTATCCCCCCAAGAGAGTGGAACTCATGTGGCCAAGGACTTCAACTGTCTGCCTAGTTAACGTGGCATATAGTTGAGCACTTAGTGCAATGTTTGATACATGTTAATCACAGCAATTAGGTAGTGAGAAAGGATACGTGAGTATCACACATTTGTTCAACTATCACAACATTTATCGGGAAACTGACACTTTCGTTGTTTGGATCCTCAGACTGTGTCCATTTGCCTTCCTCTTCCTTGACGCCTTCCTCAAACAGGCTCTCTGTTTTCAATTTTTCGAGGTGAATGACATAACATCACACCATTTCATTTTTACCATAGATTTCTGGGATAGGTTTTCTTTTGTTTCCACACACGGAAAAGTACTCAGAGTGGAGAAAATAGTAGACAGTAGTACAAAGGAAGAAAACTATAAAATAATATGCTCAGAGAGAGCATGTCTTTGGAAATCACTCTTTAATTGTTGATCATAACTTCAAGGTAGCATATAGGAAAACAATCCCTTAAATTAAAAAACTGGTAAATAAATATAATTATTAATGAATTAAGATCCCTGAATTAAAATTTCCAGAGATGCATTTACCGAAATACTATGTTTTAAAACCATATTTTTGTTATGACGTCCATAAATTGTGTCTACTTATGAACTTTTATAGAAATAAAATATTCAGAAACTAAAAGTAAACACACAAGGAACAAGAAAACTAAAAATGGGAGCGCCTTCATGCTTATCCATTGGATGTCCTTCAGATACTATAGTGGTGAAACAGAAGCTTCTCCAGTGAGGAGTTAGCTGTTGTGAAAATTAATGAACGATTCATGAAAAATAGTAGAAAACAGATGATATGAAGGTTCCAGCACTGAGTTAGAACAGATGCTAACTCTCCATGAAATTGCACACTAAAAATAGGAAGGAAAAAATAACCTTGAAAGACTTTTAAGGAAAACTGATTATCCTCAGATGCCATTGGGTTTTTGTTGTTGTTGTTTGTTTTTTGAAGTATCTTACAACTCAATTCTGTGTAAGTGTATCTATAAGACATTTAGTTAACCTCATTAAGTACATTATTTTAAAATCTTTTTAATAAGATCTTTGTCCTGATCTATGCTATAGTGTTTCTCTTTTAGGTCAAGTTAAACTGGACAAACTGCAAGAGGTGATGAAACTTTTCATTTAGTGTTTATTTTTCAAACAACTTTAAGAAAATCATGATAAATTTTACTTTAGGGATTTCTGAGGAGCAGTTATGAGGTTGAGTTGAAAAAATCAAATGGTCTGTAATTGAGCCATGACCCTTTATGTTCTTGCTTCACTGGTGCAAACAAAACAAGTTTGAGATCAATATTTATACATAGAGGAAATTTCCTAAATATTTGGGGTTTTTTGCAATTGTTCATTTGACGACATGATGCATTATTTATGTTCTACAGTTCTAAAAGGAAAATATATAAATTTTCAGATATTTTTAAAGAAATAGGTCAAATTAAAAGCAATCTTTGTCTTAAATGACTGGTTTCTAACTGCACAGATTTTATATTGTATTCATTGTCAGTGACCATTCGGTTCTGTTAATCATAGAGGGTCACTAAGGAGAGAGATTCCTGGAGAATGAGTTCTGAGGACACCGGTTAGAGAGAATGGGACTATCTTAAAGTGGTTAAGAAGCCATGTATTTTGAAATAAAGGGTTATATTCAAATTTGTTAAATTTGACATTTCAAATAAAGAGTTATATTCAATGTAGTGCTTTTGGAAGGCTTCTAAAAATATTTTTATAACCGGCTATTTTAGTGGCCAAATGTACTTAGTTATGTCAGACCCCTGGATGGCCCAGTTAATAAATATTCATAAGTCATGAGAGTATGTGCTAGGTACATGCTAGAAACAGAAATACAAGACATAGCTTCTACACTCAAGGAATACATACTTTAGTTGAATGGGAAAATAAGAAACAAATGAAAAGTCAAAAAATATGTTTAAACATAAGTAGTTACAACGATTGGAAACTTTCTTGTTACAAATAACCCAAAATCCACCTTATTTTCCTTTAAACAAGAGGATGAATTATTTGTACCACCTCACTGGAAAAGTATAAGGTTCCAGTGCTAAAGTGGTTTAATGAGAGAATCAAATCTGCTTTCTCTTTTTCTCTGAATTTCACCTTCCATTGTATTAGCTTCACCCTAAGTCATCTTCTCTTATGCCGGCAGGTGTGTGCAAAGGTGTTAGATGGCTCATTTGCATAGCACAGCTTGGTAGATGGATGCTTGAGTCCAGGAGGAGATCTACATATATCACTAACTAATCAAGTCATGCTTATTTCTGAGCCAATCACTTTGCCCAGAGAAAAATTTTACACTGATTGACTTAGTTGTGGGTTTACTGACAGGATCTCAGTGCCAAGGGGGTTGTAATCAGCCTAGAGCTAACAGCAGGCTGAATCCTGTTTTCACTCCATCCTCAAACCACAGGGGGCATGCAATGCGAGAGATGTCTAAAAAATAATCATGTCCACTCCTTTTCTCTCCCAAATAACTCTCTCTCTCTCTCTCTCTCTCTCTCTCTCTCTCTCACACACACACACATACATACACACACTCCACACTCATCTGCATTTTTTTAAAAACTCATCCAACTAAGGAACAGTCAACTCTCCCCAAAGTTCTATTTCTTGCACTCACATCCATATGTAAGGTTTCTTGGTGATATAGCTTCCTTTTCATTGAACTAGCTGTGACTTTACATAGCCTGGTGATCTGAATTATCTCATATCCCATCCTCGGTTTTCCAAACATGTCACCCTGGGGACAGTAATATAGTCATGTCAACAAAAATTATCTTTCGAAGAAGGAGAGAATGCGAAGCGGCATATAGTGATGAATCATCCACAGTGTGAAGCACGCAGCCGTCCAAAGGAATCTAGGGTTTCCCTTTCCTGGACAAGAGCATACGTTTCATGATGTGGAATATTGATCACTATGCACTTCATCAGGTGCTCTGACTCCTCCAGACAACTTTCTGGGCAGCTCACCATAGTCCATTCTTCCACACATCCACATCAGGGGACAGTTTATTTTCCAGGCAATGCACCACCTCAGTGTCTAGTGGGATAATTTCAGGTTTGGGGAGATAGGTAAGAGACATCAAGGAGTCACTGTTTCAGTCAAGTTTGAGGTTTCTTTGATAATCCAACTCAACATCAGTCTGTTGGCTTCTGGTAAATGCCACAGTGTGGTCTACAAAGGCAGAGATGGAGTTTAGCCCCTGCCCATGAGCCTGAGCATTTCTGCCCTCTTCCAGGAAGAGGCATGTTCCCAGCTTGTCCATCTGACAGACTTTAATTTTATCCTGACATTAACCTCAGAACAAATGGAAAACTTGCCTCTGGTGAGGAAGTGCTGGTAATTTGCCATTTTTTCCTAAGCTATATCCCAGGCACAACTTTGGGGTGAAATAAAGTTCCATTTTTATCGGTCAAGGAAAACTTGACAGAAGTTTCCTCAGAGGCATCGAAGGTATCAGGTTTGTCTTTCATCCCATTATTTTCTTTATTTTAAGAATTCCACCTGTCAGCCCTGTTCACATGGGCTCTTGCTCAGGTAGAGTATTTAGCTTCTGTAACTCTGCCAAATTTCAAATATTTTAGGCACTATAGATCTTTGTAAGCAGGGAACACTTGTTTCTGTAGGGGCTATTTTTTGATTTCCCCTCTATGCCTTCAGACTGACCTAACTTGGATGAATCGTCTTTCTTCAGAAATTTTTTTGAACATCAAAAAAGTCTCCAACACTCCAAAATTCTGCAGTTTTCCTATTAATTGTCTAAATGGTGTAGCTAAATCTTGTGATCTTACCAAGATAGGATTCGACGTTTGCCCCTCTCTCCCCACTTCCATCTACCTCTTCAAGCAAAGCAAACCCTCTCATTTGTTACCTGACCAGCCCTGCTCTGGTATAATTATCCTGTGTCTGACCTCACACTTAGCCATTTCACAAAGATCTTCTTGGGGGAAAAGATAACATCAAAAAGAGATGACGTTTCAAATTCCACCTCTGAGGGAACATGTAGTGCTTATATACAAGACAACAATGTGGAAGAGGATAGAAATGAGTAATCAGATATATTTCTGTTGTCACCATTACTCCTGACAAAATTCTTCTAAATTAGGAAAGTGGAAGGATGGAATGGGAATCAAATAGTGACTGGAAAGATTGATACCGATGGTTTTGCTTATGCAAAACTATGCCAATAACAAATCCTAGACATCTGACTGGGAAACTGAGGCAACCAGAAGGGGAGGTTAGCAGGGTGGGAGTGGGGGTTGGAGGAGACCCTTAAAAAATACAATGATGTAAACCAGCTTTATCTCACTAAACGTAATTGGATAGGAGGAAAGTATAATGCCTAAAAAATTTGAGTAAACATTTGGGAAGGGGTGACCCTTTCACAAAATCTTTTTAAGTTTTGAGTATTTGGACACAAGCAATAAAATTCCTATGCTTGTCATCATAAGAATATCTGGGGAAAAATAAAATACTGGAGTAGAAAAGTTTGGGATATTTAGACTGATGAGCCTGGGAAAGCCACACAGAATTTCCAGTGCTCCAGGGAAACTGATGTTCTAATGTTCACAAAGTGGCTGAAATGCAGAGACTCATACAAACCTCACAGCAGAGAGACAATCCTGTCTGAGAGGTCAGAAAATTCTAGCATGCACTACTGATTACTGAAACCTGATGAGCTCCCTGGAACTCTGGATTGAAACAAAATCTTTTTGTGGGGAGGATAAGGAGAGACAGTTTTGCATGTTTGGAGAGGGGCAGGAAGGACAATTTGATTGAGGTTAAGTTTCTAATTCTGCCTGAATAAAGTCTTTTCATAAAATTAGTCCTGCATATAATAAAGTTAAAATTCCTGGACCTGAGTTTGCACACGGCGCACTGCACCTGCTACAAAAGAAGCAGGTGAGAAAAAAGGTGAGAGATGACAAGTTCAGGTCTGCGTTACTCATCGTAGATTAAAAAAAAAAAAATTAGCTGGAACAGAGCAGCTTTGCTGACAAATAGGAATTTATTCCATGAAAAAATTCTAACTAGACTAGAGACACCTTGAGAATCACACTATATCTATATGGAATGAATCAGGATAAGGGTTTATTCATACTAAGAAATGACCCTGGTAACTGTGTACAGAAAGATGAGAACATCATTGTGTAACAGAGTTTCTAATTTGTCAAACTTTACAAGTTTAGCATCACAATATGAAAAAGTAATTCTCACTTACTCTTTATGAAACATGTCTTTCTTCTATGACATAGTATCTTTCTTCCATAAATAACCAGCACCTCAGAGAAACTTAAGAGCACTGAGAGCATTCACCCAGAATCAAATAGCTAGTGTAAAAGACCTAGTGCTGAACTCTCATATTAGACAGTAAAAAAAAATCTTTGGTGCCATAACTACAGACACAGTCAGTTCCCTGTCCTAGCTTCCCTCCAAACTCAAGGTCAGAGTGATTCAAATTAATGATGTTTATTTTCTGATCTTTATAACTATTATTTGGAGCAACCCACATTTCATCCAAATGGCATCCTTGTGACTTAGGTTTTTCTCCATTCGTGCCTCAGTTTCTCATAACTGGGTTTTCGCTAAAGCTTTCCATGATTGTTATTACTCAAACATTTCAGTTTCCTGTTGCTTTTGGCCGAATTTATTATTTTTCCTCCTGTACGAAGGTAGGACTGGTGTATATATATTCTCATCCTAAAGAATATCCTAAATATCCAAAGAATGGGGATCTATATATTTCTTATCCTAAAAATTTGGAAAAAACAATGTACAAAAAATAAAGGAAATAACCCAGCATTCAACTGAGATGGGTTTGAGTCCCTTCTCACTACTTAAACTTTAGAAGCATAAATTATTCAGATTCTGACTGACACCCTCCAGCAAGTATGGCCTTTTCTCACTACTGCCCCTTGGGGCTGGTCACGTTTAGCCTGTAATTGCTCTTAGAAACACAACCCTTGCGTTTTGAACAACTCTGCAGACAGCTGATTATCATGACATCAGGATATCAAGATAGTCCTGGTATCGATTTTCAAATCAAAAATTTCAAATCAAAAGTCCCTGTGGTGGCCTTTAGTTCCATCCTCTCACTGAACTGAGCTTTTCCATCAACCCAAACCCCTTCTATTCCCTTCCTTCCCAAACTTCATTTTTTGCCCACTCAAACCCCAGTGAATCCAAAGGTAAGCAAACTCCCCAGCAGCCTCACTCTCAGCACTGAGTAGACCACTCATTTCTTGTCCATGGTGAAGCCTAGCTAGCCTGCACATACAATTTCCACATTTGTCAGTGTGTGGATAGTAACACAAAAGAAGATCTTATAGATAGAAAGGAGAACAACAAAAGAACAGATTGGGGATGGGGCATGATGTGGGAAATAGTTAATATATTGGTTTCTAATCTGAAAATAGGGTTGGTTCATCATGGTCAAAAGGCTAAGCATACTGATGTTTCTCAGCTTACCCCTAGCACTGCCACATGTGACATAAGGGGTGTGAGCAGTAAACAGATAATATGGAAATAGCAATGAAAGAAAACATGTAAATGAAAGATCATTAAAAAACAAAACTACTAACATCCATATCCACTACCACATTCTGCAATCTGCTTTAGAGTTTAACCTCTCTCTTAACCTTAACCTTGTAAAAATTTCAATATAAGTAGTGAGTAGTGTCAGGGAATAAATAATTAAAAAGAAATAGGTAGCGTAATATAATTGTTGCCCTTTATTTGGAAAAGTATAAGCAACTTTTATGGTATAGTGACACACTACCTTCTTTTGCTGAGTTCTGGTTTATTGCAATGCAAAAGACTAGAAATAAAGAAACAAGAACCTCTCCCAATGTCCAGTCAGTCAGCAGCAGTCTTACAGGAAATGCATCATTGAGAGCAGGGTAACAGTTGCATTGTGTGTGCCCTGGTCTGATGTAGCTGGGAAATTATATCTGTTTCTGATAGCGTCTTTCAAAGAAAACACCAACAAACTAGAAGATATAATAAGAAGTATAAAAAAAAATCATGAAACTTCTGGAAGGGGATTAAGAACATTTAAATTAATGAAGAAAGAGCATAAAGATAGTACAGCAAATGTTTTCACATATGAAATGTTGCCATATGGAAAAAGAATTTGTTTTGTTATAGGTTATTTCAGAGGGCAGAGGTTGGACTATCAGGGTAGAGGAAGACTTGGGGTTAAAATTTAAGTCCTACATGAGAAACACTGTATTGTTAAGTTGCCCAATGATGAAATGTTGTGTCTCTTAGATATTAGGCTATTTGTTCCTGATAATGTTGGTGTGAAGGTAGAATAGACATCTCTCAGTGTTACTGTTGATGAGATTTAAGCTTTGGGGAAGATTTTGAACAAAAATAACCTCAAAGTTATCTTCTAACTCATTCAGTGAGCATTTAGTGCTCACTATAGGTTAGGTCTTGCACAATGAAATGGAATGTAAAAATTAATAAAACACTGCCTTGTCTCATATACTGAGGAAAATTTATATGGAAACTATTACTTAGTTCTATAGTGGAACTATTTAATACCATGGGAAAAAGAGCAAGAGATGATTAATTCTGTCTGACAGGTCATGGTTCATAAAGTCTATGATATTTTTGAGTTTTGTCTTTAGGGATAAGAGGGGTTTTCAGAATTGGCGTGGAGAAAGTTATTGCATGAAAGAGGAGACAAAGTATATGAAATCCAAGTTGTGAAAGTTTATGGCATCTTTAAGAGAACTGTGAATTATCTGTGTTCATCAGAGTTCAAGAAGAAGAGAGAGCAAGAAGATGATAATGAAACTAAATGATATCTTAATGCCAGATTATAGTTGAACTTACAAATATGCTAAGATAACTGAACTTGTTTATAGATAAGGGGTTGATATAATCAGATGTGGACTTAGGGAGATAAGTCTATGTTTGGTGTTGAGGATAGATTAGAAAGGTCAGGAGTGAGGAGAAGTGGTCAAGTACACTTGACTCTCAAGAATGAGAGATGGGAACTGGAGTTAGGAAGGAATCATACTGAGACAAATCACTAGACTTTGGAAATAATTGGCTTCAAAGAGAAGAAGCCACAAGATACTGTCTCTTTCATTTGGAATGCCAAGTGGATCTAAGAATGCTAATAATCTTGTTTTTACAACAGAAAGAATAGTGTTTCATTAAAAAGTAATAAGAAATAATGAGTCTAGTTTTGGACCTGTTCATTTTGAGACCACTAAAAGACATTATAGAAGGGGAATTCAAATGACAGCTATTGCACTGGAAGATGAGAGAGAGAGAAGCTTGAGGTTTAAAAGCCAGCAATATGAAGGTGATGGTGGAAATTAGAATAAATGGGACCCCTCAGTGCAAATAACAAGTGTGAAAAAAGAAGACTAACACCAAAATCTTAAGAACATCTCATCTTCAAGAGAGTGAATAGAGGAAGAGAAGGCACATGCTTTCATAGAGATTGGGGGGAAATCCATAATATTCACAGAAATGCCTTCAATTCCTTATAGGATGGAGACTTCCAACATTGCTCCAAGGCAGTTTTCACTGAGCTATACAAAACGTATAGAGTTTTTACTTAGTATGACAAATCCTGAATGTTGGAGTAATGGAGAGATTCCCATGATTGGCATACTTTGACAGGTCTCTTTTTTAAAGATGAGAACAAATGCATTAATCACCTGTTTGAGATGATAAGGACACTCTTATTAGGAACCCCTGACTATTAGAAAACTCCAGGCCTCTGTGACATCAAATATGTCAAAATTAAACTCTGATACGACCTGACTACATCTTCATCCCATAAGACTGACTACCGGTCAGTGTGGATTGGGGGAAGCTCTCCCAATTTGCTCTATGATG
The DNA here is from genome assembly GCA_019455555.1 of Galemys pyrenaicus. Classification (NCBI taxonomy): domain Eukaryota; kingdom Metazoa; phylum Chordata; class Mammalia; order Eulipotyphla; family Talpidae; genus Galemys; species Galemys pyrenaicus. Next base: position 5,593,801 of record JAGFMF010012288.1, on the reverse strand, counting down.
AAGTCTATTAGTATCTGAGGCTGTTCAGACTAATGTAACTAATAAATAATTAAAATAAAGATTTAATTATCCTGGTGAAGCTGCTCATTATGTTTTGGGGGCATGGCATCACTGTACTGTGTTATGTTTGAAGTTAAATGATAATAACATTATTTAGAATGGAAATGCTCAATGGGAAAATAAACTAATTGATTTGGAGCACATGAAAGGGTATCAGAAAATAGTCCAGAGAAAATTTAAGAATTTATCTTATGGAAAAAAAAGGATCTTAATTTAAAAACATGCTAATACAAGAACCAAATCATAAGCAACTAAAGAACACAGAAGTGGTTTAAGTGTCTCTTTAACTAATTGATGAAGAAACATCTCTAGAGACAATCTAACACACAGAGCCTGGAGCTGGTTAAAGATAGATGATGCACAGCAGAGCAAAGGTATTTGCAGTATGTTCTCATATAAGGTCAGGCATCCTGTCAACATTTGGTAAATATTAATTAGATTGAAATATATGCTTCTAATACTGACATAGACAGTTTCTCATCCAATGGAATGCTTTGAGAAACTTCACAGAGTACAGTCCTCAGAAAATTCCCATAGCATTGAGCAGATAAAAATGCGGATATTTATGGTACAGGGTTATGGAAAAGAGTTATATGTCTGGTCATGTCAGATTGACACTATTTTGAGCACTAACTAGGAGAAAGCTGGGAATGTGTGTAATCTGAAACACACACACACATTGTGACTTCTAAGTTGAACATGTGAGATAATGTCCTGAGAAAATTAAAAAACATCAAGCAAAGTAAAATTTAAGGTGCCATGTTATTTAGTACAGTACCAAACCATTGACAAAAATGTTTTCAACTCCCATAAACTTCCTTAATCCAACTCTATGTATTGGTCCTACCCCAGTTCTCTGATGCTCTTGATCTTGGGCACTTATCTGAACTAAAGTAAATTCTAAAGTCAGTGTGTCTCATCAAACCTGCCAAACCCACAATCTACATGAGACAGAGTTCCTGAATTTCTATAAGGTTTTCAATCTCTGATTTCCTTTATCCCTACATTGTCTCTGTGTGTCCTGTGTGATTCTCCCTATGCCTTGACTGTTGGGTCATTTGCTGATGTTGCTGATGTAATGTACATTCTGTTAAAAATGAAAAAATCCTAAGACTTGATGTGAGTTTATTTAAAATATTTAAAATGTAAAAATGATTGAAAAGTTAATTATGTCATTTTCAGTCACCCAAGCAACATTTCCTAGACATTGCAAAACACAATGAAACAAATTTTCTAATTTACCTTTTACTTTTAAGCTCCTTATAATAAGTAACATCAAAAATATTCTATTAAGGGAAAATTCACTTAAGAGGACATGAATGGCAAACTGAACTTAGAACTAGAACTAAAGGGGCCGTTGATCATGAATCCTGAAGAACAAAGAGTATCTGTACCACATTGTGTGAGGTTGGGGCAGGGAGTATAATCAGGGGAAAAAAAATAGATAAGGAAGAATTGAGGGAGATTCCGGAGGTTGGAAGAGCAGCTGTGAGTTAATGCAAAAATGAAAACGGTCAAGAAACATATCTATTTATTACTTCTGGAAAAGGGAAGTGGAGAAAGGAACTAACTACTGCTAGGTGCCTTGCATGTCTGTGGCACTTCAGGATCCATGCTAGATGCTTTTATGTAGATGATTCCCTTTTGTTCAGAGTCGACAAGAAAAAGTGTGAAACAAACGCACTGTCTACATTTTGAGATAAGGAAATCATGGCAGAGATGCAGAACTAACTTGCTCATAGTGATGGAGTGAGGGGAGGAAGCATGCTTCCTCCCTCTTCCCCATCCATTTCCTATAAAATACATTTCCTAATGCAAATGGGGATAATGGGAATATATTCACTTCAGTTTGATTGTTACAGGTTAAATAAATTTTAAATGTTTTAGACTTGTGAAGACAGTCGTAACATTATAATGTATATAATTTTTAATGTAGATAGGTATAGGTAGATACAGGTATATGTATAGGTAGATAAAAATACACACAAACACATTTCCTGGTATCTTTCACTGTACAGAAATGGTAGACATTCTTAATATGTATTTGATTAAAACAGTCTAATGTGAAAATATAAGATGGAGAAAAAGATCTTTTCAAAATATTTCATTTCTATTAATCTTTTACTATAAAATAATCCTTTTACTATTAAATGTCTTGATAAGGTAAAACCAATGTTCCTTGACCAGTGAGAATGAATTTAACAAGGAAAAACATAATACTCATTAAAATTTCAGACACTGATCCGTACGTGTTTCTTCTCCCCCTCTATCTCTGCTATTAATTAAATGAAAATGTAATGCATGTACACATGTATATAGGTGCTTATATCTTTCTTAAGAAAAAAATTTGTATTAATCAAAAACATACATATCAAATACAAATCTTTTTATAATGGGTTGAAGGTAACTTTTCCTTTGTTCTAAAAAAACACACTATCCTGATTACACTGCACAAAAAGAAAATATGTCCTCTGCTCTAAATGGAAACACTTTATTTTTTTCAAGACTGTTCATTATGTACATATCTATATAGAGATAGTCTGGAACAAAAGAGCACTTAATGCCTTGCTTGTAAAATGTACAAAGACACAAGAGGCAAATGGAAATATTCTCCCAACAACTAGAATTAGGCAAATCCTAGTAATTTAGGTAACCTGCAACTGTATCAAATATAACTTACTAGATTTTACTGAACTATTCTACCGTCTTTAAAATCATGTCTTCAGTGAATGATAAAGAAGCAAACTTATTCTATAACAGTGCCAGACAGTAAAGAAATTTATTGCAATAGTGAGTAAATAAAGACCTGCTATGATTAATCTGATGCTTAAACCTTGGACAATCTCCAGAATCTTTTGATAGTTCTCTCATTAGAAGACTTTTGGTGCTGGTGGTTTGAGCTAAAAGAGCTAATTTACAGTTTCCTAGTGTACATTTTAATAGGACCACTTATATAATCTTTGTACTTTAAAGTCAACTGATTTAGAACCTTAATTACATTTTAAAACCCCTTCCCAGGAGCACCTCGATTAGAGTGTGAATGGACTGGAAGCAGGTGGATAGGGACTGTTGATTTGGAGGCCATCTTACAATTCTACCTACCACAGCGGCCGTCCATGTCTTCCTGGAAGTCTCTCTCCCTATCCCTATCTTATCACACACTTCCCGTTTACATGCTCACTGTTACATATTTACTTTCTTTTCTACCCATCAATGGTTTCCCTTCCTAGGGAGGAAAATGGTTCTTTCTAGCCTTGAAGATGAGAAACACTGCAATTATGGGATTCAATTCCTGTACCAGAGTGATGTCAACCTCAGCAAGTCAGCCAAACCCCAGTTACCTTAGCAAATGTGCAACTCTGCTAACAGCATATACCCAGAAATGTCTGATGATGCCAACAGAACCTCATGGCTGGTATTTGAATTAGCCACTCTAGGGACTATCCAAACCTAGGAACTACACCAGTAGACCAGTAAGCAAGTTGAAGTGCTTTCTTTTTATGAACCACTGCTAAATGGAATCACCTGATAGAAACGATCAACGTTGAACCTCAAAGTTTCCCCCACTATCGTCTGCCTCTTAGAGTCAGTCAAGTCAGGGCTCCCTACAGTTGAAAATCAAAGGACAAAGATTTTCTCAGAAAAAAAGAAATGTGACCAGTTGTTGTTAATTGACTATGTACTGCAGAAGGGGCGTAGGCACCCAAAAATTTGATATCATGGATTCTTCTCCCAGACTAAAGGATTATAATAAAAGCTAGTCTCAGATGAATTCTGTACACATATACATCCATATTAAATTTTATTCATCAGACCACCCCCAAACAGTTCATACAATCTGTTCTGTAATCTTTGATGAAGATCCAACTTTATAGCCTTGTATAAACCTCACCTTGTATAAAATTTCACTGATGCAGACTCTAATATTCTGCAAGAAGAATTCCCCGTGGTCAGAATTCTCCAACTCAATGGCTTAATGCAAAGTTATCTGGTTATCATGCTTTGTGTTAAAGCTGCAAGATACATTAGAATCTCATACCCTCTTGGCCCAATGTAAAGATACTTTGCCAGAATATTGTAGAATTTACCTAAATTGAATATTTTCTTCACAAAGAGAACCCAACTATATACCACACTGATTAAAACTAAATATACTAATGAAAATCCAGTTTTATGACATTCATTAAGATAACTATTGAAGTCTCTGGGGTTTACCAAAAATAACTATTGCTTGTCTTCCACCAACTATGAGTGGGGACACTAATAGTTACCTTGAGTGGTTTCCCAATAGAATAGTAGCAATCTTGCATCCTACTAGAACTGTTCACTTATTAATTCTGAAATGAAATTAGTGACTGTCTCTGAGACCTAACTTCAGCATACTTGTGCATACTCTACAGCCTAAACAGGAGTGTTTTAAGATCAGTTATATACAAGGATGGGCAATAGTGAACCAAGAGACTGCCTACAGTGGTGAAGAAGTTCTAGCTCCCAGAGAAAGTCTCCTCCATAGAAGGGTTTGTAATCTAATGAGTTAAAACTTTATTCCTAGTACTAGATTTGGGTCATGATTTATTACACTGACAAAATACTCTGGTAGCATAGAATAGTTATTCCTTTACTTCTCATAAAATTAGACAAATACAAAATTATTATGCATACCTTTGATGTTTCACTTTAAAAATATGAAATTTTTATCAGGAAAATATGTTTTCCACACCTCTTCATGCTTGAAAAATGTGATTGATAAGAGTCGCTAAATACGTCTGCTTCCCTTTTTACTTTAGGGAAGCAACTAAGGCAATTCATTCTTAGAATAGCAAACAGCTGGATAATCAACACCAAGTTCCTATCTCTTGTGTAGATTACAAGTTGAAAAATGAAATCTTGTTGTCTTGTTTGCACATCCCTAAAAGAGAGCCTGAAAGTGATTTATAGTTTCATCACTATGAAAATTGATAAGTTCTACCAGGGAATCAAAAAGATATTAACAACTTCCAAAGTAAAACAAGATCTTTCTTCTATTCCTATGTTTCAACAAATTTTAAAATATCTCACATTCCACATATTTTTTTTTTCCTGGAACATTCTTAATTGAATGTATCTCATTCATAGTGAAATACTCCTCAGTTGTAAAAAAAAAGAAAACTCATCTTGCTAGTAGTGACAAGATGGATGTCACTGGAAGGGATTATACTAAGTGAAATAAGTGAGAAGGAGAAGGACAAATACTGGATGATTTCATTCATGTGTGGATTATAAAGAAACAAAGCAAAAGAACACACAAAAATAAACCAAAGCAAATCAGGCTGTGGAAACCAGGCTATCAGAGGGGGATGGTGGGGGGCATTTGAAGAAGTATGAACTTGACCCCATAAAACATATACAGTGTTGTAAACCAGTATTACTGCAATAAAAAATAAATCATTTGTCTTTCAAAGTTCTTGAATTATGTGTAACTTATGAACATAATTCACAGCACACCATAGGTGTTTTCTAGTTTATGAAACAGGATTTTGATAAAAAGTAATAATAGATTGCCTCATAGATTTTTATAAACTGTAATGAGATTAAGTTTCTAAACTAACTTTTGGATATGTGATTCACTGTAAATCACTTAATAATGACATTTATTTAAAATCATTTAAAACTGATTTGTAACCTTAACAGAATGCTATCTTTGTACATCACATGGGGAATTTGACTTCAAATGACGTCTCTCACCTTTATCAACAAAAAGAATAAAAATGAAGGAAAGTTCTTTGCTCTCTCATTTATAGTTGCCAAGATGTTGGAGTGGAAAAAGAAAATACCTTTACAGAACTTACCTCATTAGTTAATTATAGAAACTAAACAATCTCATTAATTCTCCTTTCTAAATAAGCCATCAAATTCCTTGCAAGAATGCTATTAATTTTCTTAATTTTTACTGTGGGAAAGTTATTTCAAAATACCAGTGAAAGTTAGCACAAATAGGATATGACAGTGAATTTTAGCGCTTTATCATTTTTAAAGAACTGGCTCAATTAGTTCAGCTATGAACTGATTTTTAGAAATGTAAATCCTTTCATTTCCATATAGATTTTTAAGACCTATCTCAGAAACAGATTGTGGTGAAGTTACGACTTTGGAACTGTTTGCTGAATCAATCTGTGGCTGACTGGTCTGCTGGTCTTATGTGAATGTTAAACTTTCTCTGGAATCAATTCACTGTTAAAAAGCTGGAAAAGTGCTTTACGTGCTAGATAGAGTATTAAAAACTGACCCAAGTTTTCTATTGGTTTGCCTTGTTTTGCCTTCTGAATTGTTCATTACTGAGTCCTCTGGAGTCTCTTAAACATAATGTTTTGGGGAAGTTTCTGAGGACAAGAAAACTTAAAAGCTTTTCAAATAAGTTGAAAAATATCTTAATAGTTCAGTGTTGGTTAGAGGATATATCCTCAGCCTCTGAAGTCACACAGGGCTTGCTTTGTGGTTGTTTGTTTTGCTTTGTTTGTAAAGGATACAATTCCAAAAGGAGGGGAAAAAAGAATTGGGAAGAGATTGGATGAAAGAGAGAAAGATTGTAGAAAAAGAGGAAATTATGTTTTCTGGAAAGCAAATCTTATCATCACTGACAATCATGAGAAGAGACTTTTAATTCTTAGCAGGCACTTAGTCATCGTTACAGTGGTTTCTTTACTTCCTAGAGAAGACTGTGTCCCTCGCAATATGGAGTCCTGTGACCTTGACTTTGAATATATGTTATTTGAACCATCATCTTTCCATTTGTCATAGAATAGTTTGTTACCTCTTAGGAAGCTTGTAATTAAATTGTACTTTTCTTTTACATCTTTGATAATCCCTAGGAGACCCTGGGGGTGAAAACAATGAAAAACAATGAAAAAATACTGACTTGACTTTAAATTCTTTAGACTTTTATGACTAACCCATTCTTACACTGTTAGAGATGAGAAGTCATAAATCTACAAGGAAATTGGTGTTCTTTAAGGTAGGGAGTTTGAAGGAGGAGAAGGTTTGCCAGCTGTAAAGACTTCAAATCCCTCTCCCTCTTTTTTTCAACTTGGGGTGATGAATTGCATGAACTATCAGCACACAAGACTTATCACTGTATCTTTACAGCTCTGAGGAGTTTGACCCTTCATCACTTGTGTGCTTCCAACTCCTTTCACTCCTACTACAAGGAGGAAGAGGGTGGCTTTGTAGCTAAACTATTAATGAGTATTCCTTTTGCAGAACTACAAACCATGAATCTCAATCAGTTAGTGGGTCATGCTAATGAGGTCAAATTACAAATTTGTACTCTACCTGAGCCAGTTATGTGGCAACAGATCACCTGTTGGTTGCCAGAAATTTTGCAAAAATGTGTGACTTATTTATATTATTCATTTTACTATATTTGTGGTTTCTGACTGTATACCAGGCATGATGCAAGGCCTTAGTAGTATAACATTGATCGAGGTAACCTGAGCTCCAAATACACAGAAAGGGAAAAAATAAATAATGAGCTTGCAAACAAATTAATGAGTTATTGGACTAGAAGTAATATAATAGATAAAAATGTAAAGATAAAATAGATAGATAAGTACAATGAAGAGGGTATCTGATGGACTAATCGGAGAAGCTTTTCTGAAGAATCTACATTTAAGTCAAAACCTAAAGCTTGTCAAGGATTCGGCTGTGAGCATGAATGTTATAGGTTGAAGGTTGTAGGGCAGAGTATAACAGACTGATGGAAAAGAACTTGATGTATGAATGATATTTTTTTTTTAAAAATTTTTAAAGATTTTTATTTATGCATACAAGAGCTGGGATACAGGCCAGAAGTGCAGGGGGTGAGAGAATCCACCAGAGACAGAGTGGGGAGCATAACAGGCAGACTGACTGAAACACACTGCTGAGGGCAGCAGCGGGCACAGCAGGAGAGGTCTGCTGTGCCATGTGGGTCCCCTCCCTGGCTGGTGGCAGGGATCAAACTCATGCCACAGTGGCTGCTGTTTTCTTCACAGTGCATTGCTTAACCCACTGCACCACCAGGGAGGCCCAGAACATTCTATTTTAGACAGATAACAACTTCAGTTGCATACAGACACCAATTCTCTTTTTTTCTATTTTTTTTATTAGATTTATTTAATTGTATTTGACATCATTTGTAGTCCCCAGGGAGTTCCCACCACCATTTCACCCATGTACCATCACCTCAGTCCCTTGTGCTCTTTCTGCCCATTTCCTTGAGCTTTCTCTTTTTTTGTTGTTGTTGTTGTTTGTTTCTTCTTTTTTATTTTTTTGTTGTGGTTGTTGTTCTTTCACATTCCTCCTAAAAGTGAAGCCATCTGATATTTTTCTCTTGCCTTCTGACTTGTTTCACTGAGTTTAATTCCTTCTAGCTCCATCCATGTTTCTATAAATGCCCCTAGTTTATCATTTTTCATTGCTGTATAGTATTGCATTGTGTATATGTACCACATCTTCTTGATCCAGTCATCTACTTTTGGGCATTTGGGTTGTTTCTAGGTCTTACCAATTATAAATAGTGCTGCAATAAACATGGGGGTACAAGTACTCTTTTGGATTGGTGTTTTTGTGTCCTTTGGGTAGATCCCTAGGTAAACTCCAGTTCTTACAGCTCCAATTAGTCCCACAGTTAATACTTCCTGATGTCATAACTTGTGTATTTATATATTGCATATCCATTAACAGATTTATAGAATCTATGTTTTTGTTATTGAAATGCTATGATCCAAAATTACTATAGTACAGGTTACTAGATTTATACAGGTTTTTATCTTTACTGGAGACCCTTATATTTTTGTATGACTTCATGTTGCTTTCTCTCTATCATCCTCTCATTCTAATTTAATGGACTCACTTTAGGAAACAAGCCTCATGGTAATAAACTCCCACTGCTGTTGTTTACATGGGAAAGTCTTGATTTCGCCTTCATTTCTAAAGGATAGTTTGACATGTACAGTATTCTTGGTTGACAAGGGTTTTTGTTTTTCCCTTTTGCATTTTGAATATATCATCCTACTCCCTTCTGATACACAAAGTTTCTGCTAAGAAAATGGAGGTTCCCTTATTTGTGCACTTATTCAGACTACTAATTAATAATGACTTAGTAATTTAAATTTTGGTGTATCAGGTTAGCAGTCCTGCTTTGGGGAAATAAGTAATTGAAGGCTAGGACAGAAACATTGGAAATCTTATATTTTTATGAATAGAGATAGAAAATGGGGCAAAAAATTTCTTTCTCCACTTCTCTTTGGTTTTAAATCATGTTTTTTTGATTTATTGGGGGTCAGCTAATTCATGTGAAAAGAAAGCTTATAGTAATGAAACGATACTGAGCAAGAAAGATATTTTCTGGTATTTATTTTGTTCACTATATTCTATATAGTTACCACATGGACGTGTAGGAGGCAAAAACTTCTAACATATAGCTAGTAATATCCTTTAACTTACACTAAATTTATACAGAATTTATAGCTATAATACTCATCTAAGACCATAAGTATCCCCACAGTATCATCACTTTTTATAATTTTTGTTATAAATAAGTCAAGGTAGAAAAATAGTAAATGATAATTTAATATTAGAACTTGCAAGTCAATAAATTCTAATTTATCATTCAGAAATAATAGTGCTGCAAGTTCTTCTTTGAGTTTGTAGGTTATAAATATGGTTTCAAGTTTACAAATTTTACTTTTGTATAGATAACACTGTTTGAAATAAGTAATAATATTATTCAGTGATAATGTGCCACAGGATAACCATATGGGATAACCAGTTGTCTTTCATTATTTTATCACAAATAAGATATTTGCTTATTATTGTAGATACTGTTGAGTTTACAAATCTCTTAGCAACAGCCTTGTAATTAGTTATTTTTACAAAGCTTTGGAAACAAAATCTTAACCAACAGTTAGATACAACAGTTAGAAGTATACCGTGTCCTCCCATTTTAAGATCACTTTGGTCTGCCCAAGATTTAGCTCCAGATAATGTCATGTTTAAATTTTAGTCATATTTTGGCAAAACAGAAATATCACATGGTTTCCAAACTGGGCCAGATGGAAAAGTTGATCTGATGGCATCACAGCTCCAATATCTTCATTTCCAAGTGTTTTGCTCCCCTTCCTCTATCCCCACCTACTCATTCTCAACAGTCATATGAGAAGGTGTGTTCCTCTGAACTAAGGACCAAACTGATAAGAATGCCATCTCCATGTGTCATAGGAGCTGTGTTGTTCAAGGACCTCATGTAAATATCAGACTACATTTTTTTTTCTGAAACAGAAAAAAATATATAAAAATGCTTCACTATTTATATGGCCTGGTAGTGAGTGATAAAGTAATACTAAAAACACATTGTAGTAATTTTTTACTTTTTCATTCATTCTCTTGTCATTTGATAGATATAACTCAAGAATCTATTAAACTTGCACACTCAGTTTTGTGTTTGGCATGAAAATAAATTACTTTGATTTATAGTGAATTTTAATAACAGTAAATATTGAAGTAAAGAAAAACATTTCAGCTGAGTACTACCATTAAATCACATGAATATATGTGTAGAATTTTGCCAAAATTCCTTAGAAAATGGATTGAATAATACTTTTACTGTTTTTAGTAAAACAAACCCTGAGAAACATCATTTTCCACTAGTAAAAATTTCCTTCCATCTAAAATCTTGGAATGTTTTTCAAAAGTGATTATTTACAGGCATGCTTAAAAGACACATCTTTAAAAACCCATTTGGCTAGAGAATTCCCCATAGAGTGCTGACTTTAAAGAGTTTCTGAGTACTTGTTTTCAAAATATGTGTCATTGCAGTAGGGATGAATTTAAAAGTTAACACAAATTTGGAAACTTAGGCTGAATGTATTTTATAACATTTAATTTTTTTTTTCAGTGAAGAGTTTTCTTCTTTTTTTTTTCTATTTTCATCATTAGTAAAAATACCAAACTGGCAAGTATAGGAAAACCTTCTCTTCTTGTCATAAAAGATTTAATATTTTATATAAAATTGGCATTACTTCACGCTTTTCTAGTAGGTAATCAAAGTATATAAAATAGTGGAAATCTTCCTTTCCAGAAAGTTTCCTTCACTCTTATGATCTTTCTCATATACATCTCTGATTAAAGAGATATCTGTTTCAAATTCCTTGAAAAGTGAGTGTATTCAGGGTTAAAATAATGTTGGTTTTCCATCATTCCTTCAATACAATGCCCAGTCTTCAGTGGGTGATATACTACGGTTGGCACACATGTGATGTTTTCATAACTTATTCATGCCTATAGTAAATTTTCACTTTTAAAGATTTCCTTGTTCTTGTCTTTATTTCCCTGCATTTTACATTAGTTGAAAATCATTTCAAATGACATAGGCAGAAGTCCACTTAGGAATAGGAGTGAGACAGTATGTATAATGACATTGTGCTAAGTTTGGTGTTAGCATGAGAGAGATTGTCAAAATGTTCTTCACTGTGAAAACTAGGAATTAGTGCAGCATGAGATATTCCAGTCATAATACATCAGGGAGAATGTATGGTGGACAGAATTTTTGTGAGAGATTCTAAGTTCCATTTATAAGAGTGACTGAGATGAAAAGGGACATTAAATGTATTTAAAATTATCAAGATGTATCCATGACCTGCATGTATCTGAATATAAAATTTATATGTCTTGTGCTTCTTATTGAATCTCCAGTCACTGCAGATCAAAAATGTTATTAGTCTATGGATTGTTCTGTTTTAGGGCAGGGAGAGGGGCACTTTAGAACCCCCCCAAACCTGCTTTTTTTGAATGGGTTTTGCTATTTGCTGCATTAAGATAATTATACCAGAATTTTAATGGAAAGGAATTTTCATATAATTAGGGTATAATGCAGAAAGGATAAAGAATTTAGTTATTAAGTCAAGCACTTAAAGTTTTTTTTTTTTTTTAGGGTAAAGCAAGGTTTAAAAGCTTAGTACAAGTTTAAAGGACCTTTAAGTAGAGATTTATAGAAAAGGGTTAGAAAGAGTTAGATAAATTTGGTAGGAAAAGAACAAAATTAAAATTAAGATGAAAGTTGTTATTGTTAACCTCCCCACGGGTCTCTCACTCACATCTGTTTTAACTAGTTTAAGACCAAAAACCAAGCGTAGTGTTTTTTCACATGTCCCTTTGCTTTATGTGCTTCCTCCATATCTCCTTGCTGCTTTTTATCCAGCTTCCTTCTTTCTCCCTTCCTTCTGTCCTCCTATTTCCTCTTTCCAACATTTTTTTTAATTTTGCTCAGCTCCACCCACTTAGGGCAGAACCAGGATTCTGGAACTTTCCCCTTTTTTGGGGACCACCCTGTTACAGTTCTATATTCACACATAATAATTTATTCATCCTTATATTTCTTTATGATACTACTAAACTCCACCTATGATATCCCTTAAGTCACTTCACCAGTACAAATCCAAGACTGAGCTTCAATTCCCCTGTTTCAGCCCCAAAAACTACCCTATTCTGCATTAACATTTTTCCCAGTGTTAATAATTAAATCACTTATTTCTCCTGTGATGTTGTTAGACTTTCACCGTTATATATCATGACTTTATCTTGTCTACAAATGATACATATAATGTAGTTAGCTCAAACTTGCTCCACTATTATGAATAAATTTGAAATATGGCATGATATCTCTTTGGAAGGAACAACTCAGTTATTGAGGAAAACACTCTAATAATCACTTTTGGTTTTGAAGTAACCTAGGCACTCTTCTCTAGTTACTTGAGATAGGAGAAAAATTGAAGGACTGTGAATGAGTAAGGATGGATTGATTATATCCAGTCAGCATAAGAAGGAGAGTTTTATAAGCCCAGGGACCAGATTATTTCACAAGTGTGAGCTGTTACATGGAAGACAATTTAACAAACCAAACCACATAAAAACTAGTGGATATCAATAACTGGAGTGAGAGCTCTACTTAAAGGGGTGAGGGAGGAAAAGCCAAGAAGTATAAGGAGTGATGGGGGAATAAACATTAACTTACACAAAAAATGAAATAAAACAAGACCAATGAGGAACCAAGGGAGCTATAGCTACAAAGCAGGATGGAGCACATAAGGAAAGTGTTTACTATTAATTTAGCAAAATTAATTTTGATTTCCCAGTAACTAAAAAAAAATGTTAAAGGTCCTTTAGATGTGTGTCAGGCTTTTGGGCCTTGCTTTGAGCCAATCCTATTTGGCTAGACTTTTACCCTCAAGGAGATGGGTAACTTTAGATGCTTAACTTAGTAACTATATTCTTTGTTCTTTCTTTATTGTACCCTAGTTGTATTAAAGTTCCTTTTCATTAAGGTTTTTATATGTTTGTCTTAATGCGGCAGATGGCAGAACCCATTCAGAGAGAGCAGGCTTGGGAGTTCTGGGTGCTCCTCTCCCTGCCCTGTAACAAAGGGACCCTAGTACCTAGTCCTTGTTTGTGTTATTGAATTTACCTGGTCCTTGCTGGTTACCTTACTTTTCTTGAAAACCCAATCAACTGGGATGCTTCTCCCCTCCTATTTTGGGAGAGAAGGAGAAGGGAAAAGCCAGAGGCCAGGTAAGGAAAGGATGGATTGCTTCAGTTTTTAAACCTTAGCTGGAAAGCTAGTCCAGCCAATGCCCTCCTCACAAAATTCCAGCCAGCCAGTGTCTTGCTTCCCCCATATACTAGCCCTATAAAACTCCTGTCCCCATTCTCAGCTCAGGAATATAGCCCCGGGGCAGTTGCCACGCCTACCCTATTGTGTGATCCAAAATTTGTCCTTGGTGCAAGCTAGACAAAGACCCTTCAGAATCAAATAATAAAATCACTAGGATAGCAAGTGTAAAATGTTTCATTTTAAGAAATCTAATTTCTTTGTCTATTTTCCAAGAGTTAAGCCTGGCAAAATATATTTCAAGTCACCTAACAATCAACTACAAAATAGATTGATAACTACAAGCAAGATAAATGCCAGGAAAACTTTCTCCAAAGTGATGGCTTTTGACTAGTTAACATGAAACTCATCTCTTTTCTATAAGAAACAAAATAATTGGCTAGTCTAGTCTACATTTTTTACTATAAAACCATGTCATTTTCCTTAAGAGCAACAAGCCATAGCCTTGCTCACAAATCAACTAATACTTGTTGAATACCTTACTTTTTTACTAAGCATTCTATTGTGCTCTAAAAATAAATGACAAAAGAATAAAAGATGTCCTCTTGCTATCTGCCAGGAAATATACAAACAAACAGAACAAATTTCTGCCTTTGGGGACATTACATTCCCAGGCAACAAGACAGCTTTAGAAAACAACTAAGAGCAACAGGAGACATGATAAAGCAATGCAGCTCAGAACTGAATGAGCTTAGAATCACCTTGGGATCTTGTTAAAATGCAGATTCAGGTTGAAAAGATCTGGGGTTAGGACTGAGCTTCATATTTCTAAAAAATAGTTTCTAGGGAATGGGACTGGAGACTGGGGACCCCTGACCATTAAATGTTAGCTCCTAAGGAGTCTCTGATTTTAGCCTGTAGAGCCAGTGATGTCATTTCCCTGGATTTCATCTGTTACATGCAGAGTTTCAGGAACAAAACAAACAGTTCTCTAATGTGCCTTGCAGCTCTTACACTTTGATCTTCTATGAGTTTATACTGGTGTTTTTTGTTTTGTTTTTTTTTTCTTTCAGCACTTACTTGCTCATTCAATATTGATTTGAGTCAATCTTGACTGGTTTTTTAATAACAGAAGAGGCAGTTGAGGTAGTTAACCATCACATTATTTGAATTAAAGACTCCTCTGCTTTCTCAATTTATCATATCATTTTAGTAATTAGTAGATGATTTCATAAACTTCTTCCTCTCTAATAACTCATGTATTTTACACAAGTTGTCTTTGGAGTTTTCTACTTTCATATTCACATTTTCTCTATCCATTCAGTTTTCTGCCATAAGATAGCAAAATTTTTAATGCTTTTGATCTGTGGATAGGTCTCTAATTTCTTAACCTTTTTTTTTTTTAAACAGGAACTGACATTCTACAATGTGCTTATAAAATAATACTTTGCTATTTTTCACTCAAAGACAAACATTTTAATTTAATATTTCAATGGAAATAGCTGTGTGTCGTGCCATCTTGTATTGAGAATTCTTGGCCTAGGAGCTAGGAATACATCACTTGAAATGCTCATGAAGCTATTCCCTTCAGTGGCCTCTCCTGTTGCCTCTCAAGTCTTGCCTGTCCACCACCAGTTAGAAACTGTGGACTATATCATGTGTTGAGAATTCTCTGAGTAAATGCCAACATTGCCATTCAAGTTTTGGCCACTAAGAGCTATAAATGTCCTAACAAAGTTCAATTATAATTTTGAAATTGCCTTTTCTATCTGTTCTATAAATAAAACAACTAGAGTTGGAAATTTTTAGATTGCCTAATAGAAAGATAAGGGCTTCTAAAAGTGATGGCTTTCGTAAAATATGAAAACACCTGACATCTAGAATTTCTAAAATCCTTTTTCTTTATAAGGCTTCAAAGAGAAAGAGCATTTATTATCTCAAAGAGCTATACCTCCCATGGTATCAGAAAATGAGTGTTTCTTGGATTTTCTACAATGGATTTATCTTTCTCAAACTATCTGTTTAAAATAGCGCTCTTTAAAAATATTATGTAAATAATTCTATAGAAGTGGTATTGCTAGTTGGCTACTGGGAGAGATCAAGTGACTTGGTTAAGTGATCTAATTCACGGAATCTGCCTTCCCCTGGGTCCAGTCTTTTACACTGTAAGGTCAACCATCTAAATAACAATACTCATGGTAGATTTTCCTTTTAAAGCCTAGAGAAACTCAAAAATATAGTTGTTCAACAGTATGACCTACTTGCTCTATTTACTAGACTACTACTATTTACTAGACTTTCCTCGCCCAAGGAATCCATGAATCACCTTTTGAACCGATTCTCATTCCATTTTTTCTTTACATTTTTTTGGGAAATTACTCACTCTATTGCTATTCTTTTGGTGCTTTCTCTAGAAATTGTAACATGCATACTCAGCATATCAAAATCTAAAATTACTTTTCTAGGCAATACAATTATATTCACTACTCCTGGCTTTCAATATTATTTTTATGCAATTTAATATCTTTTAAGCTCACCTAACATCATCATTATTGTTTTAGACAGGTGATAAAAATAACACACATTATATTCCAGATATTCTCCCAAACACTTCCAGGTATTCTGTCATGACATTGTAACAATTCCCAAATGGGAGAGATGCTAATTACAGCAGAAGGAACTATGAGGCAATTGACTCCTATTGTTTTCATTTATTTTATTATACAGCAATTATAAAATAACTTGTACAGTTTACCAAATAATTACTATTTTTGCTTTTTTCCAACTTATTAGAAGAGCTATTTTTTCATCTCTTCAGCTCCTAAGTTACCCACATCAAAAAAGTCAGATACAAACCACCCCTCATCAATACAACAAAATCTAAATCCAAAAATGTCTTATCAGTATTTCTTTGTAAAATTAAAAATATAGATAAATGTTATGCTAAAGTTAAAAGTCACAAAAAAATGCCAGTACATATGTAGTTTCCTGACATTTATAAACACTAAGTAGTTTGCAAATCTACAAATCAATAGAAACCACAAAATATGGAGATTTCGCATCTATTGATTTCTTCTGAGATCACACTTATGCTAGGATTTAGATATTTCCTTTGTGTATCTTTGTGTAACACAATAAGTTTAACAGCTTCCACTGTATTTTTTCTCTTAATGAGCAATCTTATTGTTATTTACATATGTGATTATAATAGGACTTTGATTTCTAGGGAGTCTTACTGCTAAAGGCAAACTTTTATGCTGACTAGAATATCATAAAAATCTCTCTAAAATGCACATCTGGACTAGAAAAGAAAGAAACATTCAGATAGATCAAAATTGATGAGCACATATAATGCACAAAAGCAGCCATGCACAAAAGCCAGTAATTGCCCTGAGGGCATTGGCCCATGCCTTGTAACTGGTAGATTTTAACTTTAATTGTACAAACACATAGAACTGGAAACAAAACCCAAAACAAGCACAAGTTTCAAAATCTGGTTAAGCTCCAAATAGAGCCAGGACTCTAAAAATAGCACTCAGTAAAGTATAGAAGTAGGAAAAGAGTCCATCCCAAAAATCATGGCGAATCACTGTCCACTAAAGATCTTTGAAGCTCCCCCACCTGCTTCAAATGGGACTGATTTGTTTCCTGCATTGTGAATTATTTTGTACCACTTACTAGTGCAAGTTACTCAGTCTTTAAACTCTCTATGCTTCACTTTTCTTATCTATAAAATGTGCATAATACAGATATTACCAATTCCCCACTTCATCGATTAAGAGACTAAATCCATTTTCATTTCTGTACATGAATTGTGCCTAGCACATGGACAAGTGATAGCTCACTATTTGCTCACCTGAGGTTAAGAGCACAGGTGACATGTCCTCATGGCCACTGTCACCTCATCTAAGGGTAGGCTTGCAACAGAACCTGGTGAGTTCGAATCCTTTAGTGCTATTGGGCATGTAGCAGCACCTCCGCAGCTGGAGTCTCCTGGGGTTTAGGCTTCCTAAATGGTGGAACCACGTCTCCTGTCATTTGCTGGAAGTTGCTCTAGTGCAAGAAAGAATAAAGCCAATGTAAGAGATGGTGAGAGAGGTTTTAGTTTTTCCTGTAGTTGCTAAAATCCAGCTGTAATTTTGCCCTCCCTTCTATTGTAAGATGTATCTTACCTTTCAAACACTTCATCCTTTATATCTATTCTCTTTTAGATTACCTGGCTCCCATTACATTACCTAAGGTAACAAATGACATGCAGCCATTTTGTAGTTTTGAAATCTTTGGTGGTACAGAAGCGAGAAATAGAATTTATCAACGTTCCTATTTACCTCTCATAGCTTTCTTTTAAATATAGAGTTGACTACAGACCTTGGCAGGCAATGTGCTGAGATAGCACTTCCTGGTGACATCACAGGTTTCTGGGTTATCTAAATCTTAAGATATTTTAACCATTAATAAAGTTCAGAGATAAAACTCTGGAGCAGGATCACTTGGCTTACATTGTTAGAATTCCTTTCCACAAGACACTTGGTCTATTTTAATAA
The DNA here is from genome assembly GCA_019455555.1 of Galemys pyrenaicus. Taxonomy (NCBI): domain Eukaryota; kingdom Metazoa; phylum Chordata; class Mammalia; order Eulipotyphla; family Talpidae; genus Galemys; species Galemys pyrenaicus. The sequence continues at coordinate 5,575,576 of JAGFMF010012288.1, read as the reverse complement.
TGAGTTTAGGTGGCAATTACCGTGTGATCTTGCATTACAGAAAGGCAAGAAGTAGTAATTACCAGCTGAGTGTATTATATTATCCAAGTGTATAATAAACAAATGTGAAAATATATAGCTATAGAATGTGTTGGATATCATTCACAGACTCACACTATGCTGATATATTTATAAATCACAAGAGATGATGAAATCCTAGAGAAAGGAACGATTACCATAATATCTGCATTCAGAAGATGTGTGTTGAACCAAAAATACTTCCTCCAGCCATTCACAAATCTGTTTCTAAGTGTTCAGTCCTCTAACATCCCTATGGATGATTATGATGGCAATATCAGCTCCCAATAACTGTTATTTTGCCTGAATTTAACAGACATTCAATGTGCTGAGCCCAAAGTGACCCCCTCTCCCTCTTTAGCAGTGAATATCTGCATTTATTCTAGTAGAAGCATTTCTCTTGGATGAGGAGGCCACTTTGAAATAGACAAAGTTTAGAATATTCCGGGGACAGTCTTGACTCGCTGACTCTCGTTGATGTAAGGATAACTCACCCATTTGTTTTTAAAAGAGTAACTTCCTTTGACCAGCACCCATTTGGAGTTATTATTTCCCATTTGTACTTTATTATAATGGTGATTATGTGTCCATGTCTGTTTGCTTGGATACACTGTAAATTCCAAGTTAGCAACATCTCTGTTGCACAGGTTCTTCTTAATAATCTTGGCAGTTAATGAATTGGTGTTAATGTACTAATTAATTGATGGGTAAGATTGGAAGTTCATTGAAAGTTATTAAAGTAATTCAATACATGCTAGTGAGAAAATTCAAGTCATACAAAAACGTACACAAAAGAAAGAAAGTTCCTGCTAGACCTACAATCCAGCTGCATGTGTTTATCATTTCTTAGAAGATTTTCTGAACTTTCTCCCCACCCCACTTCTTTAACTTACAGCTTTTTAATTTTCTCCCCTCTACCATCCTTATATCCCTTTGCCCCTTCAATCACTATTATTTAACTAAAATAATTGAGGCAACTTAAGCAATGTGAAAGTAATTTATGTCACATGTATAATAAAAATGTAATATTTTATCATGTTTTGCTATATCAAGTCGCTTTTCATATAAAATTTGGGAGAATCAGAGATGAAGTTCAACATGGGAGTTTACATACAAAGGTATGAACTCTTTCACGTGAGCAATAGGAATCTCCTAGCCAAAGAAAGGCATTGGGGAGAGGAAGCATTAGAGGAGGGGAGGTGGTATGGGAAATAATGGGGAAAACAAGACAGGGCTCTAGAGATAACGAATCAAAATCCTGAATAATTGTTTAACCTTGTAAACCTCATTTCCCACAATGACATGGTTTTGTAAAATGCCACCTTCACATAGATTGTTGTGGAATTAAAAGTAAATCCACCTTTTAGTGCTTCAAAAATTATCTACTATATAGAAATCTCTCAATAAATGTTAATAGAATCCAGAAGAAACCCAAATAAGCTGGAAATAATAAATCAAAAAGAAAACAGGAAAAGAGAAAGATAGAAACAGACCAGCTGGCTACAGAAATTCATGTGTGGGGTTTAATTTTGAAATATTCTAATGATGCTAAAATATGAGTAAGAAAAAATTGCATTGGAAAGTTTACTGCTGGTGGTTGTCCTATTATTTTAAGAAAGGCCATTCTATTAACAGACGCCAGTGACTGTATTTACATAAAGGATCTATACTTTTCCTTTAAGAACAGTCATCCAAATCCCCATTGTAAAATCTTCTTTCTCTTTGCTACCTAAAATGATTACAAAACACAAAACTTGCAGGAGTTGCATTCCCCGATGTTCTTTTCACAACCACAATATATTCCTATATTGTCTTTTTCTATATTTCTTTCATTGTGGGTTTTCTATCAGCTATCCCTTTGGGATAAAAACACTGAGCTGAGGTGCTCTTCTTGGTTTGGTTATAGGAACTAGGTTTAATTTAAACAAAGCTTGCCTAGTAGTCCTGCAAATTCATTTCTTTCCTGATTATACTTCTAGGAACTATTCAACCCATCCTGGTGCCACAACAGGGAGTTAGCCCTGGAAATTATTTTATAAAGTCTTATCGGATTCTATAATCTATTGAAACCACATCTTGATTGGCTTAGAACTAAATTGATTTATTTTGTAAACGAATAATATCTTTTTAGTTTTTTAAAGAAATATTTGAAGTCAAACTTAAAAAAATAAATCGCTCCCAGCAGCCCTTTCCTCCATCCTCTGCTTTGCAAAATGGAAGTCACAGCGATGATGAGCTGGGAGAGTGATTAAAATTAGATCAGTAAGGGCAAGCTCCAGCTATCGACACATAAACCTTCATAGACAGGAGTGAGATAGGGTTTTTAAACTGTTTGTAGTTGTGTTTGCCAAAAGCTAATTAACAGGATTAAACTATGGAGTTTCTCTTTTCCCACTGGGTTAACTAAAACAACATTTAGAAAGATACCCTATATCTAACCTTAAATTAGTCTTGTGCTACTATGTGTATGTCTAAACTTTAGAGTGGGCTTAGCATACATCAACAGAGTGAAAACTAAGACATTCCTCTAATTGACTATTCCAGATTGACATCAAAATAATGAAAAAGAGAATATTGTAAATTAAATTTTAAAGGTAACAGAATTAAATACAGGACATTTCTGAAGATTCAAATTGTCTTCAGAATCAAATTTTTAATAGTTTATTTTGAAAATATGGCTGATTTTAACCAATGTAATTGAAATCATTGTCTTTGTAAAAATACTGAGTTCATCCTGTGAAAAGCTACAGTTTTATACTAATATTAGATTTTTTTAAATAAAAGGAAATCACCACAATATTATATAATGCATCATTACTTTTTATGCTATTTAATAAGCTAAATATCACATGCTATATTTTCCTTACACTTACTTTGTTCTTTCCATGAAAAGATAATAGTGAAAATAGTAGAACTTCAATGATATGTATTAGGAGAAAGTTTGAGGGCATGAGGAATATTTAATAATAAGACATCTATTTAGATATTTTAGGTAACTATCACTATTAAAATTAAATGTCATCAAGTCCTGTCTCTTTATAAAATAACTGCTAATTGGAAACAGTTTTAAAAGTTATTCTACGTATCTTTAGGAATCATTCTGCCTTTATTATATAGAATGAAAAAGTCTTTTTACTTTAACAAAAGTACTATAATATTGCATTATCCTAAATATATGGATTCCTAAAGTAGTAGAAATTACCTCTTTCACTTTATTGACTACTAAGAAACAAAATTCATGTATCATTTATTTGTATTTTTGCACCTAAAATAGCTTTTTCTATATTTGTTTATTTATATTTGCTTCTTTACCATTTAATGTGGAAAGAAATAAACACCAGTTTTCCTCAACTACTGATGGGATTCCCAATAAATCCACTGTAAATTAAAAATATCAAAATGCATCTGTAAATATCAAAAAATGCACTTAACACACAACATCATACGTTACATTACACCTACGTTAAATGTGCTCAGAACTCTTGCATTAGCTTATGTATGTGTAAAAGCATCTATCACAACACACCTTTTTAAAATGTGAAAATTATCGCATGTTATTGATTTAATTCTGCACCAAAAGTGATGAACAGTAAGGTTCATTACTGACTATAATTACACATTTGAAAGTATATTGGGCCTGAAGAATATTTGAAGCATTGAACTAAAACGAGTTGATGATGATGGAGATATATTTAATTTTTACAGGGTATTCAATTCCTCTCTCTTCTGATGAAGTTTCAGAATAGCTGGTAGAAGGTTGTTTAGCCCATGATCACGTGGGTGACGGGAGCTACAGCTCGTGACTCTCCTTACCAAGATGAGAGAATTATAAACCATATCATTAGCCCAGGAGAATTCAAAATTCAATATTGGGGGTGCCATTTCTGATGAATGCATGTAGCTTTTTACACCACTTCAAAGCTGAAAGATTATATGGAGACATTGTCTGTAAGGAGTGCCTATAATTAATAATTTAGATGAGGGTTTCTCAACCTCGACATTTGAGTTGGATTTATCTATGTTGTTGGGGGACTGTGAGGTACACTGTAAGTAGCATTTTGGCCTCTGGCCATTAGAACAAGTAGGAGTACCCCAGTTTTGAAAACCAAAAATGTTTCTATACATTGCCAAATGTTCCCTGAAGGAGAAAGAAGCAAAAATCATATTCTCCTCTTGGTTGAGGACTGCCACTTTATACATATGTGTATGTAAATACATATATATATACACATATACATGATTGAAAAAATACATAAATTGAAAAATTCTATAAGTAACTTTAATATGTAAACATTTTTATAAATTTAAATAATTTAAGGAATAAAGTGGAAAGTATCAAATAGATAATGACTTGGAATAAAAATTTTTCCCCCAGGTAGGTTAGTGCTTTACTCTCATGTTTCTTCCATGCACACCAGATGTGTGTGCAACAATTTAATTCAGTTCTGGCACTCTCTATCTGGAGAAATCCTTCCATCTCACAGGTGAAGAGCTCATTCCCAAGAGACTGTCCCCTACCCCAGAGGCCAGTCGCAAGTAGTGTATCTCCAAGTTGCCCACAACTTGTGTCTGACCAGGCTACAAATCACAACTCCACCCTTGGATTTGCTTGTTTTCTAGAACAAAACTCATAGAACTCAGAGAAAAACTTATATTCACCCATTATTGAAGGATATGAGAAAGGACAGATGAGCAATTAGTGAAGAGACATTTCGAGTGAAGTCGGGCAGATTCCTGTGTGCAGGAGGTCTGTCCCTGTGGAACTGAAGTCCTCCCCAGTACAACTACATGTTCACCAGCCTAGAATCTCTCTAAATCCACACTGTTGGAGCTTTCATGGAGGTTTCCAGATATACACATGATTGACAGTTATTAACTCCATTTCCATCCCCTCTTCCCTCAAGAAAAGGAGGAGGAAGATGAAAGTCTAAACTGGGCTTTCTGTGACCAGCCCTCTTCCAGAAGCCACTCAGGAGCCTAACCAAAGTAATCTTATTAGAGCAACAGAACAAATAGTACTCTTATCACTTAGGAATTTACAAGGGTTTTAGGAACCCTGTGCCAGAAACCTGGGGCAGAGACCAATATATGTTCTATTATCTTACAGGAGAAAATGTTCTTAAATGCTGACATTTTCATCTTGAAATTTAATGTAGCACAGAAAATAGTAATTATAAGATTATTCAAATGAGATAAGATGTGCTATCTCAATTTACATTGAAATACAAAGTGCAATCATTTACATATTTAACAATACAAACTAATTCTATATATATGTGTGTATATTATACGTAATACACACAACATAGAATTATAACCATAATCAAGGTATCAAATTTTTCAATTAGATTCCCCTTTGTAATCCGTCATTCTGTCAACTCCCAATCCCAGGCCATTGTCAATCAGCTTTTTGTCACTATAGATTAGTTTGAGTTTTCTAGGTATGTCATGTGGGAGGCATTCATTAAACTTTCTAAGAAATTGTCAGTTTACCAATATTGTGTCTTTTTCTATTCATTCCCTCAAAAAATATATGGGGTTCCAGTTCTACATTCTCATCAACATTTGTATGATTCTTAATTGTATCTAATTTAATGCACCTTTCTAGTGCATGGTAAGACTGAACATATTATCTTGTTTAATGGGTATCTCCTTTTGTGGGCTATCTGTACAAATATTTTGCCCATTTTGTGTTCTGTTTTTGCCTTATGATCGACCTCTAATAGTTCTTTCCATACTCTGGATTTGAGTCACTTTTTTTAATGTTTCCCAGTCTGTGTCCTCACTTTTTCATCATCTGAATTGTATCTTTTGAAGACCAAATTTTTATTTTTGTGAGTTTCAATTTATCATCTTAAAAAATGTCTTGGACTTGCCATGTTCAGTCTAAGAAAACTTTGATAGAACCAGGTCCCCAAGTTTTTTACTTGAATATTATATTTAAGAATTTAAAAATAGATTATGATCTATTTCAAATTAGTTTTTATATGGTTTGTAATGTAAGATAAATGTTCTTTATTTTTGCTTTTGTTGATATGTTTTTACATGAGAATGCTTTGCTGATCCAGCATAATTTATTGAAAAGATTTTCCCTATTAAATTGTCAGCTTTTAAAAAACCAATTCATTATAAATCTGAATGTCTATATAGAGAAAAAGTGACTATACAGCTGTCATATGTATATATAATTATGTATAATATATATAGTTATGTATATAAGCATGTATCAACTCTATGAACATTTATTTATATAAATATATAAAGATATGTAAGTATATATGTCTACCTTTTACTAATACAAATTTGTCTTGGTTGCGATAGCTTTTAGTAAGACCTGAAACAAATTAAGAAAAATCCTTAACTTTGTTGTTCTTATTTTTCCTCTTCTTTCAGGAAAAATAGAATGTTTTTGTTGCTTTAACAAAATTCCACTCATTGATTGATTTTTGAGAGTTAAACTATACTTACTTTCCTGGCTGAAACCACTTGCTTGTAATGTATTTGCCAGGTAGAGTCTGAGGTTCCACCACACTTGGAAGCGAACAACACAGCCTGCTGCAGTTTCATGGATACTGGCAGAAGCTATGAGCATCATTTTCAGACTTCTGACATGCCAACAAGAATCAGAACCAAGCATCATAAATAGAAGAAATGCAGAGACCTCTGACAATCCCATTGATAGAAAAAGACAGGGAGTATAACCCACTAACTACTCTCCTTGTGCTGTGCTACCGATTACTGTGCCATCTTTACCAGTTGAATTTGGGTGTCTTCATCTCCTTCAAACAGGTAAGGTTGTATCTTGTGTCCCCTGTGTCCTACAGAGGTATGGTGTCCCTTCATGCAGTTACCCAGCAAGCACATGGCTGTTGTACTCCTTGGCATCTTAACCTTTTTAACTAGAGAATTTGGTTCATTTATCCTTAATGTAATAAATGACATTCTTGGGTTCCTATTTATTTTCCCACTCTTTGCTTTTCATTTAAGCTGTTTTATGGGCTGCCCAGCTAGCTCAGTCAGTAGAGCATGAGGCTTTTAAACTGTTTCATGCTCCCTTTTCTTTCTTGACTCATCTTTTATTTATTCTATTTTGTTCTATTAAATTGTTAAACTTACTTTTACTACTCTCATATTAATAATCATAATTATAATGTCCATTTTGACATACTATAATCTAAAAAATATCATTGTTTTTACCACTCTCCTATATTATATTAGAGCCTTATAACACTTTACACTCTATCATTCTCCTGCTAAGCTAAAATGATAGACATAGTCTTTTCTGAATCATGGCAGTATTACAGTCCCATTAACACGTTTCTCCTAGTTTGACCTGTACTCAACCTCCACGACCCCTCCCAGCTTCAGCTCCTAATCTGTAGCTATTGTCTTCCAAGATGTAATGGCTCCTTTACCCATTCCCAGGTTTTCTACATAGCTATAAATATCCTGCCCCATAAAGCTCAGAATTTGGCAAATACTTTCTGGAGACAATTCACTGCACATTTGGGTTGCCAAGTTCCACTGTGCTTCTGTTGGTTTACTAGCTCTCCAACAGCTCAGAGCTATAGGCTCAGAGCTCAGATCCTGAGCCTCTTCTTCCTGCCCAGAGTCGTCAATTGACTCTAGAATCAACGCCAATGCAGAAATTATTGTATCTCTGAGAAATCTGGCTCCTGATTAAAAACCTATGACTTTTCAGTACTGATTATCTGCAATTACAAAAGCTTTCGCTGACAGACCTCAAAGGTGAAAGCTACCCTCTTCATTTGCTGACTTGGCAAACAGCCATGCAGTAAAGTCTCAGAAGGGAGTTGCAGTATAGGACTCAGCTCCCTCAGACTCCCATTTAAATTTAATATATATATAATTTAAATATGTATATTTAAATATATATTCCTAGTTTTTCAATCCTAGAACTAGCTGAGGTCTTGGACTGAGGTCCTCTGCCAAGGTCTCCTTATACGTGAAAGAGGGGGTACTGCGATAGCATTGTCCTCACTATGACCCAATCCCTAGTACTCTTCCATGTTTAAATCCCACTTACCCTCACCCAGTCCTCACAGTCCATAAAACTGTGGGAGCCCTTTGTCTGGCAATCCTTCAAAGGTGGGGTGACCCCCACATCTTCTCTGACTGATCTAACTCTTATAAGGAATCTGGGTGGTTACCTGTTCTCTGGTTTTAGCCTCCTACTCTTACCATTTCAGAAAGTAATAAAGGCTATAACCCTTTCATATTTGGTTTGTTGCTTTCATCATCTATTCTAGTACCTGACCACTCAGCTCTTTCCCATCTCAGTTGTGCTACTGACAGGTTTCTTCAGTGCTGTCTTTCCAGATCTTTTTGACTTTCATTGAACATTTTATTTCTGTATTTATCTAGATTTTATCATTTTTTGCAGCAGAAGTCTAATCTATTGCCAGCTATTCTGTCCATCCAGAAGGGTAATTTTCACCTATTGCCTTTCAATTAAACACCTTGAAGTGCGACATAACATTTTTTATTATATTTCATTAACTGAATATTGTAACATTGTTCAAACTTGCATCAAGTGTGTCTGGGAAATAGTCCATTACTGACAAAAATTTTATCCTAGGTTCTGTTAGTAAGAATAAGAGGGAAATGGTTATTAAGTCAGGCAACCAGTAGTCTCTGCCACTCATTCTCCTTTCTTTTTTATTTTTAATTAATCAATCAATCAATTAATCAATTAATTAATTAATATATATTTGACATCAACTGTAGTCCCCATGGAATTCCCACCACCATATTTCACCAGTGCTCCATCACGTTATTCTTCTTTCTACTGTGGCTCCAAGTAACTTTTTCCTCTTGACCCTCTGCATATGAGCTTGTCTCTAATACTGGCTGAATTGATTCTGTAAAATCTGTTGAGTTTCTATTCACAAGGGTGGTTCATGAAGCTGGTAGCATAGTCAAAGATTAGACCATTGATTAATATCCCAGTTGGGACTGAGGCAACTGAAGTTAAAGAACAATATAGTCTTATGGGGAGGGACAGATATAAGTCATACAAATTAGAAATATGTTGGACTAAGCCAATATATTTCTTCAATTTCATAAATATTAAGTGAAAGAAATTTCCAGTGATTAATGTGTTCATGAAAATGGTACAGTTTTGAGTTTTTAAATTCTTCTTTTTCTAAATATGTAGACTACCCTTAAAAAGGCAGCAGAATATTTAGTTTGATAATAGGCTCTTTTGCATTTCTAACATTTTAACTTAATATTCATTTATTTATATGCCCTGGTGCTGATAGAAAAAAAGATAAGTATGTTTATAAAGTACTAATGCATTCCAATACTTCAAATCAAAATATACAGAGTAATTAGTAATTTTTACAATTGCATGTTTTAATGGAACTTTTATTTCTGATGGCACATATTTCTAATTGATCTCATTTTAATTACATTGGGCATTACATTTTATTTAATACTCTTAAAAGGTATACTATAGATAACTTCCAAATCACATGTCAAAAGGATAATTTCTTCAAAATAATTAAGATGTTTGCTAGCAGTTACCTGTGGGAACTGCAGTATATACTCCTCACTAAATAATAGTGGTTCTGACCTCACATGAGCATTAAATACATCATGTTCTTGTTGACTCAAGGGAGAGAAAGTAAGCCATTCATTTTGCTAGGGGTAATTTAATACAAGGAACTAATAACCAGATAATAATTAAAAAAAAAAAAACCAGAAATGACAATAAAGGAAACACTTGGTTATTACAGAGGTAGTAACTCCAGGCAGCAACAAACAGCCACTAACACTAGCACTGGAGAATAGAAGAGACTGGAAACTAAGACTTTTGGAGGAACTGAGACTCAGACCGCTGAGGTGGACACCCTACTGGGCTCAGTGGTCCCTCAGAAGGTTGAGGAGAGTTCTTGTGGAGCTAGGACTGAGATCTCAAAGGAGCAAGGTTCAACCAGCTGGCACTGACGTTGTGACTGCCAGGCAAGGGGACATACCTGGGAGACTGGCAGGACAGAAACAAGAGGGATGAAATTTCCTTCTCTAATCTGCCTTTGTCTCTCTACCACCCCCTACTGGCAGAGTTGAAACCACCGCGCTAAAGAGAAACGTGGCTTATGGAGGACCAATCTTACCATCACAGTGTTTAAAAAGCCGATATTGAAACTGAGAGAAAATAGTTTAATAACTAGCATAGATCTATATGCTATATACGTTACCAAATGAGATGCTGGACTGTATATTTTCTAATTTATACTTTTATATAGGATATGTCAGTGGTGTATTATTAATGTAATTAAATGGGGACAAAATAAAATGAATTTTATATCTTGTTCCCTAAATTTCAATAGAATAGCTGTTTTTACGATGAAAAACTTAGATTAGAAAAAAGCAAAGTAATTTTAAACTGTAATAAGGTTTGTTTATGGATACATATTTACGTCCGGCTTTACAAAATATAATGTGTGTGTAGTGTATTTTAATATATGTCCAGAAAGGTAATATAATCTTGATTGAGATTTTGGATTGAGAAAAAGTAGATTATCTTAACTAAGACTCTAGTTTATATTTTCTCTTACTTCTGGCACAGATCCTTAAAAAGTGAACCACGGCTTTTAATAGAGAGAAGTAAGGATGACATTTGGCTGATGCAGTAGTATATTTTGGTTACATTCCACATCATTCTGAAAGAAAAAAATAATGTTTGAACAAATAATACAAATGAACTAAAAATATAACTTAAGTTGTCATAGGCAACCTTTTCTTTCCAAAGAGAAGAAAGGCTAAGGATAAGAAACATATGGAAAGAAAGACACACGATGTGAAAGTATACACCGGAGAAATCTAAGAATAACATGCTCACATATGCTAAATGCAACTAATCAAGCAAATGACCAGCCAAAAAAGCTCAGTGTCCCTCAATGAATTCTCATTTACTTCTAAGAGTAGTTTCTATAGACTATTTACCTTCCAGCTGGCAATGAACAAGTAAAGTGCAAGTCTTAGGAACAAAGGATAAAAAAGAGTAATTTTGAGTAATTCCAGTGAAGCATAGCAATGCTAATAAGTTCTTTTCAGTTCCACCTAAAAGCTCTATCTTGTTAAAGGAAAGAAAACTATTTTGTTGACTAAGCCATAGAATGTATGTGAACATTGATCTTGGAAATCATAGGATGCATTGTACTCACACAAAATGTTTTATGTTTTAATCCAACACCCTCTAGAGAATCTGAGATTAAAATTGTGCATTTAAATCTTCAGAATCTGTTTCAAATATTTTTATAAACTTTCCAATTCCCCCATTATTGGTTTCAATTATATAAGCACACACTCATACCCTCTATATTGCTACTAAATTGTCTTAGGTAATTATTTTGAGTCAGCAAATTTTTGCTGTTTGGTTTGATTTTCTTTGCTTTGGCTTTGTTTTGATGTTAGAAACATAAAAAAAAAAATGCAGAAGACTGTCACACAAACCCTAGATGAGAGCATCTTAATGGTTATAGAAACTCCTAAGGTACTTATTCCACCTTTACAGAGGAAAAGCAAGAAAAGATTTTGGAGGGACACTTTGGAGAAGTTAACAGGTGGGAAAGGGATAATAAAGTAAGCAATACTTGAGTGACAGAAGAATAAACTAAAATTATCAAGAAAAAAATATAGTAATAGCAAAACCAGCAAAGAAAGAAAGGGAAGTAAGACCGTTGTCTGTGATATTTGCTGCAGTGCTACATTTTCCTGCAGACCTGACAGCTAAAAAAAAAAAAAAAAAAAAAAGACAAAGCTGTTTTTCTTCTTATTTGATTGTAACTTGTAAAATCACCTACTATATGATAAATTTATTTTGAAATTGGAGAATTTTGTGGCCTTGTATTGGTCATTTTTTATAAATGTAAATTAAAGGGAAAATATCCTTTATAAATTATTGGATGCAGAACTCAATATATCCAGTTATTCTTATATGTTAAGATTTTCTATATTTTGTCTGTTTTACCTGCTAACAATAATTGAGAAAAAAGTTTTAATGGTCTTTTAAGAATTTCCTCCTGTAGTTCTATCAACTTTGTCCTCATATATTTTTAGTTATTTTAGATGTACAGTCTTTAAAATTCTGCATCCCCTTAATTAACATAATGTGCTAATTAACATAATGTTGCTAAGCCACTCTGCCCCTAATGTTTTCTTTTTGTTTGTTTATTTTATCTGGTTTTAATATTGGAGTCGTTTTTGATTAGTATTTTCTTGATATATTTTTATATTATTTACATTCACTTTTTAGTCCTCCAATATTCATAAGATATTATGAATTGAACATTTTTCTAATATACTGTAAGCATATTACCATTACTATGAAAAGGAATTTTTTAAGATTTATTTTGAAGCACACTTCTTGTATCTAATCATAAAATTTTCCTGTTTAGGTTTGTATCAGATGGAGAATGACAGCCCCCCAGATATGTTGCAAAGGAGTTGAAGACACGGGTAGAAGAGGCAGGAAGCAAGTCTCTTCCTTACTCCCCTGTGAAGTGGGCAGATCAAGGAAGAAGGTAATTCTACCCATTTTCTACTTGTAGTTACCAGTGAGAATATTCACCATTATATGGAATTGAACCCAATGGACTTTAACAATCACAAAATAAGTCAGGTTTTTTTTTTTAAGATTTATTTATGCATACAAGAGCTGGGGTGTAGGCCAGAGGTTGGCGGGGGGGGGGGGGGCGANTATGCATACAAGAGCTGGGGTGTAGGCCAGAGGTTGGCGGGGGGGGGGGGTGAGAGGATTCATCTGTGACAGAGTGGGGAGTAGAACAGGTAAATCTACTGAAATACACTGCTGAGGGGAGCAACAGGTGAGGTAAGAGAAACCTGCTGTGCCATGTGGGTTAGCTCCCTGGCCTGGAATCGAACTCCTGCTTCAGTGGCTGCTAATAGCTTCATAATAGAGACTTAACCTCTTGTGCCACCAGAGAGGCCTTAAATAGGTCAGTTCTTTTTCCATTCAGAGGGTGCAGCAAATGACCTGGGACTGAATGCAAGTGTTATATATCATCCACTCCTTGGAAGTAAAGTAAGAAATACCTCTTTTCACTGACAAAGCAGCTGACAATATGATGTATCCTATTATCTATTTTTAAGTAATAGTCATTTATATTTTTCTTTTAAACTCTTTATTAAAATATATTGTGAAAATATAGGTTCAAAGGTTCAAAGAAGACAACAGTCACCTATAAATTATGCAAGGTTGGTAGCACTATTAAAAGTATAGAAGCATATCAGGAAATGTTAGCTACCTCTTTCTCAAGTAAATGTGGTTATAAAGTTAGATTTTACTGCATGCAAATTTTCATCATTTGATATAATTACTTACGTGGTGTGAAAAATATTTCTTTATGATTATTTCCCTCTAAAAAGGATGCATAAATCTTAAGTAATAATTAATGAATTTCTACATAATAACTCCTTATGTATCCCACACATATTGCAAGATATATAGAATTTCCACTTGTATATTTTTATTTTTTTAAAAAAAATTTATTTACTTATGCATACAAGAGCTGGGGAACAGGCAAGAAGTGGGGGTGGTGAGAGGATTCACCAAAGATTGAATGGGGAACAGAACAGGCAAATTGAAATATACTGGTGAGGGGAGCAGCAGGTGAGGCAGGAGAGGTCTGCTGCGTCATGTGGTCCCCTCCCTGGCCAGGGATGGAACTCTCCCTGCAGTGGCTGTGGAAGCTCCACAGTTTGCCACTCAACCCCTTGCACCACCAGGGAGGCCCTTCAGTTGTATATTTTTAATGACTATTAATATATATTAAGAAAAATATATCAATTTATATTTTTCTTTATTTTTTTAATATATTCACCCTGTCATACATTACAGCTCCAGGACTTAGTTTTAAGTAGAAACTTGTGTCTACCTTCACCCATTTTGTCTTCCCCCAACACCCGTCCAAGTCCCACCTCTGGGAACCCCAATCCGTTCACCTATGAACATGTCTTTTTAAAAATATGTAAGTGATATCATACAAATTTTGTGTTTCTCTGTCTGACTTAATTTCACTTAAATTTTCTCTATGCCTGTTTTTCTCTACAGCATTATTTTCCATTTAAATATTATAAACTTGAAATACAAATATGTAGATAATTATTACTGTCACTGTTTGTATGTCAATTATACTTCCAAGTTCCCTCTCTTAGGGAAAAAACCTAATTATATCTTTATCACAAATGTAAGTAGTTGATTTGACTTTGGATAGACTTTGCTAGAATCCATTCTACCAGATTAAGTTCAATCATGTGGGAAAAGAAAAAAATTAAATATTGCAAATTTTTAACTAAAAATATCAAATAAAATGATAAGCTGATATCTAACTTTTTAAATATAAAAAAATGTAACAACCATTATCTCTTGTAACATGACTTTGTCATATTTCTACCATTTTGGATTCCATTTAAAATTACAGCTAATAGTCATTTTTACAATCGCCAAAAGAATAAGAAACTCAGGGAAAGAAAGCCGTGACCAACACTTGGAGCTACAGAACTCACTCACTGCCAAAAACTCAGCACAGTTCTCTCTCTGAGGCAGTATTAATTCTTATCATTCAAATATTCACTTCTAAAGCATACTATAAATGACTGCTGAAACAAAATTTTATCTGCCTGACTCTATAGTCAAAGCAATAAATGCATAAAAATGTTAAAAACGAAGTCATGTAAAAGTTATATCACCATTCACAAAAGGAGAAACCAAGCATACTTGATTAATGAAGATTTAAAAGGTTAGATTAGATGTGACTGTCTGAAATGGGAAATCAGAGGTGGAACAGAATTAGCCATCAAATTGGATCAATTTCCTACTCTTGTTGCTTCTCTTTTCTAGTCACACAAGAAAAGAAATGGGACAACAGTGCTTTGGGTCACTGTACCCAGACACCTGTCTCCCAGGTTGCTTTCTCTGCCACTGTCCTCGCCTGTCTTCACCGCACTGGAGCTGATGTCTGTAGAAGGCTGAAGAAAGTGAGGGCACACAAGCAACTGTAAATCAAGACAACACAGCTATTCTTTCAATTATGTTTAACTTCCCAAAAGCAAAAAGAGATGCCACTCTCTTTCTGAAACCTCAGCTGCTTTGGAGACTTGCTCTTGGTCCCTGTGAAATGAATCTAACTAAAGTTGTTTGGCAAAGGGCAATCAGTGCCTTCCTTTCCACATGAAAGCATCATTTTTACTTTTCATCAGAAAGCAGACTTGGTGCTACAAAGTCTCAGTGGGCAGGCTACCCATGGTTCCCTGTTCTACGTAGCTTTACGTTTGGAAATACATGTCAAATAGGTCTAATGAAGAGCAGAACTGGCAAGTACGATAAACCTTTAGGTATATCAGGAAACCATGGAGTTGTTTCTTTTACTTGTTAGTCAAGTTGTAAAATCAAGTCTGCTATTGCTCTTGGTATTAGTGCCATAGGTAGTATAAGCAGGTCTTTGGGGCTGTTTCTTTCAGAGGTATGTTTCCCACTTTGTGTGGGGCAGCTGGACCTGGGAGGGTTCAGTTAACAACCAGGGATGGGAACGTCTTCAGTAGCAAGAGCTAATCTCTTACCTGTCAGACCACCAAAACAGGCAGTGGTAAAATGTCATTTCCCACAGACCTCTTCCCAAAGTTACTCTAACTAGGGCTTTTATGGGATCATTCTTTGTCTATTTTTTTCTTATTTTACTGTATTAAAAGCACTACTTCAGGGATACCATGATCACAAGGAGGCAGAAAGTCATAAGAAAATTAAATATACCTAGAGAAATATTGGTGGAATGTTACCAGCACATTATTTTTTGTTTGATTCAGGTGGTTCTTGGAATATCAGAGGAACTCATGTGGTTTATCAGAGAGGTCAAGAAGAAAATATTATTTAGGGCCTGAGTCATAGATTTGACCTCGCTAGTGTGTCTTTGATCTCACATTGAAACTCATTGTTGATTATGACTGTTAATCTAAACTTTGCAAACATTGAACGGGTAATAGTTTCTCTATAAAAAAGTAAACAATAGAGTTTGGTTATTGGAAAGTCAATTGGAATCTTTTTCTGAATTTCATGAAGAAACTATGACTCCTATATTTTAAACATATGTAGCCTTATATATGAAAAATTTATGCAAATATATTATGTTTTAAACAATTATATTGGAAATATGATAAACAAATGTGTTATTTATGTTCCTAGGATTTAAGTAAAAAGAAAAATATAAGATGGGAGAGGGTATTCCTATATTTAGGACAGTGAAACTTGTGAAAATTATTTTCAAACAATTATTTATTTATTTATTTATTTTAAAGATTTATTTATTTATGCATGCAAGAGCTGGGGTACAGGCCAGAATCACAGTAGGTGAGAGGATCCACCAGAGATAGAGTGGGGAGCAGAACAGATGGATCTACTGAAATACACTGCTGAGGGGAGCAGCGAGCGTGGCAGGAGAGGTCTGCTCTGCCATGTGGGTCCTCTCCACGGCCAGTGGCAGGGATCGAACTTGTGCTGCAGTGGCTGTGGTTTGCTTCACAGTGCGTTGCTTAACCCACTGCGCCACCAGGGAGGCCCCCTATTTTCAAAAGTTTAAGTAAATTGGTGAAGCAAGTTGTCCTCCTTACTGCAAGTTAATGGATAAAGACAATATTAACTGCAATGAACACCATAAAGACATTATTGGCCAAAGAACAAAAGTGGTAACTCTTGACCTTCAATAGAGTTTTATTTGCTTTATTCTGTTTTGAAATAAGATTTCAACTACTATAAAATTATGCCGGAGACAATTCAAGTAGAAGACCCTTGTATTGTAGTATTCAAATGCAATTATTATCATGCATTAGGGCAGTCAGTGGTAGGATGTAATAAGGACACAAACACACAGAAGTTTCTTAATCACATAACTGACCTCTTTTAACATTTCCATTTATTAATCATATTTACAAATATGATTACCAGCAGAGAGCAACTGCTTGAGGATTTTCATTTAATGCGTAACACATGTTTAAAGCCACGGACCTGGTTGACCGCTTCAGCGATGGTGCTTTGTTGGGGATAGATCTGGTATGACAAGAATATACCCTGCACAATGGCACAGAAAATAGAAGTGACACTTATTTTAGAATTAGTTCCAGCATGTGGTGGGAGGTAGGAATCGGGCCATGACCAACCACCAGAACAACAGAAAAGAAAACATGATGAGTCAGCGCAAAAAGGGTTATATTTCTTTCATTTTCTGTTGGTTAAAGAAACGCCTGTGCCACTGCAGAATTGTAGCTCACTCAAGACAGCTGTTTTTGGGCTCACCCTGGTGGCGCAGTGGGTTAAGCAACGCACTATGAAGCAATCCGCAGCCACTGCAGCATGAGTTCGATCCCTGCCGCCGGCCAGGGCGGGGACCCACAGGGCACAGCAGACCTCTCCTCCCTGGCCCACTGCTCCCCTCAGAAGTGTACTTCAGTCGATCTGGATTGCCTGTTCTGCTCCCCACTCTGTCTCTGGTGAATCCTCTCACCTCCCGCGACTCTGGCTGTACCCCACCTCTTGTATGTATAAATAAATCAATCTTTAAAAAAAAAAGACAGCTCTATTTACTGCTGAGGGTGTGTTTATGATAGAGCTACAGTGGCCCTGGTGGCAGGAAGGTGGCACTTACCTTCAAGCTCTTACGAAAAGCAACCTTGCTGAGGGTAAACAAAAATCGACTCTGTTGCCACAAGGAGAAAACAAGCTAGTTTAAGGTAGGAGGTGCCAGTATACTTATGTGAATTACCACCAGGAAAGGCGGAGATTATTACTTGGTGCTAATAATAGGTAGATACTGAGATATGTGGGATACTACCATTTGAAATAGATATTCAAAGTTTCAAACATTTGAAGGACTCTCAGAAATTATATCGCTTGGCAGTGTTAAAATGGAGTCTCTTCCTGAACTACTAGCTATGGTAAGCATTGAGAGTGCGTGGAAAAAAGACAAACAAAAACATTTAATCCTTATATCGTAGATGGGAGCAAGTGGGAGTCTTTTCTCTTGGTATTTTTTTAAGGTTTTCATAATTTCAGACATTCATATTGTTTTACACTACAAATAGACATGTAGTTAATTGTTAAAGTAGTACATGAGGAGTGACTAGGTGTCCCAACAATTCTTTTGAAAGATAACTACTCTAAAAGTTTCTAATACTTGGAATTATTAGGTTGCATTAAATGTGCCTGCACATTTAATAAGTCTGTTTCTTGACCTCAAAGATTAAGGGTAATAGGGCCTCTCTGGTGGTGCAGGTGTTAAGTCTCAGGACTATCAAGCCGTCCAACCACTGCAAAATAAATTCAATCCCCGGCCAGGGAGGTGACCCACATGGTGCAGCAGACCTCTCCTGCCTCACCCAATGCTCCCCTCAGCAGTGTGTTTCAGTAGACCCTCCTGTTCTGTTCTCCACTCTGTCTCTGATGACTCCTCTCACCACCCTACCTCTAACCTACACCCCATTTCTTATATGCATAAATAAATAATTCTTTAAAAAATTATTAAAGGAAAGAGCAACTGTCTAGAACAAATTTGGCACTAATAAACTAACTGTAAACCTACTCTGTTCTCCATGAGAAATTCTATAAAAAATAAGTTAACTTCATTTATTGACATTAGAAGACATGGACTGTAGTTACTTCTGTTAGGCCCTCAAAATTTGTGAAATACTGTTTACTGAAGGTAGATTTATTTCTCTATTTTTGTCAGTCTTCGAACTTTTCACTAAATCATCACCTATTTTAACCTCCATAATGGCTCTTCTTCTCTGTTTACACTTACATCTTTCATCGCCATCAGAATTTACCCCATGGATACCGACTGTGGGTTTCTAAATGTTTAGGTGATCCAGGCCAGGCTTCAATTGCCAGCAATGAAGAGCTACTTCAGCAAAGTGGTTGTGTAGGACACTCTCCCACAACTCTGACAAACTAAACGGAAAATGTTTACAGAAATACATGTTTGCCACTCCGCATATACTCTTCAACTTCATTTAACTTATTTACATTTCTCCAAGGCAATTTTTGGAAAGACATAAAGAATGTGACTACACTTGATACTTGAAGTGCCTTTATGTTTTCACAAGGCATAGAGCCTTTTATGGGTCAGCGATTGACGTAAAATGGAGCTGGGACAATGATGGGGAGTTGGTAAAGTCTGGAGTAAATTTTGGGACATGCACCCAGAGCCGAAGCTTGGATTAAATCTCTTGCCTGCATTAGTTTACAACAAGAGGTATGAGGATACTAAGAAGAAAAAATTCTGGGTACAGTGAATATCAGCAATGTACCTTGTAGTACATTATTTGAAAACTGAGGATATAGGTAATTTGTTGATTATGACAAATTGTCCTTAGTAGTAGCAAATCAGAATTAGTAGTGGACACTTAGTAGTGTCCTTAGTAGCACACACTGTTGTGTAACATATATCAAACTTACGTTACTTGAATAAAATAGAATTGTAAGTGATTTTATTTTTTTTTACTTGTATTATTTTTTTTATTAAGGCACCACTGGTTTACAACACTATATATTATTTAGAGGTAAAGGTTCATACCTCTTCAGATATATGTTGCTACATTATACGCACCATCAAGGCCCCCAACATCTTCCATGATACTCCATTGCGTTCCTCATCCCTCTCCTCTCCACCCCCACGCCCTGGTAACCTCAGATTTTATACATTGCTAGGGTTTATTTTGATCTAGCTTAGTCTGTTTCTTTGTATTGTTTCTCTATAGTCCACAGTAAGGGAAATTATCCTGCATTTGTCTTTCTCCTGACTTACATTGTTTTCTTTTAATCTCATTGTTATGTTCTATAATAATATTCATAAGATGAAATCAAAAGATGTTTCTATCTTAAGTAAATTGGACTACATACCAGTTGAAAATCTGTCCAGAGTAGTGATACATATGTGTGTGTATGTATATGTATATATTGATTCTTAGTCATTTCTATATAAAAGGAGACTTCTCAGGTTTTTATGGGAAAGAACTGAGGGCCCTTGGATTATTTTACAACATGAAAGTCTGGCTTGAAATTATTGACATGGGAGCTTCAATATTTCCCACTGATCATTTTGACTCTCTCTATGGAATATTTGCCATTTCAATGTGGTCTAAACCCACCCAGGACCCAGTGGAACAGAGCTGACAATTCAGAAATGTCATCAGAAGCTTAAGTGATATTTATTAACAAATCATTGTGGACCAAACTTTATTTAGTTAAAGCACAAGATTAAAAAGAAAGCCCAGGGGTAAATGAATACATTAAAAATAAACAGGAGGACTTGTGAGAGCCACATGCCCTTACTAGGTTGTTTCAGAATGACTTGATGTTGTCCTTGGATGCTGGCAGACAATAGTCCTGAGCAGAGGATGATGGGAAATGACTGGCCATTGGACATGTGCTTCAGATTCTATCTCCTCTAAATATTTTCATACAATAACTAGAGTGGATGAAACATTATTAAAATGTGATGAGGCTCCTTAACATAGAGGCATACCAAGCATCTCTACAGATGGAAAATGCAAAATAAATAAATAAAATAACAAAAAAACTAGGGAAGTTTAAATATGATTAAAGTATAAGACTATGAGATTCAACTTGAAATAATTCTATAGCTTGTCTGTAGAAAAATAATCAGAAACAGATATTTAGTTGAAGAGACAATTGGAAAACAGTCAAACCACAGGACAGAGGGGAAAATACACTAGACAATAAATTAGATGAGATTGAAATACTGTGACAATTCTAAAACTAAAAATTGTCTTCGTGATCACATGATGTCACTGAACAAGAAAATACACCCGAACTTGAATGCATTTTGGGATACTGTTCTTTCTCACTTTTTCCATGTAGAAGAAATAAGAGGAACTGGAAGGAATTCAAAAAGAACAGAAAATACAACTAAGAGACTAAAGGGATTGATTTATCTAGTGAGAGAAAAGAAATAAAATATGCAAACTTGGACTAGAGACTTTCAGAGAGAACAAAATTGTCAAAAATCATGAAAGTATCTGTTGCTGAGACAAGAGGATGTGATTTCATTCAAGACACAGGAATCTAGGCTGAAGTGCAGGAGATGAACATAAACTGTAATGTCAAAAACATTTTTTAAATCTAGTTAATACTAAATTCTAAAGTGTTTGAAATGGTGCTGATTCAAATGTCCACTATATTTTGTTACTGGCCTTTTTTTTTCTTTTGATGCTTTTAATCTATTTTGAGACTTATGCTAAGTGACCTAGGGACACTGTTGTTGGAATTTTTTTTAATGCAGTGAATGTATTTATTAAAAATGGATTTAAATTACCCTGTAAATTAATATTAGGTGACAGACTACAAAGTCAACATGCAAAAATTTGTTGTATTCCAATATGCAAGTGAACTGAAAGAGAAAGAAATCAAGAAAACAATTCCATTTACAGTAGTATCAGAAAGTACTAAATACTGAGGAATAAATTTAACAAAGGAGGTATCAGACATTGTTAAGACAAATAGACGACACAAGGAAATACAAAGATAGTCCAACCTCATCAGCTAGGAGGAGTAACATAATTAAAACATCTGTCTTATCCAATGCAGTATAGAAGTTCAATTCAATCCCTATCAAAGTTTCAATGGAATTCTTCAAAGAAATAAAGGAAACAATAAAATTTATATGGAACCACAGAAAACCCCAACAGCCAAAGCAATCTTGACTAAAAAGGAAGAGGAATGAGCTATCAGGCTCCTAGAATTCAAACTATACTGTTGGAAAAACTTTCTACTGTGACATTAGCTTTCTGACAGATTATTATCGCCCTTTCTAGGTGTTACTTTCACATGTTATGCAAATGCACGTAACAACGGCATTTTTATCCCCAGCATTGTAAGTGGTCTTGACATCTGGTCGAACAAGTCTCTTACTTTGTTCTTCAAGAAACCTGGCTGAGGTTACTAATTATTACTAATCTATTACTAATTGTAATAGATTGAACTACTGTTATTACCCTGCTTGAACTGCATGACAAAACACCTTCGACTGGAGAGTTAAACGAGAAATTAAGTTGTCACAGTTCTAGCGACTGGAGTTTGAAGATGAAGGTCCTGGCCTGTTGAGTTTCCGGTGAGAGGGCTTCCTGGCTTGCAGATTCTTGCCTCCAAGACATTCCTCACCTGCATTTGCCAGGTGTGTGTAGGGGAGGGGCAGAGGAAGGAGGCATCTAGGGACAAGGAGACCACCTTTAGGGCCACATTTCCTCTCAATTTCTTTACAGGCCCCATATCACGAAGGTTACAGTTCAAAATTTTAATTTGGGGAGACATAAACATTCAACCATAGCGCAGAGGTTACAAGAATAGACATCTCTTTTCCTATTTTTATTTAGAAGTCAACACATATGAAAGTGGGTTCATTTCCTCACGACTTGTCATCATCTTATTTATGAATTGTATAGTACCACTTTAATGATAAATGACTTATTCTACTCCTGTTTTTGTTTTGACTCAAATCCATAGTTTTCTTTGGAATATCACTTTGAGGAGGCCTTTCTTGATTTTCAAGATACCACTCATACAACTTCATAGAAATAATCCTGGACTACTTCTTTACAACTACTTTATAATAAAGTTGTATTTATAAATACAGTTGTACTTCCGTACAACTGGCAGACAACAGTCCTGAGCAGAGGATGATGGGTAATGATCTTTCCCCATCTTTACAACTGTATTTATAAATATTGTTGATGATTGTAGTAGGTATGTTGGGAAATGCGATTTCGTGTGCGTGGTAGGTACTCCATTTTTGTTAAATGACTTATTGAAGATGAATTTTAATTAGTCTGACAAAAATTTATTTTCATTTGAATCACTATCAAAACAAAAAAGAGAGAAAATAGAAACGTAGAAGAGTGAGTTTATGTGAGAATCAGACATTTCCAGTAAGTCTGACACTTGATGGCAGCATTAGTCATTCTTATAAAAACTGAAATATGAATACAA
Organism: Galemys pyrenaicus; assembly: GCA_019455555.1. Taxonomy (NCBI): domain Eukaryota; kingdom Metazoa; phylum Chordata; class Mammalia; order Eulipotyphla; family Talpidae; genus Galemys; species Galemys pyrenaicus. The sequence goes on along the minus strand of JAGFMF010012288.1, from coordinate 5,552,478 downwards.
TAATATAATCATTTATGGCATATTAATTTAAAGGGCCATAACTAGACCACTATTAATAAAATGGAATTGTTTAATTAGAAAAATAAAATGAGTATGTTTAACTTATGTTAAAATTATGTTAATAAGAGAAATGCTTAACACCCATATATATGCACATATGACTATGACGGCTTTTGCTATTTTGTATGGCTATCAAAGCATTTACTCCATTTATATCCTTTTTCTCTAAAATGTAGTTTAGGGCCCTCCCCTGGTGGCGCAGTGGGTTAAGCAACGCACCATGAAGCAAAACGCAGCCACTGCAGCATGAGTTTGATCCCTGCTGCCGGCCAGAGAGGTGTCCCACATGGCGCGCAGACCTCTCCTGCCTTGCCCGCTGCTCACCTCAGCAGTGTATTTCGGTCAGTCTGCCTATTCTGCTCCCCACTCTGTCTTGTGGATCCTTGCACTTCTGGCCTGTACCCCAGTTCTTATATGAATGAAAAAAAATGTAGTTTAATTCATAAGATAGACACTGATATTTTTATTTCTAAAAATTAGCCTTTCTGGAATAAAAAATGCAAGAAAGCAATCTAAAAATTTCTCAAAGAAAGTCATTTTGACTTATATTTTTACACCAAGTCAAGTTATATAAAAAGTTTCATTTTTAGTATCTCTTCATTCATATCTCTTATTCAGCTATTCACTAAAAAAGTTACATAGGAGAAAAAAATCATATCCAACGCACTTATTATAAAAACTAAAAAAAATACGTGCCCCTAAAATTAAGTGATTCTTAATACCAGAAATAGCTGATTGACTGTTATTTCAAGCCAAAATCTATTGTGGTTGTAGTATTGGTTCCATAATTATATTTTTTTAAAGAGGTTTTGTAACCTAAGTAAAACTTTCATAATGACATGTTATAAACCAAATGTAGCACATAAATCATCATTTCAATTAACTAAACTATCATGGTTAATTCTCCTTTGAATACTTCCCAGAAAGAACTTGACCTTTCCTTCTTCTGGATACACAGAAAAAAGGTCCTGCATTTGAGTAACAAAATTTGTTTTATGACAAATATTTTCATAATTTTGCATCATCATAATTATTTCATAATAATTTCTGTTTTATAAAAGAAAAAACCCTTTGGGGATTTCCTATTAGTAAGTGAAGCATAACAAAAAGATCAGCCTTTTATTATAAGAGGTCAGAAATTATATCGAATGTCTGAGCTATGATTATTTCTCAGAAAGAGACAGTAACAGACATAAAAAGACATTTTACAAAAAAAAAGACATTTTAATGGATTTTTAAATGCTTATGGTTGTTTAGATTTTTCCTTGAATATGAAAAGGGTAGTTACTTTATAATAAAATTTCAAGACTATTGGTCACTATTCTACAAACATCTCTAAACTTTTTAAAATATGTATTCACTTTTATTAAAAACTGCAATGTGGCATTACTTCACATGAATTTTGAAACAAAAGGGAATTGGATATGGCAATTTTTCAGGGTAATTTATGAACAAGTACTCAAAATCCTGGATTCTTAACCTGAGATTCATTGAGGTATGCTTCTAGGTTAATTAGCTTATAAAAGTCACTGGAAAGATGGTTTTAAATAGCTTCTCCATTGGTCACTAGTTGTGTATTTTGAGGAATGTGATAATTTCTCTAAGCCTAATGTTTAACTATAAAATACAGAATTAAGGCTGGTTTTTTATTTAATAAGTATCTTACTAGTTCATGAAGTGGCATTTTATATTTTAAACAGCATAGACATAATGTCTTAAATCTCTCTGTATATATTTATATATATATAAATCTAAATGTCTAGAACAAATTTAAAAACTAAAATCAAAATATCATTATTTCTGCTAATTTCAGTTCAGTTATAATGATATTTCTGTACTTTGGAGACCTCTGAAATCACATTGGGAGTTTTCATAATTGCTGATGCTTGGGACCTCATCCTAAAATTTTTATATAGTTATCTGGGTTATGATATGAACACCAGGAATTTTAGGATCTGACATAAAAGAGAGATTAATTATTTCCTCCTGCTCTTTATGTGTAAAAATATGCACTTCCTTTGAAACATGGAGAAGAAGCAGGAGATTTAAATAGCCTTTAATATGACTATACAGCTGATCTTCAGGTTCCCCTTGTCTTTTATTTCCAACTGACTGTAAGCCCCTACAAAACTCAAATTGATGACATGTTTCTTATCTTGTTGGCATAATGATTAACTTTAGTTGGGCATAATCAATACTTTCCATCATCATTCTTTTTCTGTCTACTGAAGTCAAATTGCTCTTTTATGTAAAAACAAGTCATCTGTAACTTCAACTTAAGTTATGCTCAATAAAGGTTGAGTACTCTATGAAGAATAATGTCCTCAGGGCCTCCCTAGTGGCCAGCGGGTTGAGCGCCACACTGTGAAGCATCCTGTTACCCAGCAGCATGAGTGAGTTTGATTCCCCGCCAGGGAGGGGACCCATATGGCGCAGCAGACCTCTCCTGCCTCGCCCACTGCTCCCCTCAGCAGTGTATTTCAGTGAATCTGCCTGTTCTATTCCCCACTGTCTCTGGTGACTCCTCTCACCTCCTGCCACTCTGGCCTATACCCCTGCTCCTGTGTGCATAAATAAAAAAATCTTTAAAAAAAGATAATGTCCTCAGGAGGAAAAGGCTATTAAATAAAACGTTTTTCTTCTCGCTCTGTTCATCCACCTCCTTACTCATCCGCTCCATACCCTGCGTATCATGGAGTAGCTAAAGATTTCAAACTGTTACCTGCCCACATGTCCCTTCCAATCTCCATGCATATGGCCGACTGTATACATGAACATACCCAGTTATAGATCCCCAAACCACTTCAGAACCATCATGACCAAAACTGGAGTAATCCCTTTCTTTTTAAAATCCTTTCTCCCCTCATTAGTTACTGTCTCACTAAATATTACCCATTATGGACATTCCAAAAATACCAAGTGGACCACCAGCCAAAGTTTGTTCAGCTGTTAAGCCTGATGATGCCTGTTGTCTCAATAGCATAAGAAAGGGTTTATAACTCATAAGGAGGTTTCATGGGCGGAACTGGGAGGCTCCCATTGTGTCTGAAAATGCCTGGAGGGAACAGGGAAAGGAGGTTCACTGGACTCTGACCTAGATCTGGCTTCCAAACCTTCCTGTTTCAGTGCCAGGTCTACAGTGTCAGCTAAAACCTGACACTCCTGCAGAAGCCGAGGGCAGAAGCCTGACCTAAAGTGACCTGATCTCCTTAGCCTGCTAAACTCACACACCTGGGCAGGGACTCCAGATGCTAAGGCACAAGCCACATATGATAGAAGCGCGTAGCATTCTGCGCATGCCCCTGTACAGTCTGCTCCAAAACTTGCTGCCCACTGCCCAGTCCTGATTATCAACTCCGAAGAACCAGGAGCCCACCAACCTTAGGTCCAGAGGATGGCCAGTGTACCTCCCGCCCTCTTCTGCTGTGTGATCATAATTTGCGGTCCTGGCTTGAAGTCTCAATATGTTGGGGTTTTAATTCCAGAAAGCCAGAACCTTCAGCATCTCTAGCAACTCCTTTGGCTCTTCGTGCAAGAGGTGGGGCGGGTACTGGGATGAGGGCTCCCTTAAGCAGTCCAGGATTTGGTCAATTTGAAATTGTTTTTTAATTTTTTTTTATTTATTTATGCACACAAGAGCTGGGGTACAAGCCGGAGTCCAGGGAGGTGAGAGGATTCACCAGACAGAGTGGGGAGCAGAACAGGCAGACTGACTGAAATACACTGCTGTGGGGAGCAGTGGGCAAGGCAGGAGAGGTCTGCTGAGCCATGTGGGTCCCCTCCCTGGCCTGTGGCAGGGATGGAACTGGTGCGGCAATGGCTGTAGTTTCCTTCATAGTGTGTTGCTTAACCCGCAGTGCCACCAGGGAGGGCCCTGAAATTTTCAATGAAAGAAGGAGCCCCAAAGGGTTCCTTATCAATTTGCCTACAGGTGGGGCCCTAGGGGGAGAGATGTTGGGCTGGACGCTGGTAGTCACGCTCCTTAAAGTGGAGTTTGGTCACAGTTGAAGACTCTACTTTTGATGTGAATTTCGAACAGGGCTATTTAGAACTGACCATCCTCACACACTCATCAAATATATTGTAATTTGTCAGATATCTTTAGCACATCACTTTTATTCTAAACATTGTAGATTAACTGGTGTTGTTTTAGAAAAAAATGAATGCAGTGTAGCAAGATGTAGTTAAAGAACTGGCCATTGGTGATCATTTATATAGATAATACTCTGAATTTAATTTAGGAGAACAAAAGATATGTATCACATACACTGTGTGTCTATTAGACTTTGATAGACTAGTGTATCTGTGTTTATTTGTACCTCATTACACAGGTAAAATAAAATAGAAAGCGCTACTTAATATTCTAGTACATAAAAGTACTTGATGAATTTCAGGCCTTTGTAGCGGTCTTTGTTAAAGCAGGCATGCATTCTATGCTAGGGAAAGATACTCCTTTTAACTGCCATTCCTGTCCCTGGAGGATGTTGAGTCATTCATAAACTCTTTGGGATATAGGGTGAAGTATTGAAACCGATGCATGTAGTTTCGAATTACACCATGTGAAAAATTAAACTTTTGTTTTTAAGGAGGAATGGTCTTTAATCATGCTGTGTTCTCTAGTTAGTGTCCTCATGATTTTTTCCTACAGATCAAATCTCAGAAGAGAAACTTTTCATTGCTGGAAGTGCTTTTGTGTGTCAATGGCATGGTTTATATTACCAGAGTTGGCCACATTTGATGAGAACAATTAATCACTATAGTTTTCACAGTGACAGGAATGAATGAATTTAATTTTTCTTTTAGAAAAGGAGAGAAAGGGGCAATAAAATTTCTTAGAATTTCCTAAAATAGCTTATTGGGAAATTTGTAAAACAATATAAAAATTTAGTGTAATTTCTGTTAAATTATTTTATAAATGCAAATATTTTGATCTTGATTTTATATTAGCTTCTCTAAATATAAATTTGTAAAAAAAAACTATACAAGTCTGCTTCTGAGTATATGAATAAAATGCACTCTAGTAAAATGCTACTCTAAGAGTGGCAAACTAGGTTTTTAAAAACATATACCTTATAAAACCTGCTTATTCTATTTTAACAGTTTCTCTAAAAATGTTAATCCAAACAGGCATTATTTTCACAGAAGTACTTGATTTTTAAAATTTCTTTTTATCTAAAAACCACTTATATAATCTTGAAAAATATAAAAACAGTTGCCTCAAAAGTATTTTCTTTTTCTGTATGAACCAATATAGTTCCACATCGAGACAAATGTTTTTATAGAACCTGGCAGATAATGATAAGAATTAGTTAATGCAATGGATTCTGCACTGGACAACATATCAGATCTAGCTAATCTGAAGCCCTCTAACTACAAATACCTAACAGTTCTAGATAAAATGTTGCATGAAAGGCTTTGCAAAAGAAGAGAGCGAGCTCCAGATACTCTGATCATCCAGGCAACAGAAGCCATTTTAGTGGGATTGAAAGAGATAATTGTGTATCCTCCAACAAGGTTTCCTCCATGTCCCAGGCTTTTGCAGGTTTTCTACTCCTGTTGTAAAAACTATTATAATCTTTGCAACAACTCTCCAAAGCAGACACTATTGTTCTCCTACTTTGAGAATGTTCATTGAGATACCAGAATGTCACATGACTTACTCAAGGTCACACTGGTTGTGAATGACAGACATGGAAGTAAAGCCTTCACAACCTGTTCATGAATTAGACTCACTTGATGTGAAATAACAGGGCAATCTCAAGGGATCTAAAACAGGATGTTCCAAAAGATTAGATAAAAATTATAATGAAAGAACAAGATTGTAAATAAAAATAAGCATGTTTGAAAAAAGGATAGAAATAAAATTTGTGTAATTAAAAAGTGCCTATTGAAAGTAAAACTCACTTACTTTAGTAGATAGTACTTTGGTAAACTATTGCCATTAAATATGGCAGAATGCTGAAATTATAGATGAGGTAAAATTTGCTATGTATATTCTTCTGCTCCCTATTAAGGAAATGAAAGCCAATTATATGCTGTGAACTATAAATTTTAAAGCTTTTCCTGTTGCCTCAACATTCTCACAAGAAGGCTGTGAACACCCCAGACTTTAAGTCTATCAGACTTTAGATAATTGGGGGTTTAACCTTAATAAGACTGACCCCCACTACCAATTTGCCTTTTTGCCATGACTGTGGTCTAGAGGCATCACATACACCAGTGGAATCCTCTCAAGGCTTCTGCTGTGTTCTCTACCCTAAATCCCAGTTAAGGCATTTGCCCAACTTTCCTTTGCTAAAGGTCACTTTGTTTTTAAATATTAGCATAAGGACCTCTCTGGTGGCACAGCAGTTAGAGTATCAGTCCTGTCAAGCTATCAACAGTCACTGTGACCTGAGTTCCATCAGCTGCCAGGGAGCTGACCCACGTGGCAGAGCAGACCTCTCCTGTCTTGTCTGCTGCTCCCCTCAGCAGTGTATTTCAGTCAATTGCTTGTTCTACCCCTCCCCCCAGTCTGTCTCTGGTGAATCCTCTCACACCTCCACACCTCACATGACATTAACAATTTGGGATCCGTAGGTACCCCTCAGTTTTGACTGGTTTCAGTAATTCAAATACCATTCGTGCAACCTGGAGTAGTTAAGGAAAATGATAGAAATGGAAATTATTTTCAGTTCTTTTACCAGGCATTAGTATAAAATTTTGACAAATTTTGGCATAGAGAGGCCATGGGATCTTAGTTAACATATAGTGTGAATCTGACAGATTAGAAACCTCAGATCTAGATTTCATGAACTAGAGACATTGATTTTACTCAGCTTTAAAAAAATCCAAGGAAAAGTCTCAATCAGACTTTAGAAAGAAGAGTTTTAGTCCTTCATATTTTAAATTGTTTATTGACCTTTCTCACTGTGGCTTATACATACTAACATTTGGTGGTCATTAAACATGACTAATATGTTCAATTAATTCTGACTATTTTCTTCAATTCTTTAATAGATTCTTTTGAGTTCTTTTTATGTTAAGGAATACTCTCTGATTTTCAAAAACTTTTTAACCTAACAACATAAAACTCCACTAAATCAATCTGACATTACTGTCAAATGCTCCTATGAGTGACAAATGATGTGCTTGCAGGAAGATCCTTTAAGAAGTACATCTATTATAAATAGTGCTGCAATAGACATAGGGTGCATATAGGTAAGACTTGGAATCAACCCAAATGCCCAAAAATAGATGACTGGATCAAGAAGATGTGGTACATATACACAATGGAATACTATTCAGCAATCAAAAAAGATAAAATAATGCCGTCCACAGAAATATGGATAGAGGGAGTATGCTCAGTGAAATAAGTGAAAAGGAGAAAGAAAAATACCAGAAGGTTTCACTTATAGAAGGCATATAGGAGATCAAGGGGAAAAACAACAAAACAAAACAAAAATAAAAAGACAACTATAAATCAGAGACATTCTGCAGGGAAGGGAGAGGGACTAGGATCAAGACAGGTGAGGTGAGAAGGCACACAGATTTATAGTGACGGTGCGCAGGTGAATTGGTGGTAGACGTTCTATGGGGACTACACCTGAGTAAAGAAAGCAATCATTGTAAGAAAAATTAATTCAAAAAAGGAAGTAAATCTGAGCAACCAGGGAGTTTGAATGAAACACTGTCTTCCCTAGTCCTCAGGCCATCTGTTGAGGTGAGAAGAGAAGAAAGATGAGGATAGTGGGGCGACAGAAGGAGGAAGGCATCCAGATGACATTTCTAAGAAATGATTTCTTCCTCTTTTGAATGCCCAGAGTCCTTTGTATGTTAATCTTTTGAGCATAGGAATTTTGCCTGGATCCTGTCAGCTTCTGATGAAAGAGCTGACTCAGAGCATGTGTTCAATAATTGTTTTGTAATTGTTCAATAAATAGATTCCAAATGGTTTGATAGGTACATAAGCTATATATATTATCATTTCTAATCATTTCTTTCAGAAAATAATTAGGTCTTCAATGTTCCTCATTTATTAATTTATTCAATAAATAGTCATTAAATATCTGAATAAGGAATGTACTCTCTTCAATGAAGTAATAACAGCTGTCCGACCCTCTGTGTTGGTGTTAATCTTCTTGAATATGGCTAAGCCCCTGCCTTCCTAAATTTTAAGCTTAAGTCAGATCCATTGGCTGAGATCTGGGCTGTGACCTTTTGTTAGCTAGTATATCATCTTGTCATTAAACTCTGTTATGACAAAACTCAGAACTAAGTGGAAAGAAAGTTTTTCATTAATTAAAAAATATATAAATTTTGATTTTCAGAATGGCTTACTTTATTAGGCAACAAATATTAGAAACATCTGCAGCAGATTCTGGAATCTTGAGTTTTTTTTTTTTATTTTCTTTTGTTTGTGTAAATTTGAATTCTTAGTTCCTGTTCTGCAAAAATTGAATATTTGTATCTGGATAACAGGATTGCTGCATTCATTAGTTTGTGAATATGTAAAACCATTATATAACTATAAGGACTATAAGGTGTCTGATCTTTCTGAAGGACTACTATTTGCTAATTCCTTTTAAATATCTTTAAAATATATATATAGATATATACATGTACACATATATATTCATAATGTTGAATGACTCAAATATTGTATCATTTTAAGCATGTTTCAGATCCACTGGCTAAGAGTCAAGCTGTGATCTCTTCTTTTTTATATTTGTTAATTTATTTTTAATTGAGCTAATATTTGGATACTACTCCCATCATGAATTACCACGGTAGTGCACTCACCTCAGATCACCCATAGTCCTCCACTACTGTCCACTGTGCTTCCATCACTCTTTGTTCTTACCCGTTTTCCCCTCCCTGCCGTTGGGCACTTCGGTTCTGTAGTCAGCTATCATTAGTTTTCAAACTTGTCTTTATCTCTTAGTTCAGTTACATTATATTCCAGATATTAGAGACATCATTGGGTATTTCCTTTTCTCCTTCGACTTATTTCACTTAGCATTACCTCTTCCAGCTCTTTCTTTAGCCTGGAGTTCATCTTCTCATTATTCTCAGTACGCTCTGGTATAACAAAGCTCAGAATTGAACGTTCCTAAATCTTGACAGTTTAGCAATGTCTTCTTTTCCATTATTAAACCTAACTGTTATTCTGAGGATTACAGGTGTATATGTTAGAGTCTCAGAACAAAAATTGAAGGTGTTAAAATCTACTTTTATTTAAGTTCCTACAGTGTCTTATCACTATCTCAAAAAAAAAAAAACCCCAAAAAAACAAACTGACCTTTCCAGAAGCTGCTTAACCTCCCACATTGCAACCTAGGAGGCTGTCTAATACCAGTTTCAACTTTGATCACCTGCCTCTCTTGTTTCCATGGCTGCCACATCCTGGTACTTCAGGGAGCACGTATTGCTCCTAAGAGATGAGCTGGAAGGGCATCAAACATTCACAGCCTGATCACAGACGAGAACTAGAATTTATTTATATGGTTATTTCTACAGAGAAATTTGACAAATATCTAACAATTTGATTAAAAAACATAGGAAATTGAATCATTTCAAGTGCCATTTATTATAATCTGAGTCTTCTAGATTTATATTTTATCAAACCAATAAAAATATTTCAACATTAATATCTTTTACTTTGTGTGATAATATCTTACCTGAAAATTGTTAGCAATATTTATTGAAATGCTGAAAAAATACCTCTTTGCATGGCATGAGGACTAATCCTAAAATTTTACCAAGTATTAAATGTTTGTTGGTTTTTTATTTTATATGAAAATATTTGCCTATCCTCTTGATTTAAATTTGATATACCTGAATAATGTTCTTTACCCTGTATTGAGAATGAAAATATCCAAAACATCATTCGAAGATATTGTAGAGTGAAAAATCTGTTTTTGCAGCTAGCATGGCAGAGTTCTGTGTAATTTTTATAATATATAAATTTAGTTTATATCTTATATATAAAGACCCTCAAATTCTTATTGGGAGGGGGGAGAGCTCACATGAAGTATATAAGTTGCTGCCATATATTTTTGTAATAACTGACAGTGGGTATGATGGGAGGGTCATAACTACATCACTGTTAATGTATCCTCTTTCTGCCACGTATTTTGTTCGGTTATTGTTTTAATTGAAACAAGTCAAAAGTCTTCAAAGAAAGAATGGACCCAGAGTTAGATCACAGAATTGTAATCCATAATGTCAGAATCAAGCCAGGGTAAATAGGTATGACTTTGTCATTGAGATCCATCACTGTACACAAAAATTCTATCTAACTGATTATCTATGAAACATGCAGTGTATACAAAACTATAAAATCAGCATTACAAATCTGTTAACTGTAATCTTCCACTATCTAAGATGAAAATAAAGTTTATATCAAGAAAATTAAGTCCACAAGTTTCTCATTCAGTTTCCTTTCAGATAGTGAGTCAGTATGATAAATAAGTTAATGTTTCATTTCATTTCATTCCATGATGTGGTCTTCAAAACCACAGATCCACCCAAAGAGGAAATACCTCTTTATCCCTCTCATTCTGGCTATTTTCATGGAAGTGACCCTGGAAGTGAGAGCTATGATGGGTAAGTCATGGCCTGTAGTTAACCCATGGTTTTTTGTTGTTGTTTTTTTTTTAACCAATGCAATATTCTGGAAGTTGAGAAATTTTAGGAAACATTCTTAATACTTAACTTTTCTTGAAAACTAAAAAAAAAAATTGAACATTATCCTAATTCCCATATGGAAAACAAACAGGTGGATTCAATTCTTACCTACTACAGCCTCCTCCATCACTCAAATTGTCTAAAGGCATTAGGGTCTCAGATTCTTCCAGTAAATTATCTATGTTTATTGGACTCATTTTTCTATGACATGGCCCAGGTTCCTATTAATCACTACATAAAAATTATTGTATATGAATAAATCTTCCTCCTGTATTTGAAATAAATGAAAGAACATGGCAAATTCAATATTTCTCCACAGATTTAGTTACTTTTTTCCCATTTGCTTCCTGATTAAATTGACTAACTAGGCTCATGTACCATGTAATTTTGACAAGTAAAGGATTGAAATCTCATTTTATTGATTAAAAAAAAAAACCAAACAGAACACAGCAAGGACACAGGAGTGTGGACCCTGGCTACTTTTCTCTGCAGCCTGAAGTCCTAACAAACACCAACATGTGCCTATAGTTCAGCCCGCTGATCTATGTAGACAATTCCTTGGAAAAAAATGTGATCCATATTTTTTTGGACTCTTCACTTATTAAGTACTGACTCACTTCTGAAGGCCTTGATGGTGAGAGTTTATGTTGAAATATCATAACAATAAATTATAAAAATCTGTTGAAATGCCATAGTACTAAATTTTTATTTGTTTGTTTTTGATGCACATAGTGTCAGAAGTGGCATTTATCTGAGGTAGGGAAACCTTGTGGATCTTCATATGTGAAGTAAAATGTATGCGATTCTCTTCTATTTAATCTATCTCTGTGCACCTTCTATGTTTATTATAATGCTTAATATGATAATCAGGAGTAATACAGAAAGATAATTGGTTAAATTTGGCCAAATGAAAGAACTATAAATCTTGATCAATAATTCAGGATCAACTCTTGATTACTAAAATCAATAACTTTGTTCTATCTCCATAGCATATAGTTTTCTTATATGGCATAATAATAAATGCATTAAAACTTTAATCTGTATTTTATATTTTATCACTTTAGTTTCCTCAGTTAAGCATAAATGAGTTTTATTTCACTTTTTAATTTCATTTCTGACATTGTCTATAATTCAAACATGCTGCTCCCAGATGGATATTATTTCAGGGGGACTCTTACAGAAAAATGCAAGTTCATTTTCATTCTTCAACACGCTGTTTCAAATGTTGCTTAATTTTATTAGTATAGATGCTCCTTAAAACCTTCTTTGCTTTTGCTCTTAAATACATAATATTGATTAGGAAGCTTTAAGTCACCTTTTAGTCAAAATTTTTATCACAAAGGCAACTAAATAAGTTTTTTTTTCTATTTTCCTCTTTAAACATCAATTACTCTGAAGTTCAAATCTCTGCTGTATAAGAGGTAAAATGAGATCGTTCTTATGAAGAATCAACGGCTAACTTTTAATAAATTACAATTTGCTTTCATTTATCATTACTGACACAACGCAGAGATTTTTAAATTCACACAAAGAGAGCTAAGAAACTTGAAGAAAAGCTGTGGGAAAAGTCAGAGAATAGCATTTGTTGTCAGGGCACAAAGATTTTTTATTTTTATTTCTTTAGAAAAGATTTATTTATACATAGGAGAACTGGGGTACAGGACAGTCTGTGGGGTGTGAAAGGATTCACCAGAGACAGAGTGGGGAGCAGATCAGATGGATTGATTGAAGCACACTGCTGAGGGGAGCAGTAGGGGAGACAGGAGAGGTCTGCTGCGCCATGTGGGTCCTGTCCCTGGCCGGGGATCGAACTTGTGCTGCAGTGACTACAGATGCTTCATAGTGTGATACTACCCCTTGCGCCATCAGGGAGGCCCCAGGACATAGAGATTTTTATGACATCAAGTACGTTTGTCACTGTACCTACATATTTTTGTCTTACTAAGCAAACTAATTTCTACAATAACTCTGACTTCACCTCATTCTTGAACTAAAATTTTTCAGAAATAATTATATTTTCCATACAATAGTAACTGAGTAAAAATATGGAGTCAACATATGAGATAGATAATTTAATTTTATTTCAAAATGAAGAGTATCTTACTCCACCCTGTTAAAATTCCTAGAAGTCCCATCTCACTTTGAAGATATGCCCAAACTAAACTTTATGTGAATACCATTCAAAACCTTATATTTCAAACCACAAATTAATAAATATATGAAATTATGGGCACCCCTGTGCTTTCTAAGTTCTCCAACAATTGTAGCAATGCCCCCCATCACATCTAACTTGACGTCATTTGCTTCAGTACTTGAATTTCACCTTCGCACTTTAAAGTGATGTTTACATTTTGTTTCTGCACTGGATTCTTGGCAGACACTGGGGATTTAGCTTGAGCTCCTTTCAGTGTTATGACCATGGAAACTTCAATAGTCTCAAATTTATATTCTCAGCAAGTTATTTACTAATAATACAGTCTTTGGCAATATGTGTAGAGTTGGTCTGGGTAAAGCTTCTTCATTTATGACATGTTACTCTTACAGGATAGTTTTAAAGATTAAATGGGAAACACATGTGAATGATGTATTTGAACAGTGCTGAGAATATATTAAGTTCTCAATAAATGATACCTGAGCATTGTTGCTTTTATGAACTGTCTTGGGCAGAATATAATAACTTAATTGAACCCACAGCTCAGGGTCAGTTCTCTTGCTTAAACAGGACACTTTCATCTTCTCTCCATCCCCTGAATGGGAGATTGAGGAAACTCAAAGAAGAAATCAAGTCTTGTAAACCTTCTGTGTTCCCCATAGGTCTAAAACAATTTTCAGCACATAATAAGCACACATTTAATATATATAAAGAAGCACCATCATTTTCTCACATTTGTGGCTCTAAATGAGGTGTTGGAAGGAATAACAACAACAACAAAAAAGGTACAAGATGGTTCCCCTGGCACAGTATTTAGCTTTTTCAAAAGGTACACCAAAATATGAAATGTGTGCAGAATGATTTTGTGTTATATGAAATGCCATGAGTTCATGCAGAGGTAAAATTTCCCTTTATGTATGTCTTTGGTTGGCTGCAAACTATAGTAGACCATGTTATAAATACTAACACCCAGATCGAAGGACAAAGGAAAATCAATAATTCTTACATAATCATGCTTATTCATCTTCAAAGTCATTATTTGATCCACACATCGGAGTAATCAGATTATTTAGTAAATGACCAATGAATTTAATGAAAAAGTTCAGCCAATCCAACAAAAAGAAAAAAAAAATCTAGCTCTCTCACCCAGTAGAGTCACAAGTCTTTAACATGGAGAATTCAAGAGTATTGTTTTGTATTTTGAGAGAACTCCAAATTCTTTGAGTGACTTCTAAAAATAAACCTTGAGCCTTTTGGAAAAAGAAAATGTTGGATCAATTCCTCATATCATGCACTGAAATCAATTCCAAGCGAATGAAATAATTGTAGAAAAATACAACTTAAAATATACCAGAAGTAACCACACGTGTGAAATGCTTTATAACTTGTGCATGGTCTATGACTCAAAATCAACAAACAGAGCAAAGATGTAGAATTTGATTTCACAAAAACATCAATATTTAAAAATCTTCTCATGACAAATGTAATCATATATATAGCAAAAAGACATATCTAGAACTGAAAAAAAAAATCTGCAGTTTATAGCACAAACACAGTGTTAATATGCCTAATAGATAAGAAAAACTTGTGATAGGAGAATAAAAAGGTGAATGCTTTAGAACAATGTATTATAATGTTCCATTACATTACAATAAAAATTAAAAGTCTTTTGGGCCTTCCTGGTGGCGCAGCAGGTTAAGCAACGCACTATGAAGCAAACCACAGTCACTGCAGCACGAGTTCGATCCCTGCTGCCAGCTGAGAAAGTGACCCACTGGGTGCAGCAGACCTCTCTTGCCTCTGCCGCTGCTGCCCTTAGCAGTGTGTTTCAGTTGATCTGCCTGTTCTGTTCCAGGCTTTGTCTCTGGGGGATCCTCTCAACCCCCACACCTCTGTCCTGTACCCCAGTTCTTGTATGCATAAATAAATAAATCTTTTAAAAAAATTAAAAGTCTCTAAAGGGCTAAAAAATTATGTATGAATCTTTTGATTCAAGAATTTCATTTTTTGAAAACTATCAATAATACCTTACCAAATAGAGAAATATTTATATTCATGATTAATCACTGAATGACTAATTTGAACAGCAAAAGACTGTCCATGACCCACCTGTCCATCAGTAGGAGACCACATAAACTAAGGTATTGTATATATCCATAAAAAGTACAAGAAAGCTATGAAAAGAAAATAGAGATATTAATTTATAACAATATACTGCCACTTATACCAGTAAGGGAGAAATGAGTTATATGTGTGCTTGAATTTTCAATTCAGCTTAAATAACCCTTACGTGGATTGCTAATCTGTGAATGAAAAGTTTGGTTTTATTAATGTTTCATTAATAATCCAGGAGAGCGGGCCTCCCTGGTGGCGCAATGGGTAAAGCAACGTACTATGAAGCAAACCGCAGCCACTGCAGCACGAGTTCGATCCCCGCTGCCAGCCAGGGAGGGGACCCACATGGCGGGGCAGACCTCTCCTGCTGTGCCCGCTGCTCCCCTCAGCAGTGTACTTCAGTTGATCTGCCTGTTCTGCTCCCCGCTCTGTCTCTGGTGAATCCTCTCACCCCCCACACCTCTGGTCTGTACCCCAGTGCTTGTATGCATAAATAAATAAATCTTTAAAAAAAAAAATAATCCAGGAGAGGGAGTATGTGAAGGAGGCAGCATCATGTGGCAACTTTTGCTGGGATAATGCCAGATGGTTCTGCCTCGTGTCTCGTTTCAGAGAATTTCATTTTGCATTACAAAGCTGCTTTATGGAGTAAAAATATAAAAACTATTTTTCAAGAGAACAGCAAATGACCTCAACACCTTCAGTACAACTATGCTAAGTTGAACGTGTCAATGATATAACTCATTTTATTTGCTAGCACGTACTATATTATGAGTTCAGTGATCAAAGGTCATCATATTCCAAAATAACCTAACTTGTAGGTTGGTCGAAAATTATATAAATGTAACTAACAGTTGACAAATTGGGAGCAAATCATGTTGAGAAAACATACATTAAATTTATGTACTGATAATATATTTCATAAAGTGTCACAAATCTTTAGATTCTTGGTTTAACCTTAATTTTTCAGTTTCAAATGAATTTGGAACATGACTGTCTCAATCACAAGTATAGAAGAAGCCTTAATGACAGTTGCTTCTTGGCTATGGGGCACTGTCATTCCAATTTAAACTAACAAATGTGCTTTTACAGCTGGTGGCGTATCAGATCTGTGGGGCCTTTAGGAGGAAAATAATGCATAAAACATCCCCCATAAGCCATGTTGATTTTATGAGTGAAATGCTGCTGAGTTCACCATGAATAGAAACACAACAACTAATCACATAGCTGACCTCCTGCTATGTGAATTAAAAATTTTCTTTGTGAGTTGCTATCTGAAATTATTGTTACAAAAATATTCAGTGACACTGAAATTACTCTGCTATTCTAAAATAACGTCGTATATCTTCTCAACTGAAAATAGTGTAAAGATTTCCCCTGCAACCTTTCTCTTTCTGGACTAACTACTTGAAGGATATATTAATCATTGGATTTGGGTACAGAAAGTATAGAGATTTAAGTTCAAACAGTCGTATAAACTTAAGTTTGACATTTTATTTATTTCCTTAAATATTTCTATTGCTAATTGTGGAATTTTCAGTCTTTGAGACCTTCTGAGTCACTTCTACAAGCTCTATATATTTCTCTGCTGTGAGTGCCATTCTGGGCGAGGTAAGACATGGCAAAGAAGGCTACTGCTGCTCTCTGTTTTAGTGCTGTCTCCTGAGACAAGACATAGATAACATCCAGAGGTTTGTTTGGAGAAGAACTAAACTCAGGTCACTTTCCAAAACAACCAACTACTGCTCTCTGTGACCCTGAAAGGTTAGAGTTTAGGAATTTCCTGGAGAGTTGTGTTTTGTCTAGCATTTTTGGAAAAAAAAAAAAGTACCCAGGGATTAAACTTGCGTTAGAATTGTCCTAAAGATGTAAAGACAGTGTGCGTTAAGTCAAATGTATTGAAAAATTAGAGGCAGAGGCAGAGGGAGACAGCATTTAGGTAAGAATCATAAACAAAAGTGCTTTTTGTTAGATTAAACAAAAGTCAAGGTGGTTATAGGGTTCTGTTTCCTTTTTTATTGTTTCTTGCTCATTTATAGTACCTTATTTTTTAATGTAATAGAATGACTTTGGGGAAAGTATCACTAACATGTAACAACTGATAATATTTTTACTTTTTAATGTTTATGAGTATCAGGCGATACTACTTAGAGTGAAGTCCAAGTTCCAAAAATATAATAATACCATACCAATACCATAACAAAGCTTTCACCAAGGCACTTTTTTTCTTTCTAGAAGTTTCTCTGTGTTAAAACAATCCTGCTTGGTGATGGAGGTCTGCAAAACAATCTCTCAGCTCCCTTCTAATCCTATACTGTGATCAGTAACCAAACTTCACACATGTGGTGAGTTAAAAACAAATTGTTGTTATAATCTCTATGTCAAATACAAATACCTTGAAGAAACCTTGGGGTCAAAATACATCTTTAAATTAAGTCCATTCTTTTCTAATGTACATTAACAAATGTCCTTAATTTTTTCCAGTCTGTATCCCCAAATTCACAGGTGATGGGTCAAATGCATCACTTAACTGAATTAGTTGCATAAGTAGAGTTTTGTCTCATCTCAGCCTCATATGACTGTTACTCTTGGAGTCTGTGCTATGAAACTGATGATAGTCCGTACCCCCAGTCTTTCATGGTGGTGCAGCGGGTTGAGCGCAACATTGTGAAGCATCTGCTGCACAGCAGTGGGAGTTCGATCCCCTGCCTGGGAGGGGACCCACATAATGTAGCAGACTTCTCCTGTCTCGCTGGCTGCTCCCCTAGTTGATCTGCCTGTTCTACTCCCCGCTCTGTCTCTGGTGAATCCTCTCACCTCCTGTGACTCTGGCCTGTACCGCAGCTCTTGTATGCATAAATAATTAAATCTTTCAAAAAGAAATGTCTGTTAGTGGAGAGGCTTTAAGCAGTGTAGTCATCTTGATAACAAAGGTCAAGAAATGTCAAGTGGACTAAGTAGAAACATTGTTATGGCTTTTGCAAGGAGTCAAGTAAACTTCCTTTTTCTATGTGTACATATACAAAAGTGTGTTTTTCAATATTTGAATTACTATCATTTCTGACAACCCTAATCAAATCCTTGACCATACATAAATAACACCTACATATTCTGAAACTAAAGTGAAAACCTCAGTCCACAAAAAGTTGTCTTGGTCACTTGTCTGAAGACCAGCATGATGGTTAGGTACACGTTGATGATCACATTGCCAAATAATTGGTGCCTAATAAGTCTTTGTTTTATGGTACTATGTATATGGCCAGGCAAGGGAAATGCACTTTCTGGAAAAGGGCTTTTTCCCAGCCTTTAAGACAGAGAAGTAGACTAACCTGAAACAATAACCTTTGACTCTTATTTGGACCAAAAGCTTTTTGTATATTTATTCTGAAAAAGGAAGATGTTAATGAAATAACTATCTACTGGCTAACAAGCATCTGATTTTTATTAGGTTTTGTTTAACATATATCCATCAATATTTAATATCATTGATCAATATTTAATATCACCAGATCAGAAATGAAACGAGGGGCCTCCCTGATGGCACAGGGTTAAAGTCTCAGTACTATCAAACTATCACCAGTCACTACAGCATGATTTCGATCTCCAGCCAGGGAGAGGACACACATGGTGTAGCAGACCTCTCCTGCCTCACCTGCTGCTCCCCTCAGCAGTGTATGTCAGTCCATCTGCCTGTTCTGCTCCCCACTCTGTCTCTGGTGAATCCTCTCACTCCCACACCTCTGGTCTACACCTCAGTTCTTGTATGCATAAATAAATAGAAATATATCCTTAAAAGAATAGGAAATGAGCAGAATAAGCAGAAATAAAAACATAGCAAGCAGCAGAATCACTGGTAACTACATGACTATGGTGTCCCTCGTGATATCCCCAAAAGCTGGAAGATCTTTTAAAATCAGAGACAGCATAATGCTCACCAACTAGCCAAAACCTTAAATATCTCTCATAATACTCTGAAGTAAGATAACGTAAAATGTGCTGTAGAGTTCCAGAGTACGTAGTATCTTAGTAGGTATTTCTATCACGCTTGGTAGCGATCATACAAAACACTTTTGGAAGCGGAAGCAATTAAAGCTATACACGATAGAATACTACTCAGCAATCAGAAATGAAAAACTAGACTCATTCATGGGAACATGGATGGATCTGGAGGGGATTATGCTTAGCGAAGCAA
>JAGFMF010012288.1:5481225-5533118 GCA_019455555.1 Galemys pyrenaicus | reverse complement strand
GTGCACTGGTGAGATGGTGATGGGGAATACATGGGGATTACAATTAATGGCAAGTATATGTAAATTTTAAAATATTTTAATAAAAATAAATTAAAAAAATTAAAAATAAAATAAAATAAAAAGGTATTGAAAATGAAAAATAAATAAAGCTCAGATAAAAAATTATTAATTTATATAGCAAAGATATAAGAACTAAGTAGAGGTCATATGAAAAGAGTCTTAAAGCGGAATTTTAAAACTAATGCTTAGAAATGGCTAACTTGTAGTTTCCTTTTTATTTATTTTTTTTTGGTCCATTTTTATCCTTGAATCTAAGGACATGTTAGTTCAATACACTTTCACACCTGCAGCTTCTCAGAACCTCACTAACACTGATGAAAGGCCTGGTAACAAGAAATTCTTTGACTTAAGGCTGTCATTGACGTTAATGTCTTCCAGTGACATGAGGTCAGCCACTGACTAGCCACAAGAACTTGCTGAGCCTTTGGTTCTTCATCTGTAAAGCACGCTTAGAACATATTACATGACAACAGGTGTAAAGCACAATACATGGACAGAGAAAAATGAGATTGTTGGTCATAGTGTCTATTATTGCCATCAGTATAAGACACTGACAATTGCCTTCAAGAAGGTCAAAGCTCGGGCCTCCCCGGTGGCGCAGTGGGTTAAGCAACGCACTATGAAGCAGACCGCAGCCACTGCAGCACGAGTTCGATCCCTGCCGCCGGCCAGGGAGGGGACCCACATGGTGCAGCGACCTCTCCTGCTGTGCCCGCTGCTCCCCTCAGCAGTGTACTTCCGTTCATCTGCCTGTTCTGCATCCTGCTTTCTGTGGTGAATCCTCTCACCCCCCCATATCTCTGGCCTGTACCCCAGTGCTTGTATGCATAAATAAATAAATCTTAAAAAAAAAAAGAAAGAAAGAAGGTCAAAGCTTGCAATAACTAGATAATTATACTAAACTGTGTCCCACCATTTAATCATGGACATTTTATATATAATATGAACCTTAAGAGGAAGAAAATAATAGCTATCAATTCCCCTTGATCTATTAATCCTTTGTTTCACTTCTAAGATTTCCTCCATACCTAGTAAAGCCAATACTTCTGGGGCACACAGATTCATCACATTTCTGAGACATGTAATACATACCTAGTTTCATCTGTCAGCTCCTTATTATTCTTCTCTTATAAGCAATTTCTCTTGCATATATTGCAACATGTCTCAGTTTGGCCTACCACAGGGAATTTCATACAAGGATTCTAAGAGGAAAAACTAACTTTTTGATGAAACATTATGTGAAAAGCCAGTTATAAAGAGATCATGGTAAAACAACAACAAAAAAACAAAGCGCACACACACACACACACACCTTAGTCTATTTAGTCCATTGATATCCATGTCCCTCCCTTTGCTCATCTGCTGATCTCCTATCTCTGCCCTCCCACTACCCCAACCCCAGATATTCAGGCCCTGCTCTATTTCTGATAATGTAATTTAGATGGATAAGACACAGGGGACATTGGCCATATGTAGTTAGTTGCAATACCAGCTTATTAATTCCCATGTCACTTAAGTCAAACTTTTTGTTTCTCATATAAAGACTTTACTTACATATTTGCAAACATTTTCCATAATAACAAAAATTACTAAACCAGATACCAGTGAAAAATAGAATTAAACAAGTACAAGAAGAGTTCATGAAAATGTTGTGGAACATCAATAAACTTAGGAAGGAAAACATAAAATCATAACATCGGAAGTCTTGAGGTTTTATGTCCAGCCAGGAACCGTGTATGACAAAATAATGGAAAATACATCGAAAACGCTGTAGCCTGTAGTTTCTAAACTGAAGTTACTTGGCACTGGATGCAGTCATGGGTCTCTGGTTTAGCAAGCACTACTTGAACATTATTATTTTCTTTGTAAGCTATAAGCATTTTAAAAATAAAACTATAATTATATATACTAACCATGGAATGAGATTTTAAACTTTTAGTCATCCACTTACAGAGTAGGAAAATGATGTGTTACATAAAAAAAAAATTACCTCTTGATTTGATCTCTGCATAGATTATGATATCTATAGCTATAGATTGAATGAAAACACACAAAAGTGTTAGAATAAGTTGACTTCTTGATGACCCAAGATAATGCATAGTGTTTTTTCCTGTCTTGATTTCTAATGGCATTATTATACTACAATATTTCTATATTATAATAATATTACTACTTTTAATAGTTTAGAAACTACTTTTAGCAGTTGAATAGTTTTAAAACTGATTTCATGAATCATAAAGTATTACTCTGCATAACTGAAATCTGCATCTGAAGAGAAAGAATAGACAAAGTAAATTTTTAAATAATTCAAGGGAAATTTTGCTTATGACTAGGAAGGTGTCTGCAATTTCCAGGGCGCACACTTTTTACAGTAACATATGTGAATAGTGGTTATATATCTTTCCTTTATTTAGTTGTTGAAAAACAACTTGTCCCTCTAGTCCTTTTTTCTCTTTCTGCTTTTAAGTTCAGTTTTTAGAGACCCTTGATGAGGAAATAACATTTCCTTTTGCAGAAGCAACTCAGAGATACAGTTGTTTTTTGTTCCTTCTTGATACTGAGGTTTTGAGGAATTTTGGTACGTTGGAAAGCTTTTTTTTTTTGCAGACCCCTGTACTATCTGAATATCTTGGGTTATCCATGCTGCATAGTGAGTTCTCACTTAATGTCATTCGTGGGTTCTTGGAAACCATGACTGTAAGAGAAACTGACATTCAACGAAAGCATATGTTGAATAATGACCTCTCCTCAGCATCCGCTGGGATGGTTTGTTTTGCTTTGTTTCTCATCAACATTTCTCATCAAAGTGCAGAGAGCACTTTGAACTGAATGATGTATTTCAAGACCTGCTGTGTTTTAAAATGTCTCATAGTTCAAAGATAAAGCATGAAGTCTTGAAGTAGTAAATGAGTTGAATATTTAACAATGCCTCTCCGCGAAGCCCAGATTCCAGCAAGACTTGAGGTGTCATTGTCCCCGGGCAGAGTCCAGCTCGTGGCTATAGACAAACGTCCCCTCCCGCATCCATCCTGGCTCTGGGCACCAGGGCCTTCCCTAACCCGAGCCACTGGCAATGTGACTGTACAGGCTGAGGTTGCAGATTGTTGTTTTGACACAGGAAAGAGAAGACGTGAGGTAGTGCAGCAAAGAGACTCAGCAAACAAGAAACTGGGGTGAGGGGAACTCATATGAGGACAATGAGGCAAAGAATGGAACAGATATCTGAGAAGATAAATACTAATGGAGTCTCTGAGTGAGATAAAGAACCACACTGTGCTGGAGTTTCAGGGAAATATTTATGAAAGAGGGCAAGGGCTGGGGCAAGGGTTGGTGGGATTGAGAGGCCACAGCAGAGAGATGCCCTCCACCCTCGGCCTGCGTGTCAGCAGTGACCAAGCAGCCTCTGGCACTGTGCTCAAGTGCCTTCTCTCCCTCTGCCTTCTCACTTCCCCTGTTCACCCTTATGTGGTGAGTTATAGAGACTGCTGGTCTTATACCATGGAGTTTTCCCTATCTAACAGTTAGAAACCTGAAGCAAAATCATAGCCCATGTCTTGTAAACAGGTCCTCCTTTTATGAGTTTAAGATATCAGTAGCCTTATCCTATTTCCTCACTCAATTTTTCCCTTTTAGCAAATTTCCAAATTTTTCTCATTTTAATTATGCTGTATGATTTTGAATAAGCTGTCTGGAGTCTGCTTTTTAAGAAGTGATCCATAGAGAAATAAGAAATAGATAATAGTGGGAAGGAAGGCTATTTATACTGTCAGGTAGATGGTGAAGGATGCAAAATGTATTTGAAGTCTGAAGAGGAGCTGATGGAAAGGGAAGAGAAGCAAAAGGGATCTAGTGATGATGGAAAGGCATTTTTCTCCCAGCCCCTTTTTTCCTCCTCTTTCTGTGCTACCACCAAATTCAATATAGTGCAGTGCAATGTAAAGATCTAGAGTTGAAAGAGGTGAGAGAGACTAGCAGAGAAACATTTGACATGGCAGTAATAGAGGGGTCTGGTCATATGTAAATCAACTACATGTGTGTGCATGCACAAACAAAATTTCCTTGTAGAGATGTTTCCTTGTTGTAGAGATGTATGTATGATAGTGCTGTGTTACAGAAACAGTTCATGTGTAATGCACTTGCACAAGCAAATATAACATCAGTAGAGAAAACAAATGAGTGTTGTGATACTACTTTTTTGAATGCAGAAAATTATTTGTGTGTCCACCTTTCAAACCTAGTCTGATTTCTGGCATTTATATTAAACATAATTTAAAACGCTTCCCAAATCACTTGAGTCTCAAATTAATTCCACACCTTGTGATATGAAGTAGACACACTCAGGAATACTTTTCTTCAGACTCAAGCTCAGATTCCTTTTTGGGTGGTTCCTAGAACTTCATGTAGGAAAGTTAAAACTATGGTACAGTAGGTCTGATAAAGTAGTATTGGTAGTAAATACCAGACCTCTGAATATTATTCTGGCATTAGGTACACTTCTCGAAATACAATTCTTGAAAATATAGCCTGAATTTAATACTGTAAAATCTAGTACAGTTTATAATCCAAGATCACAATTAAAATATTTTAAATACGATAATTATTTGCCTTTAAATCAAATAGTTTATTATTTTATAAGTCAAGATTGCAATCATTGTTCTTGGACAATATTTTATTTAAGTTATTTTGATAACATGTAACAGAAAAGGGTAGAAAAATTCAGGTTATTCAACATCAACTTTCAAAATTATTTTAAATTTTGTTTTAAATTTCAGTTTTCCTTAGATTATTCAACTATTATATTTTTCCAGATGCATTTAGTAATTTATTAGATTAATAATTCAATCAGAATATTCTGATAGATGCCAGTTTTGCACTGAAAATTAGAGGAATACAAAAGAAATAGAAAACACTTCTGCTTTCTTTATTGTTGTGAAAATTATGATGCTTTGAATGTACAAATTAATTCAATATAAGCTACAATTAAAGCAATTTAGGTTAAACAGCATAACTGGCTTTTCCCTGCCACTCATCCTATAGCTAATTATTAAATGCACACAAAGACGTACTATTATTGGACTCTCTTAACTATAAAAGAATGAACATCCAGGGTGGTAATTTTTATGGACTTGCATAGATATTAAGAAGGCTAACTTCAAATCAAGTGTTTTTATTACTAAATTTATATGCCCTCAAGAGCAGAAAAGAGGATTAACTTAAATTGGTGTTAAAGTGAAAAAAATCAAGTCTGTTCTATTTTGAGTACTGTAGGTCATAACTTTTCCTTTAAATGGTTTCCCTAAGTCAAGAAAATGGAAAGATAGCATATTTCATGGATTAACATAAAAATTTGTAAAATACTTTGCTTGTTCTTTTGTCCGGGAGAGATGGCAGTGTTGATAAACATATTCTCACTGAGACATAAATGCTGGATTCTTTCCTATTAGCATGTCACGATAAGACATGGGCATAGTTGGCCAGAAGTTGCTGGGAACAAGGAGAGGCTGCAGTCACAGTGGTGAAACTTTCTGACATAATGACTCACTAAGAGTTCTGCACTGCACCTTTAATTGTAGTGCATTTAACATTCTCTCTGCATATATATATATATATATATTTAAGATTTTATTTATTTATGCATACAAGCATAAATAGTGTGTTGCTTAAACACTGTGCCACCAGGGAGGGTCCTCTCTCTGTATATATTGACTTTTAATGGAATTCAAAGTAATGGAATAGGGGGCCTCCCTGGTGGCACAGTGGGTTAAGCAACACACTATGAAGCAAACTGCAGCCACTGCAGCACGAGTTCGATCCCTGCCGCTTGCCAGGGAGGGGACCCACATGGCTCAGCAGACCTCTCCTTTCTCGCCTGCTGCTCCCCTCAGCAGTGTGTTTTGGTCAGTCTGCCTGTTCTGCTCCCCACTCTGTCTGGTGAACCCTCTCACCTCCTGTGACTCTGGCCTGTACCCCAGCTCTGGTATGCATAAATAAATAAATCTTAAAAAAAAAGTAATGGAGTAAATATATGAGTTGATAGTATAAACTGAACTGGCTTAAAATCAATTGGATAAATACACTGATTTGTTTTTTTATTTATTTTTTTAAATATTTGAATATTTTATTCAAATATTTTTTTGTATTAACAGCCATATATATGAATATATTTTGTTTACAGAGGCCAAGTGGAGCACATTCACACTCATTGTTTCCATTTGATGCTTTCTTGGTAGATTTACCATGTCAGGTTATTTTTAATCTACCAGCAATTAATGCTGTTACCCTACAACTTTCCCACTGAAACAGCACCTGTTCCAATCTTGAAATTTGAACATACAAGATTGTATTAAAGGTCAGTCTTAGAACATTTCCCTCCCAAATGTGCATCTCTTTTGGAAAATATATGAGAACTTATATATGGTTATTTTGTACACTAGGCTTGATTGCTGAAAGAAACTTTGTCAGTTACTATAGTGCTAATTTAAAGACAACTGTGTGTGGTGAAGTAGGTTGACAGAATAGATACCAAGTAATACTGGGGTTGATTAAATGGCACAGGACAAATGATTTGTCAGAGACTATATAAGTTTCTGTTAGAATAGAATTAGACATTATTGATACACAGTTCCTGGTTACTATAAAATAAATTCCATTTAGTATAAAATAAAAATATATACACATTATTTAAAATAGTCTCAATTGAAAAAAGTTAATTTTGAGAGAAAATTGCTGAAAAGCTACCACTTAAAGATTCTAGATGAAAAATTAAAAATACCATGAATAAAAAATAGTAAATTTTGGGCCTCCTGGAGGCTCAGTGGGTTAAGCATCGCACTATGAAGCAAACCGCAGCCACTGCAGCATGAGTTCGATCCCTGCTGCCGGCCAGGGAGGGGACCCACATTGCCTAGCAGACCTCTCCTGCCTCGCCCACTGCTCCCCTTAGCAGTGTGTTTCAGTCAGTCTGCCTGTTCTGCTCCCGCTCTCTGTGGTGAATCCTCTCACACCCCCACACCTCTGGCCTGTACCCCAGTGCTTATATGCATAAATAAATAAATCTTGAAAAAAAAAAAGAAAATAAATGTAAAGCCTCTAACATTCTTAGATAACCTATTGAAGATACTCTTACTTGTTTCATAAAACAAATATTACAATACAAATAATTTCTTAAAGATTTATTTATGCATATACCAACTGGGGTACAGACCAGAGGTTGGGGGTGGTGAGAAGATTCACCAGAGACAAAGTGGGGAACAGAACAGGCACATCAACTGAAATCCACTGCTGAGGGGAGCAGTGGGTGAGGAGGAGAGGTCTGTTGTATTATGTGGGTCACCTCCCCATTGGAGGCAGGGATCGAACTTGTGCTGCAGTGGCTGCGTTTTGCTTCATAGTGTGTTGCTTAACCCACTGTGCCACCAGGGAGGTCCCAACACAAATAATTTTTTCAAAGTTGTCTAATGTAAAACAGTGCTGGTTTATAACACTGTACAGGTTTTAGGGGTCGAGGATCATACCTCTTCAAATAGATGTTCCTACAACAAGCCTATCACCAAAGCACCCCTAATCCTCCACCGGAATCTACTGAGCTCCCTCCCAGTGGTACAAATACACGCTTTTAGTTAAATAAACATAGTATGAAAAAAGCATAAGGAATTAAGTGTGTCCTTCTTGGGAGTAAGAATTCAGACAGGGTAGCTAATGCAGTTGAGATCTCACTTAGAACGCAGGATGTTAAAGGAACTTCGGTTTTCCTAGCCTGACAGCTCTTCCACTGGGCTTAATTGCATCTGTAATCTAGCTCTATCCCCTGAATTTGTCAGTCCCAGTCAATATTAAAGATGTGCTCGTTTGCTTTATATGGAAAAAGAGAAAAGCTAGGGGATAGGTGTATCTCTTCCATCCATTATCAATCGGATGAAGGGAGTCTTTCCAACTTAGACAAGAATTTGGGTAATCACAATAAAGTGAATCTATTCCATAAATTACATAAAGCTGCTCTTTGTCTTGGAAGCAGGATCTAAAATTTCCTCACACCAGGATATTGAACAAAATAAAGCAATTTCTTTTCATTGTTCATCTTTCGTCATGGATGCCATGCCTATGTGAAAGCATAAAGCACACTATACCCTACTGCAGCCTCATGTCTTAAGGCACTTGGGGCTAAACGTTGCTAAAAGGCATTGTAAAGTATACTTTAAAAAAGATTATTGACAAAATAAGGGATCAGGGGAAAATAATAACAATAATAACAGAAGTAGCCGCCAACCATAAATAGACATTCTGCAAGGGAGGGAGAAGAAAGGGATCCAAACGGGAGAGCACCAGGGACTATGGTGAAGGTTCGTGGGTGAAATGGTCGTGGGAATTTTCTGGGGGAAACACAATGATGTAAAAGATATAAATTAAAAAATAAATTATAAACGATTTTAAAAATATTATTGCAATCAATGGAACCAGGAAGCAAGAAAAATATTTTGGTCCTATCCTTCTGTGGCGGATCTTATACAATTGAAAATCTTCTGGCTCAGTTAAGTAGAGACAGAAAGTTAAGATCTTTGCTAGTATCTTTACTTAAACAAATCTAAAATGCCACTGTATACTTGTGGACATCTATATTTGTAATGGGCGTATGGTTGG
Organism: Galemys pyrenaicus; assembly: GCA_019455555.1. NCBI lineage: Eukaryota > Metazoa > Chordata > Mammalia > Eulipotyphla > Talpidae > Galemys > Galemys pyrenaicus. The sequence goes on along the minus strand of JAGFMF010012288.1, from coordinate 5,524,421 downwards.
GTAAATACAGTTTTTTCACAAATAGTGTGGAGTAGATGTTGATGCCTTCTGGTATAAGCTAAATTAAAGAGGTATTCATTTCAATAATTTAAGATGACATGAAATGAAATAATCTTTCTGTACCTGTGATTTTTTTTTCCTTCTGAGTACTTTAATATCAATCTCCTCCATTCTCCTTTAGTTATCTTATTTTTATTTTTATAGCCAAGTTTTCAGCTGAGAAGGTATAAAATTTTGACAAATCACAAATGAATACAACCATTTTTCTACTATTGGAGGCAATTCTCCCTGAATTTTATCGTATTTTAAGACAATGCCTAAATCCTGTGGCATCACATTACAATGGGAAAAGTATTGATTGAAGTTCTGTGAATTAGCTATTACACTGGGACTTTATATTTACTATCTTATTTCCTCCATCTGACAATTCTGTGAGTACATGTTTATCAAGGCTTCATTTTCTAGATGAGAAGTCAAAGAACTGAGAAGCTAAAGGATTTCTTCAGCTCATATAGTGTGTATCAGAGCTCATATTCAAACGGCAGGGATTTTCTGAAAACCCACACCTGCTTATAGAGGGAGCCATCATGCTACCATCAAAATAAAATTGATATTTGATAAGTTAAAAATAAATTTTGCTTTCAACTACCCTGTGGCATTTGGAGTAGACAAACTGAACATTTTTTTTCTTAGGAATTCATCAACATCACACACAAATCGATAAAATCATTTAATTATAGCAAGAATTACTTTAAAATTTTATAAATTATGAACTCATTTAAAAGGGACTTTGACATCTGGAAGACTGCCTAGAAATAATAAACTGCTAAAGGGAAGGATTTTAGATGTCTCATTCTGACCTGTACCTGTAATATCCTCTGAAATAGTTATTTTCATTGCTGTTTCTGTTATTATTGCATGTGATAGACAAGATCAAAAGCATACAATTATACATTTCACTTTAGTTAAAGTATACAGTATCTTATCATGATGTAATATTTTCTGTTTCTAGTTTAGATGTGTCCAAAGGATGGCTATGAAATAGGAAACGAGACAATATTTATTTAATCAGATTCAAAGCTTAGACTATAGATTTTGGAGAAAGTTATAATGTATTCCAAATCACATAACAAACCAATCTACATAACTAATAGTAAGATGTAGCTAAACAAAGCTATGCACTTACTTCAGTTTCTCCCTATGTCCTTACACCACGTTCCACTTGCCAATGGAGAGCACATTAGCTTAAATACTGCAGAGTGATTAAAGTTTCCAGGTTCTAACTGTGGCCACATGTCCCCCGAGGTGGCACAGGCCCTGGAGAGTGAGCTCCCATAGTGCCCAGCCCTGCCTGTTCTATTCTATTCCCGGGACACAAAACAAGGTCTGAATATTGTGGAATCACTTCCCTAGACAACCTGGGAAGTGGGCAGTACCGTAACTGCTAGATCTATGCTCATGAAATTTGCCCTCGTCCAGAACAAAGGATCATCCACTCTTTCCACATCATGAAATTCCCATTACATTGAGTTTAAAAAATTCCAGTTTTTGCTAAACATTATAAATCCCTGTATTGCAAGAGCTACAACCCCTCTTGTGTTTATGAAGAAAGGGCTTCTCAACCCGCAGGACGAGTTGTTTCCAAGTTCAATGACTGACCCATTGAAAAACTAATGGTGTATGGCATAAGTCTGCATGACTTCTTATAAACTAAAGGCTTGCCTTAGTGTTCTCAAACAGAGAAAACGCTGACTTAAGAGTGAGCTCTGAGTATCTCCGTATTCAGGTATAGGAGTTTTCAGAATCTTTCATTGATTTTCTGTCACTATATTACTTGTGGATTCCTATGACTACATACAGAGTAAAGCCACATCACGAGGCAGGGCCAGGGATACCTAGGCCGCTGTTGACCTGATGACGTGACTGTCTCCATGATGGTCTTGGGATAACTGTGCCTGTGATGACATCATACTTTGCTGATGCAAACGTCTCTTGATGTATGGTCATGATATCCCCTTCCCTGTCCCTTGTAAAACCTTCTCCCCAATTCCAATCCCACCCTCCAGACCTTCTTCCTCATGCCACTGTTGCATGCTTAGCGCTGGATGCTTTCAATAAATGGCACAAGAACCGCTGCTCATGCAGCAAAGGCTTGCCTTGCAAACCTGCTCCAAGACTGTTGTGTCCCTCATCACGTTCCTGCAGCAAAGTGGCAACAAAGCTCTTGACACAACAATTACTGATCCCATTAACTCATTTCCTGTGCATTTGTAAAACATCACTTTTGCACAGTACAGCAATTACCCATTGTGCCCCTTGCAAGCACTAGCCACTGCCTGATCCACAATAAACTCATCTTAATTAAAGGATAAAAAATGGGGACAATCCAGTTCCCATTTGAATAAATGCTTAATAACACTGATCTCTTCTTTTTCGAAAACACCCTTTAATACCAAAGGGACATCCAAAAAACATGCAAAGAAACATGAAGCATGATCTGGCTGGAGACAGGAGAGATAAAGTACCTAAATGCCAGGCTCTGTACAGACAGAAGAAAAACAACACTATATTACTGCTTTATCAACCCAAACAGAATATGCTGTGCTTTATATTCATGATGATTTTGGCATGAACCATTGTACACTTGAAGCATTTTCAAAGACATAATAAGAGAATTTGTGTTGGCATTCGGCCACATAAAAGCTAAGGATAAAAAGCAGTAGCCAGAACTATGTTTACTTTGGAAGCTTTGCTAATCACAGAGAGCGACAGGCAATTAGCATTGGGAAAAAATCCTCTCTTTCAGTGAGTGGCAAAAGCTAGAAAATCCAGGGAAAGCAAGAGGACACACGAAGTGATAACGCAACCTCACACAGGACACTTTAAAAGAGAGGAGATAAATCCCACGGGAAGGTCCTCCTTCAGGCCCTGGGAACACCTGCTGCTTAGAGAGCCTTTGTACCTAGATACCTGGGAAGCAGCTTCCAGAGTGAGCATCTCTCCAGCAGAGGCGTCACTCAGCTTTATTGATTAATAGTCTAGGATCTAAAGTCAGTGTTCCATGACATGGAGACATGGAAAAGGCATTTTTGGAGGCTCTAGTGATATTACTAAGAATAAGTATGCATACTCATACAGAGCTCTGACAGACCACACTCCAGATGTGAGACTGTATCAAACAGCCAAAGCAATACTGAGGGAAAGAATAAAAAATAAAAGATCACCCTTCCTGACTTCAAATCAATGAATTTTTCAATTGTCTGTAGAAGTATAAGAAAAACAAGAATATTTATTGTAAGGTTTATTAAAGCTTTATTCAATGAAATTAGTTTAGTTTGAAACAGTGTGATCTCTCTCTCTCTCTCTCTCAGTAAATGAGCTCTCTCCTTATTTTAAGCACCTTTATTTTTTTCACAATACAGGATTTCTTGCCTCAGATGTGGTCACTATAGATTTTCCACCACCACAGTGCCCACACTCCTCCACCACACTCCACTGTGCTCTCTTCCTGCCACCCTCTCCTCCCTCCGCCTCTCCTCTCTATCTTTCCCTCTCCCTCCCTTCCACTTGTGAGTGCTTCAGGACTGCAGTCTGCTATCAAGGGTCTTACAGTTCAGTTCACCTTTGTCTGTTCCTTTGTCTGGTTTCTGTAGAGTCCACATATAACTGAAACCATATGGTAGTTACTTTCTTCAAGACATCATAATTTTGCTGATAAAGACATATAAATGCATACCAGTTAGAATAATTAGTGTTATTAGAATAATCCCTTCTATTTCTATTCATGTTGCTGCAAATGGCATGCATTTATCTTTTTGATCACTGAGTAGTATTCCATTTTGCATATGTACACATCTTGAGCCACTCTCCTTCCTGGCGCACTTAGGTTGTTTCCATATCTCGGCCATTGTGAAGAGTGCTGCTCTAAACATAGTTGCACACGTTTCCTTTTGAATTGGTGTCCTTGTGCTCTCTGGACAGGTACCCAGGATGCTGGGTCATATGGTGAGCCCTTCATTTTAAAAATAATAGTTGTTTCCCTGAGTTTCATTCATGTTAATATAGTAAATGCAATTTGAGAGTAACATGGGTCTAGAGCTCACTAATTCAGTGTTCGATGATTATTACTAAGACCACCTCTCCAGTGTTTCAGATCTACAGTGAGAGACGAGGCAGGGCAAGTAGTATGGCTCTCCATAAGTATTAATAGCAAGGAACTCTCCTTTGAATTTACAGGGAAAAGGTGGTATATTTCATTGAGTATTTTCTTATGACTGATAAGCTCATTAATTTCTTACCCAATGATATGCTCTGTGTTGCTGGAGAGCAAAGCCATGTTCCTGAACTCAATTTCACACATATAGCATACATACCAGGAGGCAAAAAATCCCTCACTAATAAACATCTTGAATTAATGCCCAATTAAATGAAGATTCCAAGTCCAAATTCCAGTAGAACATTGAGCGAGTGTTCCTCAATCCCAGGTGGGTTGTCCCACAAATCTGTATTCCAAATATCAAGCCTCCCGTGTTATTTAACACCTCCACATACAACACTGACGAATGCTATAGTCACACAGGGAGAATGTTATTTCAAACTATCCCTTGAAATGAGAGTTCCATCCAGTATGAGAAAAGTTCCAAGATGACAGAAAGCAAAGGTATATTAAAATATTTTTGATGAAAGCTATTTGGAACTATCTAGAAACACATTTTTTTTTCACTAGCATTTGACATTTTTTTATTAAATGAAAAATAAAGTCTTTCCTTGTAGAGATTTTTGTGCTAAAATGGCATTTTTAAAGTTCCCCCTGGGCTCACAAATGTAAATAACTATCACCCACGATGAGATTCAAAACTCACACTCTAAAGCCTCTGTAGACACATGCAACACACGCACACACACACACACACACACACACACTTCTTTCCCCCCAGAGACTAACTTCACAGCTGTACCTTCTCTCTTTCTTCAGGGTAACCCCACAGAGACATTACTTCTCTGACTTTCTCTGTGGCTTCCCTTAAGTCTCCTTATCTTGCTAATTTAGACTTCTCACTGAACTCCTTCTCATTAGGAGTATTTGTTCTCTCCCTTATTTGTTGTGTCTTGTCTGGGTTTCTGGATCTCCCACATCCCCCTACTTTAAAAGAGTATGAAGGATAGATTTGAAGAAAGTACTAGCACTTCAGAACTAGCGCTTGAGAAAGAACTTCAGCAAATCAAATATGCAAATTAAGAGAAAACAAAAAAGAAAGAACTTCCACACCATTCATGACTGCTATGGAAGCTTTTCTTTTCTCTCAGAAACAGGAAAGGAACTCTAAGATGCTGCTGCATCCATCTGTGTGCTGTTACGCAGTCATGGATAGTAATATGTTCAATTAACTGGAAGTTGACTGTCAGCTAACATTTCATTTGGAACCTAGAAAGGATACACTCTAAACTAACTGGGAGGCTTCTCCTTTTTTCTATCTATAACTGATTAAATGCCATGTGGTTCAAAAATTTAAAAAGCTGTCATTTTATCTGTAACCTTGGTCATGTGCTCAAAATAATCATCATTAAATTGGTAAGAAGAAAAACTGATAATAGCTCATGTTTGGGGAAGAAGATACTTAAACCCCAGACTAAACACTCCCTGTCTCCATTTGATATTAGGCATTTGTTCTACCAATCCTAATAGGCCAATGGATTCATTACTCCTATTTTACAGCAAACAAGCTGTAAAGGATGTTTGCTCAAACTTACAAAGTTACCTAAATAGTTGAGCTAGGATTCAAATTCTCTTCTATTGCAGGGTCTGCCTCCCCCAATATGTTTTAAGTCTCAGGTCAAAAGTACAGAGACTAATATACTAAATAATAAATATTTAACAAATCAAGCAAACACATTGTAAAATAAGACATCACATGTATTTTTATCATAATAAATATTACTTTATAAAAACTCAAAGTTCAGGTTCAAATTTGCATCTCTCTATTATGAATAAAGGTAGTGAAGGTCAACATCCTTGTCTTATATTTGATCTTAGAGGAAGCACTTTTAGTTTTTTATCACAGTAGGTGGTGTTAGCTGTGGGTTTTGTCATATAGAGCCTTTATCATGTTGAGATATACTCCTTTATCCCCATTTTTTGCATGCCTTTGTCTTAAGTGGATGTTGAATCTTGTCTTATGCTTTCTCAGCACGTATTAATATGATCATATGGTTTTCATCTTTCCTTTGGTTGGTGTCCATCAGGGTTATTTGTCTGCATCACAGAGGTGGTGTGTACACTTGTGGGCATCCAGCACTCCCATCTACACTGATCCACACACATCCCAGTCACTCCTGGCTGCCTTGGGGCTTAATATAGCTCATATTAGTGGTGACTCAGGCAGAAAGGACAACCTTGGAGAAGCCAATCAGGTACTCAAAGCAAACTGAGAGCTATCAAAGTAGAGAATTTTCATTCCAGGTATCGTGAATGAGGCCTGAAAAAGAAATAGTGGCCATGGGTTTGGCTTCTTCCTTGAAGCTTTGGCCTGTTTGCCTGCAGGGACTATCTCAACTGTAAGAGAACTAGAGCGTGACTCTCTAGAGCAATGTTTCTTAAATTTTGATTGCATTTATTTTTTGTAAAGATTTATTTATGCATATAAGAGCTGGGGTACAGGCCAGAGTCACAGGAGGTGAGAGGATTCATCAGAGACAGAATGGGGAGCAGAACAGGCAGATTTACTGAAATACACTGCTGAGGGGAGCAGGGGGCAAGGCAGGAGAGGTCTGCTGCGCCATGTGGATCCCCTCCCTGGCCAGGGATCGAACTTGTGCTGCTGTGCTGCAGATGCTTCACAGTGAGATGCTCAACGCCTTGCACCACCAGGGAGGCCTGCTTTTGTTTATTGAAATAAGGTTGGTTTACAATGTTTTAAGGGTGTAGATACCATGCCCATTACCATATAATAATCCCAATAGTAATATCAAATAATCCTCCACTACAGTCCATTGGGCCCCCTGCCCCTCTTTTCTTCTGTTTCCCTACCTACCCCCCACACCAGGTACACCCAATTCTACAGCCAGATGTCTAAGGTTTGTTTTGGTTTAGTTTTGTCTGTTTCATTGCTTTGTTTTTTCATATTCCAAATATGAGGGAAATCATCCTGTATATGGCTTTCTCGTTCTCACTTATTTCATGTAGTATTATCTCCACATTGTTGCAAATAACAAGAATTCATCTTTTTTATAGTTCAGTCATATCCCAGCTTATATATATATACCGCAGCTTCTTATTTACTTATCTGTCGTTGGCACCTAGATTGTTTCCATAGCTTGGTATTATAACGAGCATTGTAACAAATAGGGGAGCATATACCCCTTAGAATTAGTGATTCTGTATTCTCCATGTAGATACCTAGAAGCAGAATTGCTAGACCATATGGTGGATCTATTTTTAACATTTTGAGAGGTCTCCATGCTGTTTTCCATAAGGGCTGGGCCAATCTACTTACTAACTAGTGGTGTACAAGGGCACCGTTTTCTCTACACCCGCTACAACACTTGCTTCTAGTTTGATCTGAGACATTCTCATGGGTGTGAGGTAGTATCATGTGCGTTTTAATCTCCAAAGCCGGGAGCCCTCAGCATGAGCCCCTGACCCTGATGTCTGAGAACAGGACCCCGCCACATTCTAAAACCTACAGTACTGACTTTACTGCTACCTGTCACCCAAGAAAGTGTAGACGAAAAATAACACAGACAAGGTTCACTCACTAGGACCATAGATGTGTAATCAGGAGAAATAACGCAGATAGAAAAACTTCCCTGCAAAGAAGCTCAAGTGATGACTTCAGCTTAAGAGATTCCGTGTCTTTCTCCAAAACTATCCAAGCCCAGATTTCTCTCTGTAGAATACATTATTTTATTGCCTTATGTAAATCATTATTTGTTGGCTCTACATGACATGGAGTGAGTGGAAATACTAAAAATACTTTGCAGTTCGGCTCTGAGGGATGGTGGAGAAAGAGACGGGACTGGAAGCCTGGACTCTGGCTCTCGTTCTACAGCTAACCAGCCACCTTGGGTAGGTCACTGAACCGCTAAAATCTGATTGTCTTCCTCCAGAGAGAGACCCTGCAGACCTAGAAGAAGGGAATAAGAATCAAATATGAAAATCAACCAAGGGTTTTATTTAGAATTCTATATAGAGTGATAAAATACAATGTTAATGTGAAGACATTTTTATCTTGGTTTAAATTTTTAAGTACTGTAAATATTATGTAATGTTTTAGGAATTATTTGGAGAAACATTTTTGGTACTTAGGAACTAGGAAAACAGTTTTTTCAGAGAAATATGTATAACAAAGACAATCTTGCCTAATATTACAGTGTAGTTAAGTGAGAAAATAACTAGGTAAAGTTATAATAGAAACATTTATAGTTGAATTATATGCAACTTCTATTATATAATATTAAATCATTTTTTCAAATTTTTCACTAATCACCATGTATGTGTGCGAAGACTGAAAATAACTTACCACATATAAGGGATATATAATGTTTAAAATCACCATACAAGATACCATAATTATGTTTGAATTAGTTCCAAATTTAAAGGCAGAATGGATGTTTTCCCTTTTAAAATAATCATTAATTAGATACTTTCTTATTTCTGCTTAACAATTTCATTTTTAAAAAATATTTATTTATTTATGCATACAAAAACTGGGGTACAGGCCAGAGGTACAGCCCAGGCAGAAGGTGAGCGGATTCACCAGAGACAGAGTGAGGAACAGAACAGGCAGATTGACTGAAATACACTGCTGAGGGGAGCAGCGCGCAAGACAGGAGAGGTCTGCTGTGCCATGTGGGTCAGCTCCCTGGCCCTGGCCAGGGATCGAACTTGTTCTGCAGTGGCTGCAGACATTTTGTAGTGCTGCAAATTAACCTATTGTGCCACCAGGGAGCCCCCTTAACAATTTCATATTTAAAAGATCACACATGGTGAGTGTACTATGATTCAGCATGAAAGGGGTCAGGGAGAACCTATTCCAAAATGAAATTGATGATATAACCAACATTACCCCAAATAAATAAATAAATAAACAAACAGACAGACAAATAGTCCCCCTTTACTGTTCCCTTGAAATTAAAAGTTTCCAACTTAGAAAACGAAAACAGCTGCAGACCTTCCGAATAACCACTCCAAATATTCACCACCTCTGTCAGTTTCTTCTGTTCATCAATATACCTTTGTCCACTATCACCTGAAATTACATATGCTAATATTACATATGCTAATATTTTGTTCATCTTGTGTCAAGGGTCAAGTAGTTCATGTAAATAAAATATATCTTAACTAAACCTAAAACTTAATCTTTAAAATGGAATCTTTAATACTTTATGTGGAAATATTTATCCTTTCTTCTTTGAATCAGGGGTAAATGCTTTTTAGAGATAGATGTAATTCTTCCAAACCTCTAATCCTGGCTTCTATTGCCCCATTTTACTGTGGCTGTAGAATCTTGTCCAAAGACATGGACAGCGCCACCAGAACTGTACCCACTGCACACGCAGTTCCTGGGCACTGAGAAATGGCTTGTGCAGCTGCAGAACTGAGTTTTTCATTTTGTTGAATTTTAACTAAGTGAAACCTGAAAAATGACACTCTATTCGATTATTAGAAAACATTTAAGTGTGTTTGGAACAATTTTGGTGAGTCTATTTTTACAACTGTAAATTTTATATAGTCTAAATTAAACATTCCAGGTGAAAGTTTAGCATATGAATTGAGATATTTTTGCTCCAAGTTTAAAAATGCATACTGGATTCAGTACCAAAACATTTGTAAAATATTTTATGATTTTAATATTATATGTTAAAGTGATTTTATTTTATTAAAGTAATTGTTTTTTTAATTTTATTAAAGTAATTGGTTTTTTTTCAGATTAAATAAGATGCTATTAAAAATAATTTGCTTGTTTCATTTTACTTAATTTACTGTGACCATCAGAAAATTTTCAAGTACGGATGTGATACATTGTGTTTATACCAGATATCCCTGGTATAGAAGAAGGCTAACTTTAGAGTAAAATATAGAAAATTTAAATAGGTTATCTTCTAAGTTGGCTATTGCCACCAGTTCTAGTCTGATTCTCAGACCCTGTATCATTTGCACTAATCATTTCTTTTTTTTTAAAGATTTATTTATTTATGCACACTAGCACTGGGGTACAGGCCAGAGGTGTGGGGGGTGAGAGAATCCACCAGAGACAGAGTGGGGAGCATAACAGGCAGCTCTATCGAAACACACTGCTGAGGGGAGCAGCGGGCGAGGCAGGAGAGGTCTGCTGCTCCATGTGGATCCCCTCCCTGGCAGAAGGCAGGGATCAAACTCATGCTGCAGTGGCTGTGGTCTATTTCATAACGTGTTGCTTAACTAATTGAGCCACCAGGAGGCCCCTGCACTAATCATTTCTTATTGGGCTAAATAAAAATCCAATATGCTAAAACTTTAGGATGAGACCAGGATATCATTATAATATACATTTTTATTTTGTCCTAATTGCAGGGCTGCTTTTAGGTTATTTTAAGGTATGCAAGACTGTTTTAGTCTTATAGTTTCTTAGGTCTGTTCCTTTTCTAATTCCCCCCACCTATAAATTTTCCCCAGACTATTCCCAGATTATAATTTTGTTCCCCAGCCCCAGAAGAGATCTATGATTCCATATCAATTCCTTCTTCCCTAACCTCCTTATAGATCCATGATCCCCCCATGAACAGGAAATCAACTAAAGGGGTTCTTTAAAATCAAGTATAATGTATTTTTCATCTAGCACCTGCTAAACACATACTGTTATCCAGAACATTTGTCCAAGAGTCTCACAGAGGAGCAAAAAGACAGAATAAAATGATCTTTCAATGAATATTTCAGCTGCTGAAAGAACTTTTGTTATTTTCTCTTTTTTGCCTAACTTTCACTTTTTGGCACTGTTTTAGATGTTCCACTTGGCTAATTAAGTGAAAATAGGTGTTATCATTCCATTTTAATGTTATTTTGGCTCAAAATTTAGTGCACATTAATTAATTCCACAGCTGCTACTATCTACTGAAAATGGCAGCTGGAATCATAGCAACAGAAATTCTGAAATATAGTATATTAAATCAAGAGTGAAAATATCCCATCTGCCAAATCATTTATTTCTGAATGAAAGTTCATTAGAAAACACTTCCAGGGCTCATTGTTACACAGGACTTCAAAAAACTAGCCAGAAAGCTCGGCTGTATTTTTCATATATTTCCATTTTGAAATAAGACTGCTGTTCACATTAAGAATGAATTGATGGTAGATTACAGAATGTACTCCAAGATCCACTTCAAAGGTGTGGCTAGGTGTTCTCACCTTATGTTAGTAGTCAAGGTTAAGGCACCATTTAAGTAGATTGACTACTTTTGTGCTCTATATAATTTGTGTTCTGTATTTTGGACCCTATTTTTTTTTTTCATATCATAATATCGATAGATCATGATCATCAAGAAAAAGTTAGAATTTTCACTGACAAATTTAGTTATGAAGGTTTGAGGGTTTTGGAACTGGGATGTAGACCAGAGGTGTGGGGAAGGGAGATGGGGAAAGGGAATTCACCAGAGACAGAGCGGGGAGCAGAACAGACAGAGCTACTGAAATACACTGCTGAGGGGAGCAGTGAGTGAGACAAGCAAGGTCTGCTGCACCAGTAGGGTTAACTCTTTGGCCTGGGATTGAACTTGTGCCGCAGTTGCTAGTGAAAGCTTGATAGCGCTGAGACTTCAACCACTGTGCCACCAGGGAGGCCCTTGAAGATTTGATTTTTAAAAACCTTGTAGTAGGTTATAAAGAAACCAAGGAAAAAATACAATATCAAATTGTGAAAAAATAAACTAAATCCACTTTTCAAAAACTTTAGAGACCATCTAAAACTACTGCCAAATTTATTGCTTAAAAATAAAATTGGATGGTGGAAGTGCTTAATTTAACAAAGAAAGAAGCACAGTGAGTTGTGGAAGACAGTATTTAGAGAGTGTCTGCTGAAGCCGCTGAGATAGCATCAGGCCATCTATAAACAAAAGCTCTGGGACTGCTCTACTTCATGCTGCTTTGACAAATACTCATTCTAGGTCTCTGGCCATCGTGTTAAAAGAGATTTGTGAAACTGGGCATGTTCTTTTAAAGGGATGAGAGTCAGGCAGAAACGTCTTCCCAAAGAGGGAAGTGTTATAAAATAACCACCTGGTTTCCAAGGAACAAATATTTAAAAGTATGCTTAATGCTTGAAATTTGCAATGTAATTCTGAAAATACTAGCTATAAATCTCTATATGCAGAATGTCCCCTCGATAGCAAAGTGCAGGGCACATGTTTGTCTTCACCTGGGCTGAAGCAATCATGTAGAGACACAGGCATTACATTTTTGCCCTATTCATTTTTTTATCTTATGGTCAAGATTTAAACTACATTCTGCCCCCAAGCTGCAACTTAAATATGGAATTGCTGAGACGAGATAAACAAGACTTATCAGATCTTAAAGCATTTTGTATAGTTTAATATATTCAAAAATAGCTTCTTGCATTCTGCCATATTTATTGGAGATTTTCTCCTAAAATCAACTGAAGAATCAGTAAATCCTTTTCAAAAGGAAAACTGAAATGGTAACATAAACAAACAGCATAAGAGTCCAGCTTAGGAATCTAATCATTTATTTCTATATATTCTAACTGTGACCATGCTTCTTTCTGAATGTCTCTGTTGTTGAAATTCAGTAAAAACTTAATTCTTATTCCTTTTTCCCCTTACCCCTAATGTCTTATGAATATAAATTTAACTTTTTAAAGTCGTGGGCTATATTTTGAAGAAATGTGAAATTTTGTTTAAACTGGCTATTAATGTTTTAGTACTTATGGTTTTGGGAATGTAAAGAACGTAGACAGCCTTAAACATGAAACAGTGCATTCAAGTCTCAGGCTTATGCATTTATTGAAAGGGCCTTGCCAATAGAGCTCAAATTAAAAAACTCATGGGCCGTATTTTTCTCTGACTATACATTGCTATTACTCTACTTCTTTTACCTACCGTACAGTGTATAAATTGGGAACTGATCATCATGGTTACATGGAAACCAATTGATTTACACTATATTTTCCTTCTGAAGGGAAAAATCCCTCTGAAGATTTAATATTTGCTCTTCTGGTTTACTTTAAAAACAAATCATTAAAAAACTATTCAATCACATGTTCATTTTTAAATTCTATCATTAATACTCACTTGAATTTTTTTTTAAAGAATCATGTTAATTTCAAATAGATCAAAAGCAAAAATATCTATATAAGTGTAAGGATGACTTATTTTGAATATTAATCAAGAAGTTGAAGAACGAGGCCATTTGGGATAATTACCAGACATTGTCTATACCCATGATAAAATAGATAGTAAAGTACATAAATAGAAAACTCAAAAGAGATAATAAAAATAATGTCTACATAGGTCACCCCTCATCTTTTCAATGTCTAGTTTTGGAGTGCCCCAGGATTTATTCTTCACATCTCCTGTCTTATCCATCCATAATTAGGCCCAAAGTAATTATATCTGGTTTCTATTTTTAAAACCAACTATATACATTGACACCATCAATTACCATCTGCAGTCCCTATCTCTTTTTTGAATTCCACATTGATATAAATATCTACTAACTTCTCCATTTAAAAGTTTAACAGGTATCTCCTATCCGAAATCTAAATCCCATTCTCTTTCTCAAAATCTGTTCCTCACATAGATTCCCCTGTTCATAGAAGAGCACTTCCTCTTGTTTAGGCACAGGCTTTGGTTTACATCTTATATATATCAGCTTTGTCCTCCTCTATACGCAACTGGGTTATTTCAAGCTGCCATAACCTCTCATTTGGCTTACGGTAATGCACAATCATTCAACTAGCCTTTCTCCTTTACTCTTGCCCCTCAGTTGTGTCCCTTAAGTCTCCCTAATCTGACAGTAGTCGGAAAAAGGTTTTAAAATTTTAAAAATTCTATATTATAGCTCAAAAATCTCAACTTAATTTAAAATTAAAAGGCATGGCAATGACTACACTGGGGTCATCACATTCCATCTTCTACTTCAATCACCGAATCCCTCCTGCCCACACTGCTCCAGCTCCAGCCGCCTCCTTCATGATCCTCCTTCACATTCCAACATCTGGCTTCCACTGTGAGGTCTCTGCTCCTCATATGGATTTTGTTTAGATGGCTCTTTCCCTGGGAATTATTCCTCCTTTCCTTAAGGTCTTAGATAAAACACAACCTCAAGAGCAAATCCTTTCCTTAGAACCCCATATGAAATAGTACCTTTCCACCTCACCCTTGTACTCTGTTTTCTCATCTTACTTTATTTTTAAGTCATCATCTGAAATACTATATGTCTATTCCTATGCGTATTTGTTGTCCGAGTTCCCCAGATAATACTCTAAGGTTATCGAATAATAGCTATATGTCATTATGCAGTTGTCCAAAGCCACAAACTATAGAACATCAAGAATGGACATGGACTTTGGGTAATTATGATTTGTCACGCAGCTCATCCTTGTAAATAACACGCCACTCTGTTGATGATGAGAGTGTTGATGTTGACAATGGTTGAGAGTGTGCATGTGAGTCTGCTGGGGTCTGTGGGGAATCTCTGTACCTTTCAGTTTTGTTGTAAACTTAAAACTGCTCTTACCAAAAAAAGTCTCCAAAAATTTTAACAAAGACAAGTAATACTTTAAGGTAAGGTGAGAAATTTTATGATAAAGTGGTATTTGAGAAGGGTTTGGTACCTTAGTATTTGGAAGGGAGAAAATGAGAAGCAAAGTTACATGGGCTGGACACACAAATGTTTGTAAAATGACAGAGATGCAAATGTACAAAGTGTCAGTGACTAAGAGCTTTGTTGAAAGATCAACTATGAAGCCACCTTGTAAACAAATGCAGAGTCTCATGCTTTCTCATTTGTTTGACTACAACTACTTGCGAATATTGTTAATATATCCAGATAACACGGAATAATTTTATCTCAAACCAGACTTACCATTCCTCCACAAATCAACTCTGTTCCTCCATTTCTATCATTTCTAGAAAGGAAACCATGATTTTTCCTTTCTCACAGGTTCAAGATATATGTGGTCTGGGCCTCCCTGGTGGTGCAAGGGGTTAAGTCGCTGCACTATGAAACGATCCACAGCCACTGCAGCACGAGTTCAATCGCAGCCAGGGAGGGGACCCACATGGCGCAGCAGATCTCTCCTGTCTTGCCCGCTGCTCCCTTCAGCAGTGTGTTTCAGTAGACCCACCTGTTCTGCTCTGGTCAATCCTCTCACCCCCTGCATCCCTGGCCTATACCCCAGTTCTTACATGTATAAATAAATCCCCATCACTGACCACAGGCTGTCTGGTCCAGGCCTTTAAGCACATCTGTTCTTTCATTACTTCTCTCTTCTGTCAACCCCTTTTAGTCATTGTTATGGAAAGTCCACAGTCATCTACCCCATCTAGATTTCTTGAGTGTCTCACATCCCACATCTGTCTCATGGTATTCCTGAAAGTCAGCTCTAGTTTCTTCTCAAACCCAAAACTTTGAATTACTTTTTCTTGCCTTCTAATTAAGATCTAAGCTTTTGCTCTGCATTTAGGGTCCTTTGGAATAGAAAACCAATTTTTCTTTAAAGCCCCACTCCCCAGTATTATCTAATACAATTTATAAATTATATTCCTGCAAATTTACCACACACATTCTCCACTCTGTGCTTCTGTGTGTGTTGCTCATCTTAATTTGGTTATGTTCTCACTGGAACAGGCACACACAGGTGCTCTTGAAATTCTGTCCAGCAATTTAAATAGTTCCATTTTTTTTCATGAGCCTTTCCTTCATAGATACATTACAAAATGTTCTCTTGCTTCTTTGAAACCAAGTAACACTGTGGTTTTATTATTCCCACGTTACTTTAAACTTAAAATGAGAAAACCCAGGCTCACACATATTCTCTGTCAGTTAATAATTGTGCAACCAAGGACAGTTCATTTTATCTCTGGGGGCCTCAATTTGCATATCTGTGAAATGTAAGGACTATAAAGATTAGTATAACATAGCAAAGGCAAAGTCTCTGGTCGTGAAGTCAACATTTGTCAAAGATTTTCTGGATGAATCATTGTTAACACATAAAATGAAATACTTCTGTATAGGAGACCGCAAACTCTGAATTTATCATTTGGAAATATGAAAAGCAATTTTAACAGACACTTTTCAGCAGTTTAAAATCTATAATGGGTAAGAACAGCAAGCAAATGCTTAGCATACTCATCCCTAATAGCTGTTCACCCAGGGGTAAGCGTCTACTATGTACTAAGCTCTAAATAATTGTAAGGAATAGAAACACTATTTAGATAAGCACTAAATAAGTAAGCACTAAATAAATAATTGTGGTGTTCACTATCCAAAGAAAACTGTGAGATAGCTAGAACAATGGTTGCAAAGTCTTTTTTTATAGCAAAAACGAATGTTCTACATACCTCTGATTTAAATGTGACACCAATACCTTGACTTAAAAATGAAAATAGTTATTACAAATTATTTTTTTTGTCCTTATGACAAAACAAATCCATCAGAGTGATTCTTTAATGGATTGACTGGCAGGCTGGCAACAGGAAAACACAGCCTTACCTAGACCATAACATAATTTGCCAAATCAGTCAAAACAAAATAAAACAAGCAAAAGTCTTCCAAAAGAACGGGTGGAATTCCTACTTTTCGAGTCTGTTGTTTTGAAACTGCAGGAACATATTGTGCATGGCTTTTAACATTTTGAACTATGTCTCCCTTCCATGAATTAGGAAGTGCTTTATAGGGTTTATCGAAGAAATTTAATTTTTCTGCTGCCAATTTTTCAGATGCGTGAAACAGAAGGAAAATTGCTGAAGATCTAAGGATGACTACAAAGTTGTAAAGACAGAAAAGGAAGTTGAAGGAAATAGTAATCTCTGCTGGGAAGTTTATCTAGTTGGGGTTCGGTGAGAACAAGGAAAGAAGTCGAGAGTATAAGCGTAAGTGGAATATGGAGAGAAGTAGGAGATGAGGTTCTTGGTCCTGTCAGCCAGACGAGGGTCACAGCAGGGTTCTGAGGGGAGAGAGGTGGTCAGACTTTTTCAATTATGATTTGGTCTGATGAATAGCAGTGAATAAAGAAAAGCTTAATTTATGTACATAATTTATCTTATTATCTCCTTTTCTAACTTATTATCTAAAAAGTGCTACTTCTAAAGTTACAAGCTTTGCCGATTCTTTTTTGACATTGTTGTTGTTGAAAACTTCACAATAAAAGAAGTTTGCTTAAAATGGACTTATTGTAGTTTAAGATCCAATTATTTAGATGGAAAAAATCAGAGTAGAGACTTAGGAAAGAGCGTGTAAGAAAAACAGAACCTGAACTGACAGTAATTCTAGAAAAACTCATGAGGAGGAACCAAATGAGAGAGATTAAAAGAAATTAGATCTCCCTGTGAAAAGTTCTTTCTTTTTTAGCTAATAAAAATAGACTTTTAAGCAACCTTATTTAAAACTTGAGCTTCCAGGGCTGAGCAGTGTGCCTTTACATCATCTCACATCCATTAACTTTATAAAATCTGGGGAATGCATGGCAAAGAGTCAATTAATTTACACTCCACTAAACAGAAGGTGAATGAACTAATGCAATCTCTGTCACTGAAAATGGATTCTGAGCTAAAGTTGTTTTGCTTTTCCCGCATAAACATTATTTTTAAAAAAATCATAAAAATTAGAAATTGTCATTTATTTTACATCTATAAGAGTACTGGACTTGTTTCTCAGTTCAAAAAAAGAGTGACTTTAAAATCTCAGAGAATTAGGTTCTATCTCTAATCCACTGAATCAACCTACTCTGGAGGATGGCAGCTGCAAGCCAATCTCAGTTTATTTTTTTTTTTGCCTCAAACACATCTCTGCTAATTCTTCTTCTTTAATGACAAACACTATTGCTGTTACACTAGGCACCACTGTTCTGACAATATTCGCAGATTTATAAAAAGTGATCTAGCAAATGCATCATTCTACTGAACCCCCTTTCAAAACTACACGTGTGAAAACAAGTTGTGATTCCACAATCAGGAGATCCCCTGTGTGTATGACAAACTAAGACAAACCTCTACATCTGCTTGAGTTTGTTCACTGAAACACATCTTAAAACTCAGCTTTGAGCACTGAGCTCATTGGCTATGGACTTCAGGATGAGGGCTTGTGGAACGTCTCAACAGCCATTTCAGTTTGGATGTGACTGATGACTTTGTCACAATATAGACTTTGTGATGTAAAATGCATATAATTTTAAAACAAGAAGGATTCTTATTGCTCATCAGTAGATCATGATATTTGGGTAAGCCTGGGGAAAGCATATAAACTAAGAGTTGCCATTTACACTTCCATATTTGCCTCTATTCTTTGTTGTTTCCAAATACTTTGCAACCTCTGTTTAGACTAGTCTACTCAGAGATGTCTTTTCCTGTTACGTTCCTACTTTCCTTCTCTCCCTATTCATCCATCCAGAGACTTACAATGGTTTCTTTTTTTTTTTTTTTTACAGTGGTTTCTTCTCACTGTCCCTATTAAGGAATGAGACTGCTTCATCACTGATTTTGAGAATACAGATCTAACATTTGAGATCATGAATTCAAATTTCTTCTCACAGTCCACACCTTGATTGCAAACTTCCCTCATTTAATTAGTGTCACTGCTGCTGCTTATAGCTATTTTAAAGACATCTAAGCTCTCTATAGTTTGCCTGTGGATGAATCCTCTTCTAGTCTTCACTTCCTTATCTTCCTTTGAGAACCAGTTAGAGTATTTTCTTGACTTGTTCTTTTGTGTTCTTATTTTACTTGCCTTTTATGGGGTCAACCAGAAAAGCCCGAATCTGAATGCATCCATTTCTCTGCCTTCCCCACACATAAACATCACCATGGACTGGAGCTGTCACCTCCTGTTTGCAATTCTGTTCCCCTTTTTTTGCCTTGGTATAGGAAAGTTAAATGCTCAATTTCCTAGGTCTTCTTGTATCCACATTTTATAGGACATAATTTTGACAAAGCAGTCATAACAGGGAGTTTATGAAAAACTCTATGCTTTTTTTGTTTTTAATTAAAAAATATTGTCTCACCTTCTTTTATTATTGCTCCTTTAAATGCAAATATGATGCCTGGTTGCTGTAGCCATATTTTAACCATGAGTAAAAGGCCAAGGTTATCACCAAGACACCATTCTTGACTGTAGATACTGAATCTACCCCAGGAGTTTACACAAACAGAATTCTTGGTATATGAAGAAAAATAAACTACTCTTTCCTTAAGTCACTTTAATTTAGCTTTTTGTTACCTGAAGAAGAAAGCATCTTACTAGTACTTCTGGGCTGTTGAACAAATTTTACTGCAAAGTTACCTGCTCAGATTGTTCTTAAAATAAATTTGTGGACACTGCTGATTTCACATGGGTATTCAGAAATGCCCGGCAACCCTGGTCCTTTTGACCTCTTTTCAGCATATTTTCAGGCTCAGAAGGGCTATTTTAAAACTCCTCTGTGGATTAGCCATGCTGGAAATTTGGCATCCTTTCTTATTCTTTATTTCCCTCAAACTTCACATGGATTTTATCAACTGTCTTGACAGTTCTACTGCCCAAATGTTTCAAGGTTCTAGAAACTTTTCTCTGAATGAGTCAGTGCTTTTCTAAAATAGAGGCCTTCATCCTCGTTCTCCTGGACTACTACAGCTGTCTCTTTACTGGGCTTCCGGCCCAGCCTGCTCGCTGCCACTCTTCTCGCTTCATCCATACGAAACCATCTTCCTAAAATACAGTTTCATATCATCTCACTTCCCTGCTCAAAGCCTGTATGACCTGGAGGGTTGTGTCTTAGCAGAGCTGATAAATTTAGTGTGTCCTGCTAACTTCCCCAGGCTCGTCTCTGACTCTCCTGTGTTGCTCACCCACTGATCTCATTCCGCTGACTCCCCTGAATCATGCAACTACACTCTGATGTTCCTCTCCAGATCTTCAATACAAGTAATTCGTTTTATGTGTGTAGGGCGAATGAGTTAATCATGCCTTTGTATGCCCTCCCTACCACTAGCCTCTGTGACAGCACCTGTGGTCTTGTGCTCCTCCCACGATGAAGGACTCCTGGGCCCAGGGAGCACAGGTGTGTGCATTGACACCTGGGCCTAGAAGAGGTGAGGGATAGAAGGGTGACATCACTCTGGGGACCACTGTGAGGTGAGATCATAAGGTGAGACCCAGAGAAAGAGCACAAAGATTTGTGGGGGGCTGAGCGGCTCATTTGCCTGCCTGCCTCCCTGCCTGGTGTGCCTGCGTACATGGTTCTCTGCCAACGTTAAAGGCCTGTGAAATCCACCAAGGGCCCCAAGATTCCTCTACATGTCCACCCGAGAACTGACAATGAACCTACCCGGCCTGGGATTGTTGTTCAATAATGTGCTGGTAGCTTCCTCTCTTCCCACACCCTCGCACACCCTTGCACTGCCACTGTCGTTCTTCAGGATCTCCCCTCTTCCAAGATCCTGTGCTAGACCCCAATACTCCCTCAATTGTCTGCCTTTTAAACTCCCATATTAATGTTCTTCAGGTTTGGGAGAATAAATTCTAGGTTAGATTTTTTTAGGTTAGATTCTTCTGACTCCAGAGCTTGGGGATTTATAAACAAGATGAAATGCAAAATATTTCCAACATCCTGGGCAAGGTTAGATTTAAGATAATGTTCATGGTTATCTAATATCAAAGATAGCTAGTCTTAGGAAAATACAGTAGCTTTACTCTACCATTTTGTGACAGTTTGCGAAACAAAATTTTTTAGAAATATTTTATTTTAAAATAATTATTGTTGACAAATTTTAGTTGCTCTATTGTAAGAGTCATTATTTATCCCTGTTTTGATTCTTCTCCCTTCCCCGCTCCCGCAGAGTGCCTCTAATTTATATTTGCCTTTACTTTTGTTTTTAATTTATTGTAATTATTTTTTTCCTGATCCCTTATTTCATTTCCCTACATTTCTCCTATAAGTGAAATCATCCTCTATCAAGGGACTGTGGTAATGGTGCACAGGTGAATTGGTGGTGGGAATTACACAGGGACTACACCTGAACAGAGAAAGCATACATTGTACAAAAAGGAAGAATGATGTAAAATATATAAAAAGTAAAAAAACAAAACAAAACAAAAACAAAAAAGGTGGCGTGCTAAAAGAAAAGATTCATTGTCGCACATAGAGATCATGCGTGATGGAAATATTTCGAGATTAGACATAAAACATTAAAAGAGCAGAAGAGAGAAGGAAGTACCAACTTAAAGATGATCTGTCTCCTTCCCCAGTCCACCCCCACTTTCCAAGTTTAATTCATTGGAAGAAATTTTATTTGTTCATATCTATAGATCCAAGTCTGCTCCTTTATTTCTTATATTTTCATGTTCGGGGCCTTAGGAAGAAAGCAGACTAGGAAATAAGAGATAATATACAATTTATCAAAAATACCAACCGGAATCACTTCCAAAGTGAGAAATTTCTAACCAAGCTGGAGTGAGAATAAAAGGATAGAACATCCTTTAAGCAGAAGGTTTGAAGCCTTGGAGACTATGCTTTAATGTATTCAGCTGCATTCTATTATCTCTTGCTTGAGGCTCAGCTCTGCTATCTCCTCCATTATACTCTTCATTAAAATCTATCACTAAGACCTTGAAAAAGAGCACCCTTACTATGCTTTTAAATGAATACATTAAATACACTTAATGATCCAAGGAAAGTGTTCAAGAATGTCTGCAACAGAATGTAATTAATCTTTCACTTATGTAGCATTAACCCTTCTTCAAAGTATTTGTACCTTTCAATAGCTGTTGATTTATTGTAAGGGGGCTAGTAATACTAACAAGCAATAAGTACTTATTGACTAATATAAGCTCAGTACTGCTTGGCATTCCAACCTATACAAGAAAACTTCACAATATTGCCTGCCTCTGCAGAAAGAGAGGACTCACATGCCATTACTAGGAATGCCCCCACCCCAGACCCCATATATTTCAGTGCTGAATGACCCAGGGTTCCATATATTTAAAGGGCTGCTCTGAAGTTCATAGTAAAGAGAAGGCATTGGTGTAAGTGTAGAATCATAAAATTTTAGGGTTTAGAGATCATCTAATTTGACTTCACAGTTTTATGGATGAGTAAAATGATACCTAAGAGGTAGAAGGAAGAAGAAAATAGACAAAAGTCTAACTTTTATAGCCACATTCCTTCCATGAGCTCTTTCACTTAAAGCCAGCACCTAGTCTCTGAATTTGTGCTGCTTTGCCCATATTCAAAGGAAGTCACGTGGTTGAGGGATTGTGCATGAGAATTTTCAAAGTTCAGGAATTCACATCCAGGATGCCTGATTCTAAATCCTCTTTCCCAGAGAATGAAAGCATTTTATGTCACATATCATGTGCAAGGTGTGTTCATATGTTACCTTAATTACTTTTAGAATTGAAAATTTTAATTAAGGAATACCTGCCTGCCTGCCGTAATTAAAAACCTCCCACTGTCCCATTCTTTGTTGGGTGATATTATGCAAATTAGAAAGAGGTAAAGCACATTAGTTACATGTAATTATAGTAGAAAATCCTTTGTATTGTTGATCTTTTAGTTGCTTTTTAGATACTCATTCATTTACTTTATCATCACAGCAGTGTTGTAAAATATTAAATATTGTAATAATAGTTAACACTTGCCAGGCTCTGTTCTCACACCCTTCTAGTAGGTGACCGCCTATGGCTAGAACACCCCTTAAAGTAAGCCACAATTCTGTCACAAACAACGTTGAGTTGTTTGTGAGAACTGAGACCACCAACAGCCACAAAGCATCATCATCCTGAGGACTGTGTCATCTACGTTAACGTAAATTTACTATTCCAGGAAATAGTATATAAATACCTTCACTGCTTAAAAATTGCAATCTGGTACATTGCTACTGAAAATATAAAATGGTATACCACGGTGGCAAACAGCTTGTCAGTTCTCCAAAAGAGATGAACAGAATGGGCCTCCCTGGTGGCACAGTGGGTTAAGCAACGCACTATGAAGCAAATCGCAAGTATTGCAGCACAAGTTTGATCCCTGCCACCGGCCAGGGAGGGGACCCATATGGCGCAGCAGACCTCTCCTGCCTTGCCCGCTGCTCCCCTCAGCAGTGTGTTTCAGTCCGTCTGCCTGTTCTGCTCCCTGCTCTGTCTCTGCTGAATCCTCTCAATGCCCTGGATTCTGGCCTGTACCCCAGTTCTTATATGTATAAATAAATAAATCTTAAAAAAAAAAGATGAACAGAATGACCCCATGACCCAGCATATCCCACTTTTAGTATAGAGCCAAAGAAACTTATTAGAAGGGATTATGCTCAGTGAAATAAGTCAGAAGGAAAAAAAGAAAAATATCGGATGGTTTCACTTATAGGAGGAATATAGGGAATATAGGAAATAAGTCAGAAGGAAAAAAAGAAAAATATCGGATGGTTTCACTTATAGGAGGAATATAGGGAAGACAAACAAAGGAGCAAAAATAAACAGATAAATAAAAAGACAAAAGTTGCAGGCAAACTGTAGATCTGAGGTATCCAGCAGGGGGGCAGGAGGGAGAGAGGTCAAAACCGGGGAGGAAAGAGCACAAAGGACTATGGTGATGGTGCACAGGGGATGTGGTGGTGGGAGATCTATGTTGACTACACCTGAGGGGAGAAACCAAATGTTGTATGCAAATAAACAACAATGTAAGAAAAGAAATAAACCCAAAGGAATTTAAAGCAGCCACTTGAACAGATCCTGTATGCCAGTGTTCACGGCAACATTATTCACCATAGTGAAAGTGGAAATAAGCTGTGTACATCAATGGCTGTGGAGATAAACAAAATGTCATATGTGCATACAACGGAACTTTATTCAACGTTAAAAAGGAATGGAATTCGGATACATGCTGCAACATTGATGAGTCTTGAAAACATCATGTTAAGTGAAGTAAGCCAGATGCAAAAGGACAAAATAAAAATAGCTTCACTGCCGGATTCAGAAAACCCTTGAAAACCAATTTACTTGAATTATATAAGCTCTAGGTCAATTTACTTGGACTGAAGAACTATAAATGGTCTCCTTCTCAGGATAACAGTTTCTTCACCAGAGTTAAAAGCTAATGATCAAATAACTGATAAAGACTTCAAGAGAGTTCTTATCAGGACTCCCTCCCTGTAGACGCTGGCCTCAGTGTGCCCACCAGTTCTAAATTATCATATGATGAAATAATCCTAGCTCTAAACTGTTTGATCAGTATTGAATTCCTCTAGTTACAGCTCTGTCCTCTTTAGACACAGAGACTAGATTCTGTGTAGATGCTGTAGTGGATGAGTAAACATCAATTTGTCTAATCACAGGTTATTCTTGGAGTTATTTTGGAGAGTAAACAATTAATATTTATAAGCAGAACTGTGACCATCTGGCCATGCACACATATCAGACTCCTGTGCAGACAAGGCTCGTTTAGATTAGAGCCAATGAGTGAAGGACGCCAGAAATAGTCAAGGACCCCCACCAGGAAGAGATAACTTCTTTACATTGGCAGTATGTGTGAGCGCGCATGCGCCTACCTCATCGCAGGCTAAAAGTGTCTCAAAAAGAACTGAGAGGACCGTGCCTGCACTTCTGGTCTGTTCTAGGAAGTCTGAACTCCATGCTACAATATTCGAAGCAATAGCAAGGTTACCTTCCCCAGCTTTTATGAACCCTAGGAATAGTCTGTTATTGCAGATGGGCTTCGTCTAACTTGATGTGTAAGGAAAGGAGCGAAAAGAACTCTCTATCCAAACATACGCAGTCTCACAGACATTGCCTGATCGTAAAGTTGCTTCGCTGGACTCTGAGTAGATGCAACCCACAGACAAATATGTTGTGTGTCAAACAATACTGCCACGTTCTCTATTTTGCGGTGATCGCTGGAGACAAGGAAACTTAGATAATAGATTTCAAGGGCAACGTATACTTTGTATCAGGGGATATGTATGAAAAAGAGAAATGTTATTTAGATCTACTACTACTCTCTATGAAACATGAAGTTTTCTACTGTCCAGTGCAAGAAAATAAGTGTATATATATTCAGCCTAGCTGGGAATTCTTGTTCCATATAAGGAAGGGGTGAAAACAGTATGTGGAAAAGAAGGGTATACTAAGGGTGTAAGGATTTGCAAAAAGGAAGAGTAGAAAGAATATCCAATAAGAACTTTGACTCAGAATTTTGAGAACTGTATATTGCCCTACAATACATTGTAGTCTTAAAAAAAAAAAATACACATACACGCTCCATTTTGTGTCCTTAAATGAAGATTCTGGGTAGTGAAGAAAAGGTCTAAGGCTGTGTACCCCGACTTGGTGCTGAGAAAGGGTTAGCTCACAGAAACACTCTCAGTTCTATTGTATACATAATTTTTTTAAAAAAATGATTTATTTATGCATGCATATAGGAGCTGGGGTATAGGCCAGAGGTGTGGGGACCAGAGACACAATGATGAGCATAACAGGGATATCTACTGAAATATACACTGCTGGGGGAAGGAGCAGCCAAGACAGGAAAGGACTGCTGTGCCATGTGGGTCAGCACCTTGGCTAGGGATTGAACTCTTGCTGCAGTGGCTGCCGGTAGTTTCATAGTGCTGAGACTTAATCCCTCGCGCCATCAGGGAGGCCCCCTATTTCTTCTATATTCCAGTTGCAGATTGTGAGATAATCACAGGTCTTCGAGCCAAAGTTAATTTCTTAGCAATAATTCCATTAAAGATGTTATATTGTCCTTCCTCTCTACAAGAATAGCAGTTAAGGTTGACTTATTTCTTTTTAATTCTGGAAGTTGAAGATTGGGTTGATGTTAAGATACAGTTGCTGTTTAATAATCCCACACACAGAAGCTTTCTGCCTTGCTTGAAGAAAACACTTTTTTTAAGTATTTTCAGTTGCACATGGAACATTCTTTAGCCGTAAAAATGAAGGCAATCTAACCATTCCGTAATGTGATTGAATGCAGAGAACATTACCTTAAGTGAAATAAAACATATGTAGAAAGACCAATAAGTATAATATCACTTGTATGTGGAATTGAAAAAACAAAATAAAGTACAACGTGGTGACTACAGTTAATAGCATGATTTTGTATACTTGAATTTACTGAGAATAGATCACACATTCTCACCCAGTACCTACACACAAGTTAATTGTGTGGGGTAACGATGCACTAATTAACTTTATCTGCCCAATTCTTTTCTCTAGTACTCAGCAGAAACTTCTAGCTGCCTCCATTGCCATGGAATCTTAGCTCTGTATCCTTAACTTAGGGACTCCATAGCACTCTGCCAGTTTCTCCTCTTCACACTGCAGCTGGGAACTCAATCACAGCAATAAATTGACTAAATTGCAAGGATATCTTTGTTTGTTTTCCGTCTCTCAGCAATCATTGTCTTTTGTCTGGGGTCCAGCGCATTACAAAGCATTTACTCATACATTTTGTACTTTTATTGGCTGTTTCAGGCAGGAAGGATTTATAGACTTGTGAGGTGAGTTCTCCACGTGTCCCTTTTTGAGCAGTGTTTCCCAAATGGCATCTTTGGTTCCACTACCCCTGAGAGAAGGTGCTCAATGACAGAGTCATGGCTAAGGAAGTTGGAACATGATCATCAGTGATATTTCCCCCTCAGGAAAATTCACCAGTTAGGTTAGCATATTAATCTTTACAAAGACCTGCAGAAAAGAGGAAAGAAACATTTACATTGGTTTAAATTTTTCCTCATACTATTCATGACAACATTTTCTCTCATCTTATTGAGAAAGTGGGAAATACCTGCCTTCTCACTTATTTTTCAAGAACAAACATAGTTTCCATCTGTGAGGGGAAACCAATGATGAGAATCCATCTACTCAGTTCTTCATCATCTTATTTCCTCTGTGTGTTAGAGTCTCACATGTAAAATCTAATTTGTGGTAGCAATGTTGCTTTATCTGAAAATTAAGACAGGGGTTCCATACTGGCTTTTTTGACTTCCTGATTAAGGAATTAGTAGGAAGGAAAATGGACCTTTTTATGCTTCCTGTTTCCTTCTGGTAATCCTACCTGAGCCAAATTGTCCAAGGTAGTTATTGTGGAGAAAGAAAAATGTATTGTCCTTGTTTCTCAAATTCAACTTTTTCATTCACCCCCTGATAGAAATCAGGTAAGGCTAGCTAGATAGGTGGGCTCATGTGTCTTGAAAATAACAAGAGTGGTAACTGTCAGTTTAACTTAGATTAAAGTCATATCCTTGAATGTATTTTTGTCTGAAACCCTGAATTCTGGAATCGTTTCATGTTGCCAGCCATTCATCTCTAAATTTCATTGATCTCCAAATTTCTATTACTCTTCTGAATATTTTCTCTGAGAGATAAACCCTGGTCAGATGTGAGTCTTAGGGCTCCTGACTCCCTCAGTATCCCAAGGATTAAGCTTAGAAACACTTGTTACTAGTAAACGCTAATATCAGATATTATACCACCATTTTAATGTCATTCATTACATTTTCAAAAATTTTTCTATGACATAGTGCGATACACCCTTAGAAATGTATAGGTCAGGAGACCTGGGAGAAAGAATTCACTAGAGAGTTTCCGATGAACCAGGCAAAGCTGTATTATCACCTCCCAACTTCACACCCAGGATTCTTAGCTACTCCCTTCAGGAAACTGGGAGATAATCATGAGTCAGTACCTAATGTTTTTGTCTAGCTTGGTGCCTTTGGTCAGTCTGGTGGGCCAGACTATTTGACCAGAATGCTGGGACAGGGCTTGCCAGTCTACTTGTTCAAACAGAACTTAGGGCAACTATTATCCTACCAGCTTGCAATTTTCTTTTACCAAGGGCTGACTCAGCAGTAACATTTATTTTTTGAAATGACTAATATTTTATTTTTTGTATTTAATTTAATTAAATATATATTTTAGGAGAACATTTATTTATTTGTTTGTTTGTTTGTTTTCTTACAATTGTTTGCTGTCTTTTCTGGGTGTAGTCCCCTTAGCGTTTCCACCACCAATTCACCCGTGCACCATCACCGTAGTCCCTGTGCTCTAGTCCTGGCCTTGATTGCAATCCCTCCTTCTTCCCTGCAAATGACTCTAATTTGTAGTTGTCTGTTTATTTTTCTTTTGTTTTGTTGCTGTTTTGTTATTTTTTCCCTTAAGTCCCCTATAATCCTCCTATATATAAGTGAGAAAATCCAATATTTTTCTTTTTCTTTCTGACTTATTTCACTGGGCATAATCCATCAAGCTCCATCCATGTTTCTGCTAATGTCTCTAGTTTATCTTTTTTGATTGCTGAATAATATTCCATCGTGTATATCTGCCACATTTTCTTGATCTAATCATCTATTTTTGGGCATTTGGGTTGATTCCATGTCTTACCTATTATAAATAATTCAGCAGAAATATTTAAACTCTAACTTTATTCAAAGAATGAACTTATTAGTTCTTAATTAAAAGAATGTCAGCAGTTTTGATATAGTGGACAAGAGGATAAATGTCAAAATAGGAACATACGCAATATTGCCCAAAACAATGTTTGTGCTAATTTTAATTTTAAACATTTTGAAGTTCTTAGAAACTTTTGTGGAATCTTGGGGGGAAACAGGGAACATGATAAATTTGACATGCCCCCAAACATTATTATTTGAAAAAATAACTTCCCTTAGAAGTTAGTTATCTAAATTAGATGCTAGCAAGATAAATTTTATACGAATATATTTAGAATTTATTAATTTGCTAAAGTGGGATTTTTAAGTATAATTGTGGAAAATTCTGGTCAATTAAATTTTTGTTTGTAGATTTTTATGAGTATATGTTGAAGAATCACTTTCATCCTTCCAAAGACCTCTTTCCACTTAAAATTTCTTTTTTTTCTGCTCTTGAGAATAAAATTTAGCTATTTGCAATATACTACAAGTGAATCAAGTTGTTTGTATTTTTCG
Source organism: Galemys pyrenaicus (assembly GCA_019455555.1). NCBI lineage: Eukaryota > Metazoa > Chordata > Mammalia > Eulipotyphla > Talpidae > Galemys > Galemys pyrenaicus. The sequence goes on along the minus strand of JAGFMF010012288.1, from coordinate 5,495,303 downwards.
TGGTTTCAAATACTTGCATTTTTCTATCTAGTATAGCATTTTAAAACTACTTATCTCAATTGACTCATCGATAAAATTGTGATAAAATTCTCCCATAAAAGCTTATGGAATATTTAGCTGACACAGGCTGAATGGGGAAGAACAGTTGATTCTTTTCCTTTTTTTCTCTTTACCTTTCCTCCCCATGAATGCTATATTAAAGCAAACTATACTTGTTTTCTCATTGTTCCTCCACCCACTCATCTTTATCTGAGTTAAAACCTTCTCTTTTGACGCATAGCTAGCAAAACCAGGGACAAAAGGAAACCTTTTCTTATAGTTTTCTTTAACATCAACAATTCAGCCTTTAAAAGTTGAAAGACTTCTAGTTCCCATTCATAAAACAAAAGTAGAACAGTGTGGTACTGAACTTTAGGCGGATAGACCTGGTGATTTTTGCCACTGAGAATTGTGTATTGTCTTCATCTGAATGAAATTGCTCTCAAGTCAGCAAAGGAGAATTAAAATAGGAGTTTCACTGCAGTATTTCAGATATTCTTTTGTACTGAAGTTTAAGTACATCCTAGGTAAGATGACTTCTTATGCATATTTGAACTGGTGAAATCAGCTTCTCTGAGCTCATTTCCATTCAAGTCAAACCCAGAGCCACTTACCCCTATTTGTAATCCTTGGTGAGACCTTTAAAGCTTCTGTTGTTTATGGAGTATCCACTATAAGTAATTGCCTAAGGAAGTTATCTGTTGCCTGGAAGCCAGAGGGCCTTATCTAGGATAGCACTTATCCCAGAAAAAGAGATATATTTTCTTTTTTCAAGACATAAATCTGTGACTTTTTTGCTGGACCACTTGAACCCAAACCTTGCTTACCTAACTTTCCTGTTTTTCAGCCCGAAGGTGAACAGGCCCCAGCCAGTCAATCACCAGAGAGAAATAGTCCCTCCTCCCAGCAGAAGCCTCCTGCTTCCTGCTTCTGGGCAAAGACTCCAGAGCAGCTAAAACCTGATGGCCTTGCAGACCTGGGCCTTTTAGTGACTAGAACACACCGTTGGAGATTTAAGATGCTAATGAGATACATGAGCTATAAAGAAGCATGCACCCTTCTGTGCCCAGTACCAGCCTGACCCAAAACATGTTATCCTACTACTGCCTGCTGCTCTGTCCTAGTAATCACCCCCAAAACAAGGACCCCAAAACTCTCAGGTAAGAGTGTGGGCCTTGGTGTTTGCTGCCCTCTTCCAGGTGTGATACACAGTAAACGCTCCTCACTTGAAACCTAGTATTAGCTTTTCAAAATCTGAGGGGTGGAGGGGTCAGTTGGTCAAAGTCAGACAAAGACCCATTTGAAATGGTAACAACCTTTCCCACCCTCCGGCCATTGGTGTAATGATGGACACCTGCAGTGCTGCACGCATGCCTAAGCGGGCATGCACAGGTGGGTGCACCTGGGTTTGGACATGGACATATAAGGGTGGCGTCATGAGGACACCAGCAGCAGCAGCAGTGGAAAGGGATGCCAGCAGAACGAGAGAATAGCAGAAGCAGCAAAGTGGCCAAAAGGGTGAGATGCGCCGGGGCCTAGGAGACTGGCAGGCCTCCTAGCCCCCGGACCCCTGCCTGCTGTGTACCTGGTCACCTCTGTAAATAAAACTAAAAAGGCACCGAGGGCTCCAGGACTCTCCCTTGACCCCATCTGCTAGAATCATCCAGAACTTGCTTTGTGCCCCCTTCCTGGTACTACAATGTCATTGTGATACAGTTAGACTTTCAGGCCTAGTCTCCCAGCCAGGAATGGATCCCAGGCTGCAAAGGTAGCGCTGCGTCCCAGCCACCAGGCCACCATGGGTTGGTGTCTCACAAAGCCACAAAAGGAACTTCGCTGATGCTCAGGCAAGCAAGCGAGAAATGGCAGATTTGTTTAGAGAAAGAAAAGGTTTGTTACGGAGAAAAGGAACAGAAATTAAGTGGGACTCCCAGGCAGGTGGAACCAGGCCAGGAAGGGAGCAAAGGAGCCAAAATGGAGTCGTGCCTCAGGGAATATGCACCTTCTTCCCCTAATTACTCTAGAGCACCACCAGTCTCTGATTGATTAGTTCTCAGTGGTCTCACTCACTGCCCTTATTTCTCCGGCCCAGAGCTAAGTCCCTGTGTCCCAGCCATTATCTTAGCACTTCTCTTTATCATACTTGTTCTGGATGGTCCTGTCACCCCTACCCCCGGGGGGGTGTTTGATCAGACCCCTTTGGAATTTGTTGTCCTTATCTCTGGAGCCTTCCTTCACTCTCCTGAAGTCTTTGCCTGCATTGCCTAATTATCCCTAACTTTCCCTGGGACTCAATTGTTGATGCAACTAACAATGTTGTTTTGTAACTGCTGCTAAGAATGTTACCACAGGCGGTGGGATGGGACCCAGGGCAGGTGGTCTCAGTGACAGTGAGGGGGTTATGGACTTTGGTGATGGGTTTAGTGTGCTAACATACATGTGAAGAGGCATGAACTCTTACAATATAAGCTTTTTTAAGGTTTTATTTATGTATGTATATAAGAATTGGGGTACAGGCCAGAAGTAGGGGGTGAGAGGATTCACCAGAGACAGAGTGGGGAGCAGGACAGGCAGATCTACCAAAATACACTGCTGAGGGGAGCAGCTGGTGAGACAGGCGAGGTCTGCTGTGCCATGTGGGTCCTCTACCTGGCTGGGGATTGAACTCACACTGCAGTGGCTGTTACTGGGCAGGCAGAGGGGCACCTTAGAATCCCTAAACTTGCCCTCTTTTATGGGTTTTGCTATTTGTTGCATTAAGACAAATATATAAGATTTTTAATGGAAAGGAACTGTAATACAATTAGGGTATAATACAGAAAGGACAAAGAATATAGTTACTTAGTTAAGCTTTTAAAGTTGCTTATTTTTTTGAGGGTAAAAGTTTAGCTAAATAGGATTGACTTAAAGCAAGGCCCAAAAGCCTGACACATGTCTAAAGGACCTTTTAGTAGAGACCCATAGGAAAGGGTCAGAAAGAGTCAGACAAATCCAGGAGGAAAAGAGCAAAATCAAAATCAAGATGAAAGTTGCCATTGTAACCTCCCCACGGGTCTCTCGCCAACATCTGTTTTAACTAGTTTAACATTAAAAAGTAAATGCAGGTTTTTTTTATGTTTTTTTTTTTTTTTGTTTTATGTGCTTTTTCCAAGTCTCCTTGCTGCTCTCAATTTTATTCCTTCTTCCTCCCTTCTGTCTGTCTATCTCTTCTCTCCAACATCTTTTTATCCCTGCTCAGCTCCACCCACTTAGGGTGGAACAGGGATTCTGGAACTTCCCCCTTTCTTGGGGACCACCCCGTTACAGCTGCAGAAGCTCCACAGTGTGGTGCTCAACCCCTTAAGCCACCAGGGAGACCCAACATAAGTGTTTTAAACCAATGAATGTTACCTCAATTAAAAAAAAGTTATATTCGCACACACACATACACATTCACATATGTAGATCTATAACTTGAACATTATATATTTGGGTATCTGTGAAGATAGGGCACCTGACCCCCCACGGAGACCACACAGCACATTTACTCATTAGTGTATACAGGTGGTTTTTGCTCTGTTCTAAATATTAAAAGTCCAAGACATTTTTTAATGAAATCAAATGAAACATGATGATGATTACATTTTAATGCAATCATCTTGAGTGGAAATTTACTTTAAAAGACTGCATCTGGAGCACCATAGAGCATCAGGAAAAATAGTAACAAATGAATAAAACAAAATGGGAGTGGGGGCAGGAAAAGACAACACAAGAGCAGAGTTCACATGTCAAAGCTTTTTAAGGGATCACAAGTGGGAATGAGGACAGGTCTGTATCTTCAGCATAAACAGGATCTCATGTGGAGAAACAATGTCCAAGGGGTGAACCAGAAAGGGGAACCAAGCAGAGGAGGCTTTTAGCTTTGAAGAGGTGTGGACTTGTTCTGTTCCAAAGAGAGCTTGAGGCCTAGGGCAAGTTAGAAATAACTAGGCAGCTTTAGGGAAGTGGACAGGTGAGGATCCTCCCCCCCACCCAATAGTTTTGGAACAGAAGGAAAGGGAAGCTCTGGAGACAGTAAATACAAAATCTAAAGAGAGATAGTTAACACTCTAGAACTAGGAATGAAAGGGCATTCAAAGGCAAGGAAGAAATAATGAATGTAAAATAGGGAGATTTCAGGCACAGAAGGTTCCAGGCACAGTAGTAGGTTAAGTGGGACCATCAAGAAATAACCAATTACAGAAAGACAAGTGGAATTTCACAATAATGAGGGAAAGAAAATATATATTTCCAAAACAAGAGCCATCAAAACTCTTTGCCCTTCCCAGGTACCCTATACCTGGGAATCTTTACTCTTTACCTTCTTTTCCTAAATAAACTTTTCTTTCTAAGACAAAGCTTGCTTCTCCTTGCTTCCTCATCTGAAAAGTCTGTGAATTCCTTTTTATGGCTTCATGAGACAATAACCGGTGATTATCAGGTGAGAGGCGGTGGCAGCAGCTGTTACCACAGTAATCTGGCATACTGGCATTAAGCTGACCCAGCTTGGTCACTGGCCTTGCTTCCAATGAGCTTAAATGCAGATGTGCTAAAACCAGAAGGTTATCATCATTAGAGTAAGAAGCTAGATTAAAAGCTGACTATATTTGTTTATTAAAAATTTTATCTCCTCCATCCTTGGTGCATCCAGTTGGAAAGTAGCAACATAGAATTGAATCTCATGTCCGCTTCTTTTCAAAACTTTCTCTTCTACTCATGTGCACAGCACTGCCAAGAAAGGTGATTTGTGAGTTGTTCAAGATTTGTGTTAAACTCTAAAAACAGGGAAGCCAAATGAGAGCAATTTTTCAAGCTAATTACTTTTAAAATGTGTGTTTAATTTGCTTTAAAACAATGAGTGCGATATTTACCTTATTCATGTGCTGGACCAAAGCAACTCTGTTATCTGCACTCAGGTTTCACTTTCCTTGTGGGCATTTGCTACTATACAGGTCTAGCCAGACACTGAGTTTCCAACTCTCATCACCATTTAAAGGACATATAAAAGACCATATGTGATTTAAGAAATTTTCTCATGTATTGGAAAGAAATGTTCACTAATCATTGTAGAGAGGCAGCGAGGCACAGGGCAGGCAAAGAATCTGGAGCCTTTTATGACTTTTCAGGTTTTGGTGCTATTCACCAGAGACAGAGCAGGGAGCAGAACAGGCAGATACAGAAACACACTGTTGAGGGGAGCAGAGGGTGAGATAGGCGAGGTCTGCTGTGCCATGTGGGTCAACTCCCTGGCCTGGGATCGAACTCCTGCTGCAGTGGCTTCAGATAGCTTCATAGTGCTGAGACTTAACCCTTTGTGCTATCAGGGAGGCCCCTTTAATATTTTCTACACCAGTTGTTGGGGAGCAAGCCTGCAGGCTGGCAAGGGATAGGGGGTCTGGGACACAGGCTGGCAGGCCTCCCAGTCCCCAGAGAATCTGTAAACTTTTCTTCTCTGGGCTTTTTCTGGCGTGGTCTTATGGTCTCTTGCTCATGTAGCTGTTCTCCGCAGCCACTGTTCTGTGTGATGCCACCTAAATATGCTCAGACTCTAGGCTCAGCTGTGCCCCCTCACACATGCACACACCATATTCCAAGTGTCCACCATCAGGCCTGCGTGTCCCAAGCACCTCCTGCATGCAAGGCCACAGGGCATAGCCAGAGGCCAGCATCACAAAAGCCTGAGCAATCTTCATTTACCCTGCAGCCACTGTCTCTTCTCTTACTCAGTGTCAAACTACCTTCTTCTGAGGTAGCTCCCTGTTTTCGGTATAAAGATTCCATGCTGAAAATGGTTTGACCACCAGAGTGTAGGCTATTTCTGATTTCTCTGTGTATCTTTTCAAAATAGAAAACAGAATAGAGTGATTGTAAAAGTCAACTTTCTCCAGGGAAACGATTAAGATTTGGCCCACATGTTGCAATGCTGAACTGTGTAGGGCAGGTAGGTGAGCCAGAAATGCAGACAAGAGTTAACGCTGAAGTTGGGATGCGAAGTTCTTCTTCCCCAGGAAACCTGGGTTTTGCTGTCAAGGTTTTCCAGCTGACTGGATGCAGTCCAAACTACCTAGAGTCATCTTTCCTGGAGTCAGCTGATCATAGATGCTAGCCCCTGATGAGTTACTGTCTAGCCACACCTAGGTGAGTGTTGATTGCATCATGGGGGTGGGGTATGGCCTAGCCAATTGGCACGGGATACTAACCAGGACACCGAAACAGCACCCGTTTCTCAAAGCTCACGATAAGACATTCTGAACAGCACACATGCAAGCTTTTGAGGAGTCTATAAGTGAAAGAAACGATGGGTAGTAATTAAAACTTTCTTGGGCTAAAATCTCTGTTCAGATAGTCCACTGCTTTGTTCTCTCACATTGGTTTTGTTCCGCTCCCACTGTAGGGTAAATGGAAATTGTCAGGTTTTTCCACCCTCTCGCCATTAGCGTCAATGATAGACCCCGGCAGTCATACATGCATGCCTGATGGCGGGCACTTGGAGGAGGGTGTGGGCATGCGCAGGTAGGTACACCTGAGCCAAGAGACTGGGCATATATGGGCGGCGTCTGGGGATGCCAGGAGTAGTGAATGCAGAAGCAGCTGCAGAAGCTCAGTGGAAGTAGTAGCAGCAGTAGCTGCAGCAGTAGAGAGCCCAGAGAGAGTGAAGATTTATGGGGGCTAGGAGGCCTGCCAGCCTCCTGGCCCCCTGCCACCCCTCCCTTACCTGCCATGTACCTGGTCACCTCACTACAAATGATGCAGAAAGTTTAATAAAAGCCTTAAAAAGCCACAGAGGGCTCAGGACTCCTCCTTCACCCATCTGCCCAGATCATAGAGAACCTGTCCTGTGTCCTCCTGTCCCTACACTCCTACATACAACTGATGTCTCTTCCCTTTCTTCACAAGGTCCACTATCTGCATTCTTCTGTCTTTTACAGTGACAGGATTTTCCTGACATTCTGTCAAGGAAATCTATGAGGGGAACTCATAACATCTTCTCCCATGATATAAAATACTGTGCTCCAATTTTCACGATGTTAGACATTCGCCATCAGCATCAGTCACAGACCCCTGCAGTTCTACACGTAGTTGTAGTTGTGTTATTTGTCCAACTTAATGTTATTTAAATAGAGAGATCTTTCAATACAGTCCTCCTTGAAAGCCTCATGTGTGAAATGTAACATCATGCCCCTGGCTCCTCTGAGGGGAGCGAGACCAGCCTTACTACAACGCTTCTGGACAATATGGTTTTTCTATGATATGGTTTTTCTGAGGTGACTCTGCTGCTGTTCTTGAAGTGGTAATTGACATATTACTGTATGCTGCCATGTACCTGCCATAGAAAGAATCTTCATAAAATGTCTTCATTTGCTTTCCAGTTTTCTCTTTGTATATCTTTGGCCCCGTTTCATGTTTATGAAGGAGCATTAACTCCACTGATAAAACAGATAGTGCAGCTGCTATCGCTCTGTGTCTCCAGACAATGCATCTGGACATAGTGAACAGCGTGTCGAGTCTCGTAAGAAGGCACTTTCCATGATCCTCTTGGAAAACTGGAAAATTGAAAAGCAGAATGGTAAGTGGTCTGTCATCATTTTGAATCGGTGGATGAGAACAGCTAAAGTTTGTTAAGGCTCTTCACTCTAGTATGTTTGCTGTCCTCCTCCTGACCTTGGGTGAGACAGTCTCCAAATGTGTGCCCTTTAGCCCACTCTATCCATTTCATCAGCCAGATAGATGGTTGAGATACTTAGGCTTTCCTTCTAAATAATTTCCTTCACTGTCTATTTTTTATTGTTTTTTTAATAGTTATTTCTAGCAATTCATGGTCTTGTGGTCTTTCAGATTTTGCTATCCACCCTATAAGTCAAGTAAGGTTACTAGAAATTGTTCCTGGCACAGCCTTTAAATTTTTGTAAATTGTGGTAAATTATGATTGTGGTTTGTTTATTACATCTTATATACTTGAACTCCAGCTTATTCTTTTTAAATGATGTCATCACATCATCCACTTTTAGGAGAAGAGGGAAATACATTGTCTAGTGTGAATATAATTTTGCAGAGAACATTTCTCTGTGAAGGAAGGAACAAGGAAAAAGGTATTTGCTGCAGACCTCCTTGGTGTCAGGCACTATTCATGAAAAGTCATTTCTTACTCTGCGTATTAACTTTTTTTGGTGCTACTGCAGGTCCATAGTCCTTTACAAGAAATCCCTCAGGCTAACTATGTCTCAGAATCCAGAATCCTTAGGTTTTAGGATCTGAGCTATGTCCCTGTAAACAATAATGATCTTCCTCAGTGAAATTTATCAATATCAGGCCTCCCTGGTGAAGCAGTGGTTCAAGCATGTGAACATTTGCGGCACAGCAGCGTGAGTTGGATCCCCAGCCAGGGAGGGGACCCACATGGCGCAGCAGACCTCTCCTGCCTTCCTGGCTGCTCCCCTCAGCGGTGTATTTCAGTCAATCTGCCTGTTCTGCTCCCCACTCTAGCTCTGGTGAATCCTCTCACCTCCCAGGACTCTGGCCTATACCCCAGCTCTGTGTGCATAAATAAATAAATCTTTAAAAAAAAAAGAAATATATGCACACCTAGCCAAATAGAATAAGTAAGTTATATAAATAGCTTCATATCAGTTCTTTCAGGTTTGTTGACAATGGGTTCAGATCAGGTTTTACTGCAAAACCATGCAAAAAATCATTTTCAATGGCTTATGGTTTTAAAACAGTGAATAAGGGTCAGTGCATCTGTATTTACCCAGTTTTAGGAAGAGGAACATGGCCTCATGAGTGGTTATTACATGTCAGGGTTACAGAATTTAAACTCACATCTGTCTTGATGCAGCAACTTTGTTGCTGTTGTTCAACCTAGAGTAAGGATGTATGCACCTGTATTTCAAAAGTAATCATTGGAGAGGTGGATTCTTCAACAGGCACTAAAAGTAAAAGCTTTCAGAGGTTAGTTGAATCATTGAATCAGTAGTTTTAGTACATCTGAGCTGTTTTTCCATGGCGATCACCAATCATAAAATCATGGAAAAAGTTTTTATTCCATGTTTTAGAAGTTAATTTGCATTCAGTCAAAGGAAAGCTTATATGCTTTCCTTAATTTACCTAATTTCAAATTAACTCAAGTTGTTATGAAGAGGTTGTTTTGACACTGGAAGTTTGCTGCTAAATTAGGTTTGAAGGACCCACGGAGCTCAGATTTGCATGGCGATCCATGCGAGATGTTAATTCATTTTGGTTTATGTTCATATCTAGCCCATCCTACAAAGGACTTGCTTTTCAAGCTTACCGAAGCATGTTAGTTATTAACAGGTATTAAGTGGATGCCAGTGGATTGATGATAGTGCAGTTTTGCCTGGGCAAGAAAAGCTGGCAAAGGACTGCAAAGACTCTGGGATGCTATTCAGCCAAAACTTTGACTAGGGTTTTTAGAAAAACATGATGTTATCCCAAATACCAGATGCTATGTGTTAAAACTTTTGGACCAAGTAATCCTTTATTGGAAGGCCAAATCCAGTCCCGATATGTTGCAATCAGGCAAAATTTTCTACACTTACCACTCTACCCTTAGGTGAACTTCCCATGATTATACCATAAACAAGGCAACAGAGTAATTCCAGTGGAATGCTTTAAACTAGAAATAAGTGACATTATTAACTGTGTTCAAAGTAAGCTTCAGTGCAATTCATGCCATAGTTCTAAGAAATGGGTGCGTAAAAATCACTAAAATTGTTCCTTTGCTGCCATCCTCAGTGAGAAGTCATATTGGAAGATAATCTTTCATGGCAAAATTTTATACTATAGTCACATTAATTAAAGATTTGACAAGCAGGGCCTCCCTGGTGGCGCAGTGGGTTGAGCAACGCACTGTGAAGCAAACCACAGTCACTGCAGCACGAGTTCAATCCCTGCTGCTGGCCAGGGAGGGGACCCACATGGCACGGCAGACCTCTCCTGCTGTGCCCACTGCTCCCCTCAGCAGCGTACTTCTGTTGATCTGCCTGTTCTGCTCCCCGCTTTGTCTGGTGAATCCTCTCACCCCCTCACACCTCTGGCCTGTACCCCAGTGCTTGTATGCATAAATAAATAAATCTTTAAAAAAAAAAAAGATTTGACAAGCAAAGTCTTATTGCATCAAGAACTTTGATATAATAACCATTATTATTCTAGTATATAGGTCTTGACTAAGACATTTTGCTCCCTCAAGAAATAAGGTTGTTAGGAATATGACAATGTGAACAATAATTAGAAATATAGATTCGCTATGCATTTTAATAGATTTCAAGTATGTCATGCCTATTTTTTAATTTTTTGCTTGACAGAATGTTATAATCAGAAACTACACAAAGATGATCTAAAATTGAACTTATCTAAATGAAAGTAGTGTTAAATAAAAACAAAAGCATATCAATTAATCATTTAGATTTTGCTTTCTTTTTGAGACACTTGTATATACTTAACATGTTGACTTAAAATTCTGACACTCTGGTATATATTTATCATGAAAAATCCTGCAATGGATCTGAAATGTAATAAACAATTCTCTACTTATATTGATGAGTAAGTTTCTGAAATGATATCATTACTGGGACCCAGTGGAATATTTTGTTTTAATGTGCTGGCAAAATTACTTTAGTCACAAATCATTGGAAGTGTTCACTCATAAATAATGTAATGGTATCTATTTTACTGTTACATTATGGCTTTTTTTTACATTATTATTTTACTGTTACATTATGATTTTTCTTTAACTCTTAATATGTAATTTTTCCTTTAACTCTTCTTTTAATAACAAGAATGACATATCTCTAGTGCTTTAAGACACTTCCCAATATTCTCGAAAATGTTGTTCAGTATCTCTAACGTAATATATTCATGGTCACATAGAATACTTATGTAAATACTTATAGTCTATTTAGGAAGTTTCTCATTCAAGAAATATAATAATTGCTTTTGAAATAGCACAAGCTTTATAATTACAAGGAAAATATTTCATTGATTTTAGATACCCTTTATACACTTATATTTATAGCTGAGATGGAAATTGCACAATTATACTGTCCCTTATGATACTCAATCAGGCATAGTAAAAGAAGCACATCCAGATTAGGTATCATAATACACACAAAAAAAATTGGAAAATGCAGTTCATCTCTTTTTCTGGCTAAGGATAAAAATAGAGAACTGAATCAAATAAAAACAGATAAACCATATTAGCATTTTATTTCCTTTCAATTTAATCATAACATATAACAACTGTCTATTTGAGAAAAAGTAGATAAGTTAGAAATATAATAAAATATTTTCAAAATAGATCAACATAAATTTTGTTGTTTTCCTTTATTTAATCATATTATTAAGTACAAGAAAAAGTAGAAAGTTAAGACAGTAAATGAGAGACCACAGGACATTAAGCAAACAAGAGATATTTCCTTATTAATACCATTCCAATGATTTGACATATGTACTCATGTTCTGCTAAAGTACATGTAAACACAAAGAATGTCTTTGCCCTCTGTTTTGTCTTGTTCATTATTTATTGAAATAGTAATAATAAAGCTTTAAAGTTTCAAATACCAAAGACTATAGAATAAATAAGCACCATGCGTTAGAAACAGAGCTTGACTAATAAGGGGGATATTTGTAAATTAGGGCTCTTCAGAGAAGTAGTGGAGAGAGAGAGACAGAGACAAAGAGAGGAAGACAGAGAAATTTATTATAGGAATTGGCTCACATTGTTATAGAGGTTATGAAATCCCAAAGACTGCTTTCTGTAACTGGAGGACCAGGGAAGTCAGTGCTATAATTCTGACTCTGACGTCCTGACAATGTGAAGTTGCTTCATCCTAGGGCAGCAAAAGATGGACTTCGTAGCTCAAGAGGAGAAGTTCTTCCTAGCTCAAGAAGGCCAACTTTGTCCTTCTGCTGTTTTTTGTTATTGGGGCCCTCAATGAATTAGATGATGTTTAACCATCTAGAGAGGGCAGATCTTGTATCAGTCTATATATTCAAGTGTTAATCTCTTCTGGAAACACCCTCACCGATACACCCAAGAATGTTTTAGCTGTCTGATCATCCCTTAGCCAAGTTGATACATAAAATTAATCATCACAAATGTGAGAAAAAAAATTGGTTAGTTAGAAACTTAACTATTGGATAGACTTTCTGATTATTATAGAGAAGATGGTTAGATGAATTCAGCATACAACTTTGTGTCTTTGTGGCTTGGTAAATTTAACATGGAGCCAGTGTTTAGTCCTTGGTTTTGCAGGTTGAAAGCTTGATTGCTAGAGTTACTTTGGTTCTAAAGGAGGTGATTAAGAACTAGAAAACCTACTTACATTATTCCAATGATCCACCTAAAAGAAACAGAAAATACATAAGTGAGTTCAATTTACTTACTTTCCATGGAAAATTTTACAGAGAGGAAACAGCTCTACCTTAATCATTGCATACCAGATTATCTTGCCTTTAATGATTCCCTATAGTCTTAAATTAACATCTTATTTAAAGTTGATAAATACTTTTTTCCTTCTTTATCAATGGCTGAAACCCCTTGAAATCAACCAAAGATTTTTGTTCACAGGATTTTCCAAGTCTAAATTACTCTTCCAAGTTTGATTGACTCCATTGCCTGGGGCATATGCTTACTGAGGAAGATGTCTGCCACAATTGTCTGTTTAATTTAAGTGATTCCCATCCTGGGCCTTTTCTTGTAGTTTAATTCAGATAAATTAAATATATGTTTGCTGCAACTCCACTGTGCATACCAAATGAATGTAATCTGGTATGTCATTCTTAAATGTGATATAGTGAAAAGAGCAATGAGCTTTGAATCAGAAGCATTACATTACTAGAATGTTTCTGCCACTCAGCATCTGTGAATCATTGAGTATAAATTTACTTACCTTCTCAATCTGTTTCTTCAGCTATGTACTGGAGGGTTATAGAGATTTGTTTCAAGAATTAAGTCATATGAGATACTTGTATAAAAATTATTTTTATGATACAATTTAAATCATTGAAAAATACTATCATAAAAGACATAGGAAAGGCTAGATATGAACACCCGTCTAAGGGACTTTTGGCTATATCCCAGAGTCAGCTTTTTCTAAGAGTCATGAATTTCCTCCTGGAAATGGAAATAGGACATTGAGACCTACTAATCAGACATTATGAAGTCAGCTGTGCACCTCAATAAGAAGTCATCTCATCAGAACATGAGACCAGACACTTAAAAGCTACCTCCAAATAGTAACATAGGGAGAATGGAAGTGTTAGGGAACTATCTCAACTTCTTTGATTATAAATTATTGGCACTCTATTATTTTGCTAGGATTGCTATAACAAAATTTTACAGACTGGGTAACTTAAATAACAGAAATTAACTTTCTTAGAGTTCTAGAGGCTGGAAGTCTACTATTAAGTTGTCAGCAAGTTCAGCTTCTCGTGAAGGTTCCTCTTGGTCTTGTAGATGGCCTCTCTCTGTGCCCTTATGGAGCTTTCTTCTATACATGTGCTTCCCTGGCCTCTTCCTCCTCTTAACAAGACACACATCATATTGGATTAGTGTCACTCTTTTGCCCTCATTTAAGATTAACTATCTGTTTGCAGGTCCTACTTTCATATGGTCACACTGGGAATTTGGCTCTAACAGATGACTCAAGGGGAGGACACAGTCCAGTCTGTAACAGGGGTCTATACAAATGCAGTGGCAATAGGAATACAGAGAAGTAAAGATGAAAAGCAATTTTGAGATAGAAGCAACAGCATTATTTGATAAATTAAATGTAAGAGTGGGAATGGAGTTAGACTAAGAGAGGAGTTAAACAGTCTTCATAAAGTCATTGGTATGCCAGATGTACTTCCATAGGCTGCAGGATATATATGGATAAATATGAAAGATTCAATACCTGCATTACTAGGAGGAATATGAAAGAGCAACAACAACAACAAAAGAATAAGCTCAAGGAAATGGGCAATTATAACCAAAAGCAAACAAAAAACTCAACAAGACCAAA